>OZ012715.1:30689651-31077151 GCA_963942605.1 Poecilus cupreus
AAAGAAACAGAAGGTAAAAAATTGCCCAGTAATTTTTATTGTCAGCCTGGCAAAAGAATTTATTAATTTAAACTCTGAACTTTAGTGCCAGCAAACATAACATTAGTCGCTGCATTGATGAATACCAGGATAAACATGGAAATTGACATAATGTAAGGCTGAGAGTGTTATCGTGGTAATTATCACCAAGAAATATAAAATAATCGATAACGAATATTCAACGCGGATGTATGGTCAATAAAATATACGGAATTGTAATGCGTCATAATATTTTATTTCTTAGAAAGAAACAATCACATAAATAAAATGTACATATATGTATACTACGAAACTATTTAAGTATAAACATAAATATAACAATGCTAACGTTGTATAGAGTTGTGAATTATGGTTTCGTTACCAAAATGTGTAAACTTTTTAAGCAATAAAAAATATATCATCACGCCATTTACCTAACCTCTAGTTTTGCAGATCTCGGTGATATATTTTACACGTAAAGATATTAGTGGATGGGAAACCATACATATAAAGTCAAAAATGGCGGCATTGTCCAATGTTAATGTCTGTTTTACAAGATACATTTTATTGGTCAATAAAATGCTCAAGTTTTCTTGTGAATTTATTGTTGTGTGTAATACGACTCTTTCCGTCAAAATATTTTTTGCCGATTGACAATAAAGGTGACACTTTACCTACTCCTAACAGTCTATTTTTGTTACTAGAAGGTAAAAATATTTTACATAGCAACCGCTTAATAAACGCATAGTAACCGTTCAACAAATACATGGGAACGTAATTTAACGGCGATAACCTTCAAAATATGTATTATAAAATAATCAATAAATTAATATTAATTCCAAATCCGCAAATAAAAATTATATTCATCTCAGCACCAAACACGTCAATGAAACGGCAGCCTCTGCTGTAAATCTGGTATTTTGGTGCTTAGTTAATCAAATAACTATTATATACACACGATAAATAATGTTAACATCATTCTTATCAAAAGTATATATTTGTGATTTTATATGATGTTAGTTGTTATGTGAATTTTTTTTACTCTGTTTAACGAAGTTTATATGACGGATATATCATCTAACTGTTGTCAATTGTACATTTTTTTCACTTTCCCTGAAGAAGGCTCAGGTGTGAACTGAAACGTCGGTTTGTGAATAAAGATTAATTTTGACTGCATTTCGATAACTTTTCTACCTCCATGAGGAAATATTATAATAATAACTATAAAACAAGGGGAAAATAGAAATCGTTGTTCTCAACTAGCCCAGATATTAGTGTATATATTTGAAAGAACATAGTTATACACAAAAACTCACTACAACAGTGTTATTACTAATTCTTATACCGTGTGGCTGAGCTAAGCAAAATACTCAAAGAAAGTATTTGAAATACAAATACAAAATACTGAATTTATGTATTTGTAAAATTTAAATGCAAAATACTATTTAATATGTAAAAGTATTTGAAATACCAAATACCGAATGTGTTTCATGGGTATCAAATACAAAATAAAACAATTTGAATTTTAAATACCTACCAGTATTTTAATATAAATGTTCATTCAAATACAAAATACAGTTAACAAATACCATTAATTTATTTAAGAAAAGGTTATTTAAAATTAATTATATATTTATGTACAGGGTGTTAATTAAAAAATGGGCCATAGGCGTTTAACATGTAAAATCAGTTTTTCCTTGCGCAAAAGTCTCCATATTATTTTAAGCAAAAAAGTTCAAATAAAATTTTTAAAGAATTTAATTCTGCATCTGAGTTAATTAACAGATTTTATTTTTGATATTTTATAACCGGGAACACTGTCAGAAAAAGGTTATATTTTTCAGTTTCACCGCAGTAACACATATTTTTGGTAAAATGGAAAATTTTGCTCACGAAGAAAAGCTACAAATTATAAAATTGTTTTATTCGGGACAAAGCTTGAGAAAAATTCGAGATTTAATAAGTGTAGTCTGGCCACACCGCCGAATTCCGAGTAAATCTACAATAGAGAGATTTATTTAAAAATTTGAAGAGACTGGTATATTTAATTTTAAGAAGCAAGAAAATTCAAATATTTCTTTTAATCATGAAGAGAACGTATTGGCTTTAATTGAAGCAAACCCTATACTAAGTTTAAGAGAAGTTGCTTCAGAAATTAGAATTAGCCACGTTTCTGTTTATAATATTTTTAAGAAGTACAAATACTTCCCATATAAATTCCACTGTCATCAGGAACTTCTACTAGAAGATTTTGAAAATCGCGCAACATTTTGCGAAATTGTTATCTGAATCTATTCCCACCAAATCTAAAACAGATCAAGGGAACTACCAGATCAAGCTCCACATATGAGCATTTCCATTCCATGAAATTCTAATCAAAATTGATAATTTTCAAGTTATAAAAAAACACACAATTTCACTTTAAATACGAAAAAAAAAATTTGTAGAAATACCTAACCTCATTATTAATGTTTCTGTAACTGTTTTTACACTGCGGAACACAACACGACACGTTTTCAAAACTAGGTGTTTTATTTTCCATATTAAAATATATTATTTGTTTTCCCTATCAATAATAATAATTTTAAGAATAATGATTGATTATAATAATATTATATAATTCAACGATGAACTTGTATTGATTACAACAATGCACCATTTACTACAATGAACTGATTATAATATTTAAAAAAAATTAAATCTCAAGCAACCTAAAAATCAAACTCGATTTTGATGAGTTCTAGGGATAAAAAAATTGCATATATTGACATTATTATTATTCCATAAAATTTTGATTGTCCGTTAACGGTTAATTAATATGAATAATTGACTATTAGCGGATCATCAATGATAAAATAACTTTGATTAACGTTTCTATAACTGGGCATTTAATAGTTAGATTAGGGATTAACTGATTTTACATGTTAAACGCCTATGGCCCATAAAACAGTTACAGAAACATTAATAATGAGGTTAGGTATTTCTACTAATTTTTTTTTTTCGTATTTAAAGTGAAATTGTGTAATTTTTTATAACTTGAAAATTATCAATTTTGATTAGAATTTCATGGAATGGAAATGCTCATATGTGGAGCTTGATCTGGTAGTTCCCTTGATCTGCTTTAGATTTGGTGGGAATAGATTCAGATAACAATTTCGCAAAATGTTGCGCGATTTTCAAAATCTTCTAGTAGAAGTTCCTGATGACAGTGGAATTTATATAGGAAGTATTTGTACTTCTTACAAATATTATAAACAGAAACGTGGCTAATTCTAATTTCTGAAGCAACTTCTCTCAAACTTAGTCTAGGGTTTGCTTCAATTAAAGTCAATACGTTCTCTTCATGATTAAAAGAAATATTTGAATTTTCTTGCTTCTTAAAATTAAATGTACCAGTCTCTTCAAATTTTTAAATAAATCTCTCTATTGTAGATTTACTCGGAATTCGGCGGTGTGGCCAGACTACACTTATTAAATCTCGAATTTTTCTCAAGCTTTGTCCCGAATAAAACAATTTTATAATTTGTAGCTTTTCTTCGTGAGCAAAATTTTCCATTTTACCAAAAATATGTGTTACTGCGGTGAAACTGAAAAATATAACCTTTTTCTGACAGTTAAAATGTCATACAATTATTATTATTATTTACTTATTATAAATTGTATAAAATATGGAAATGTTTCTAAGAAAAGAAGTATTGTATTTATAAGGCGTCAAACAATTTTTATATAAGAAGTAGGATAGCAGCGATAGAAGGTTACAAAAATAAGTGCTTTTATATATAGTTTTGCCAAAGATTGTGAATATATATATATTTAGATTATGATATGTATTTATTCTCATTAAGGGAAACAATAATTAAACAGAGTTTTTTCAATCTATAATAGTTTATATCATTGTAGTTGTATACTACTACGAGTATATTCAATTTTTATGTAGCATGTTTGTTAAATATATAAACTATTTAATTGTATTTAAATTTTGAATTTTTCAACATAACAATGAAACTTTGGTATCTGCCAAAATATATTTCTATATATTGTACTGAATTGTGTGGAATATATCTAATATTAATAAGCAAAAATTACGTGTACAAGTACAACACATATGTAAGCATCATTTATCTTTTTCACTCATTTCATTGTTTCATTCTTGTTTTGCAGTCGTCAAGTTATTCTGTCATTACTAGTTGAACATAGTTTACCAGAAAACACTTAATCTAAAATTTTCTTTGGAAAAACTAGTGTTCATTTGCTTCTTATTCTATAATAAACAATAACTAAATAAATAAATTGATACTCATTCCGTACACATATCACTTCTAAAACTTTCTTTAATTAGCTTAAAATTTATTGTGGCACTCTGCTTACCTATAGGTTTCGGTCCGTAATTTATTTCTACGCTCTACTTGCGAAGTCATAAGGTCTAAGGGATAAAAAGTATTGTGAACTGCGGGCCTCTAATCCACATTATGAAACTGAATCGAGTTTTAAACCGGTTATCGAATCGATAAAACATCAACAAATAAACATGTGGACTATATTGACAGCATGTCGAATGAAAGAGTGGTGAAATTGAAATATGGAAGTTGGGAATAAAGGTGAACTTGTTGCGTGAACGAAAGATTGTGAGGAATAGACGGGCTTGTATGAATCGAACTTTAAATGTGAGCGAAAAAATAAGAATGCTTTCTAGGAAAATAGTTGCTGGTGGAACGTGTTCAAACCGGAATTAAACCAAATTCTCAAGTTCTATTGTTCAAAGCATTATATAACCATTTAACGCATATAATTACTAATTGTGTTATTGTTATGGGGGCTCATCACCAATTTTGTTCACCTCCTGCAACAGGCATGAGCAGTCATTCTGCGATTAATTAACCTTGGAACGTCACACTGGAGTCTAAGAAACTCAACGATTTTCATCTAATTTTCCACATTCGTAGCATTCATAACTTCGATGCTACCTCGTTGTGAATTCAGTTTTTATAATCCTAAACAAATATTCTGTATGTAAAATCCCTTGTGTTTGTTTTCATAATCCAAAATAAAAAAGGCAAGTTTTGGCAAAATACTGGGTTTTGAATAAAATATATGGTTCAGTATGGTTGTTAATTGCTTAATGTCTTTCTATATATACAAATAATCCCGGTTATATCCCTAGAAAAATTACATCCGGTTATGCAAAAGTAGTTTTCTTTTTTTAAGGTTTCTTAGACCTGGTGTGGCGTTTGTGTAACTGTGAACATAGTCTGACTGTCCAATATTAAAATAAGTTACTTTTTAAATAATTCATTTATTTATAATACTATATTAAATATTGTAATAAAGCACTTAGGTGATCCATCAGGTCCCACATGTAATATAAAAACACATTTAGAGCCACTTTGTTAACAATTATAATTAAACCTTGAGAAATCGAGATAAAAAATTAGTTCAGTTATTTTTACCGTATTAGTCAATAAATTTAAATAAAAAATTCAGTTAAATACCATGTATATCTATGAACCTAAGTTATATTTACTGCATATTTCAGTTATTCCAGAAATAACTGAATTTATTATTTGAGCAGCGAACAACTGACATTTCTCAGCGCGCAATATCTCTCCTGAAATAACGGAAAATTCAGTAGAATTGATTGACAGTCTCAGTTTAATCAAACCAAATTCTACGACTTATAATGAATATTAGATATAAATTTGGACTACTTTTTGGGTTTTAACCATCAACGGATTATCTACGAGTATATGTGCTTGTGTATACTAGTAAATAGAATAATTACAATCGAAAAGTGTAGTAAATAAGAAAACGAATAATTTATTTCCAAAGTAGACAAATGTCACTGTAAAGTTGGTTTGCGATGCTCCCTAACAGGTATGCCAAAGGCAATGACTTCGCAGATTAGTCTTCCTGCTCTCTCGAGCAATGGGGAACCAAAGGTCATCGGAGTCAGACATCGTCAAGAAAAATAATACAAAAAATACTTTTGCTCACAGTAGGTATAATATTAAAACATCCGTATTCAAACAACAAAAACCAATGGGGACTGTGATCAAACTTTTTTTTTATATTTTATTCTATACATGAAAATAAAACACCCGTATTTTTTAACCGAAAAATTATTTTTAGTTAGAGAAATGAAAAATCAAAAATTAAGAGAAAGGATACGTGACATGTTAAAAGAGATGGGAAAAATTGGAATTCAATCAAGAAATGAAAAAACTTCGTTCAAAATTGGGGAAGCAATTGAAGTACAATGCTCGAATATCAACAATAAATCAGTTTAGAACGTTGCTGTCTATGCCAATTTATCCTTAATCAATATTACGTAAGTTCCGGAACCCAAATTACATTAAAAATTTCAAATTGAATAGGTATGCAATAGTGCTGTCAACGGACTTCGGATATCCGGATGTCCGGATCTTAAACTATCTGAAATCCGTATTTTTCTCTCGTAGGATTCCGGATGTCCACTTTATTCGGTATCCGAATGAAGCCGGAATCCGGCTGGCACCGCAATCCAATCAAAACCGTAATTCGGATGAACCCGGAATCCGGAATCTGGATGAAATCGGAATCCGAATGAAACTGAAATTCAGATAAAACAAAAATCACGTAGAAAGCGAAATCCGGATAAAACCGGTATCAAGATGACTCCGGAATCCGGTAAGTTTAGGTAAAGCAGAGCGTAAATTCAAATAAAATAATAAATATTCAGTAGTAAAGTAGTAGTAGTAGTAGTAGTAGTAGTAGTAGTAATAGTAATAGTAGTACTAGTAGTAGTAGTAATCGCATGCGCAGTAGTTCTGTGCTAATCTAAATACCAACTAGATATTGGCATCCGATTTCATCCAAACGAGTTTTCACAGGATATCGAATTCCGGATATATATTTTAAAAAAGCAAGAAACTGATTTATTTTAGTTTTGAAGTTGAATAGACATGAATTTTCTTCAACTGCATTTTCACAATGCAAATTTGCTAGGTTTTTGTTGTTTGACTTGCACCACCACAAACTATCATATCTACCAAACATTATTGGCGATTCGTAGCTAACTTCACTTTTGGCCGTAAACTACGGTTTTATCAAAAATTGTTAACTCACCTAACGTACATCCAACAAACCTAAGCCGTTGTATTAATTTGATTGAAATTTATTTTTAGGTTAGCTCCCAGAAAAATTTTGACCTCTCTAAACTCACTTCCGAAAACCTCAAACCATTGTACAAACTTGTAATGTATTTGTAGATAACAATCGAATTTGTTCAAAACAAAAAATTGAATTAACAAACGAAAACAAGAAACGGGGAAAAAATCACCGGTACACCCATGGACTGACCTTGAAGTAGTGGGGATTATCTATTCTGTCTTGTTTCACTCATTTGCTTACTGTCACGTAACGAAACACCAACAATGAATACTTTATATAATATTACACATTTTCTAAAATAGTTAATATTGAAAACAAACTAAAATTTCAATTTAGCCAAAGCTTTCAACTGTCAAACTGGTATGATATTTGGAAATTGTAGCACAACTAATACACTAAAATAAATATGAAGAAATTATGTAATTATTACATTTTCAAACAGCGAGTTTACCGGAATAAATTTTAAATGTTTATTATTATTGTATATTCATATTTATTTCACAGTATTTAGTCAATGTCATGTACTCTTTACTTCATTTTGCCGTCTAGCGCAGCAAGAAACGAATAGATGATTTTCGTGCATGCAAGGCCATCTACCGGACATCTCTATTTACACAGCGCGATATTTAGAGAACGCAACCCTGCATGTGCATTTTCATAACGAGAAGTAGCGTGACAGTTCCTAACGGTCCGTGGACAACATTTAGACTCAATACTTGTGCTTAATTAATACAAATATGGTAAAGAGCTGTTCCGTAAAACATTGCAAGGAGCGGGCAAAAAATGGCGGCTTAGCATTTCACCGGTAAATATAACACCATTAGATAATAACTCTGTTCTAGATTTAATATTTTGACAGATTTCCCAAGAATAAAGTGGCACGCAGAAACTGGGTTTTGGCAATAAAAAGAGAAGGATTTATCCCCACAGAAAATTCAAGAGTATGCGAAAAGCATTTTAAGAAAACGGACTATATCCGATATGATTCATATAGGCGCCAGTTACGGAAATTTTGTTTTCCCTCAGTCTTTGGTGCAGCCATTAAGCCGAATTCCAATGGGTAAATATAATAATTTCAAGATAAATAGTAACACATTGTAAGATTTAAATTTCAGTTCATCAAAAACTTCGGGAGTTGAAGGATCTAAAAATACCAGCCTTTGTATGCAACCCTTAAAAGAAAATGTACTACGGACTATTGTTGCCACACCCGTTCAACAAATATCTAAGAGGTTTAAATAATAATTTCAAGAAAAATAGTAATACAATATAACATTTTAATTGCAGTTCTTCCGAAAATGTTTTGTACACAGGAATGGATTCGCAATCTGATTCATCTTCGGAATATAGTAGTGATTTCAGCAGGTAAAAGTAACAATTTCTCGTGTTATAGTAATACAATGTAACATTTGAAATTTAGTTCGGAGACTTCGGACGACAGCGATGAATCAACCCAAAATACAGCTCCCAATAAGGAATTCCCAAACCGTACCACAGTGACAGAGATATTCAACCAGAAGAAATCCAATTCATGAGGTAAAAATAATAATTTCGAACATTTTAATTTCAGTTCGTCAGATAGTGAGCAAAATAACGAATAGCATTGTAATATCTGATTAAGAAAGATAGTTTGATGTTCTCTCTTACATTAACTGTTTAAAATCTTCAGAAATCAGATGTAAATATTGCTTGAGTTGTTAAGATAAAAAAATAATTATTAAATTGTAATTAAAAACAATAAATATGTGTTCAATTATATACCTATTATATAGTTTTATTTTTCACGACATGCCAGGAAACCCCACCGCTCTTCTCCCGAAATAGTGAGGAAAATGTGTTTTTCCTCTCTAGCAAGAAAAATATATATCCTCAGTTCGAATCCCACTGCGGACAGTCACCATTCTAAATTTACCCCTGTGGTTTCCCCTCCACTAACATCTTTGATACACAGGGTGTTTCAGGACTAGTGTAACAAACTTTAACAGCTTATTCCTGAGGTCATTTTGAGCCAAAAATATCATATGAATATACGTCTTTTTCCTTCTAGTTACCAAAATACAAGAGGTTGAAGTTCTATAAATAAGACGAAATTTTCTAATTTTTGTAATCAAGGTACTTTCGGAAAACAAGAGTTTTATTGAAAAGTCATACCTTGTTTGTCGTAATTAAAAATTGTTGTACTTTTAATTGTATTTTTGTTTCATAATAGATAGTTATAGTACTGCTGAATATGCAGATATGATTTTTATTTATGGATTATGTAATGGTAATACCCGTTACGCGTCTAGAGAATACCAAGACAGATACCCAAACAGACGCCAACCTTCCCATATTGTTGTTATGTTCCATTTATCGAATTTATTTATTTGTCTATTTAATTGTGTGTTTTGTTCTCTAAATTGTATTCGTTAATATTAATAAATAAAATTAATTAGACAAATAAGGTATGACTTTGCAATAAAACTCTTGTTTTCCGAAAGTACCTTGATTACAAAAATTAGAAAATTTCGTGTTATTTGTAGAACTTCAACCTTTTGTATTTTAGTAACTAGAAGGAATAGGACATATGTTCATATGATATTTTTGGCTCAAAATGACCTCAGGAATAAGCTGTTAAAGTTTGTTACACTAGTCCTGAAACACCCTGTATATTTGTTCTCTAATAGAAATTATCAAATTTTTTTTTATTCGAGAAATGTATTTTCGTTGTCTGTATTTTCGGGAAATTATTTTTCGAGAAATGTTTTATTACCCATTATTTTATTATCAACAATTAATATTTGGTTAAAGTTATTTACTTACTTACTTAATGCGTATGCCATTCTGCCTCGCGGTATAAGGCTTTATTCCTATGGCGTTTTCTTCCATGCGTTTCTCCATGCTTTTCTATCTTCTATTAGAGTTTGGCTTCCATGTAGCTCTATTCCTCGGCGACTCATTTCTGTTCGTTCTTCTGTGTCCCATGTCTTAATTGGTCTGCCTCTCCTTCTTTTCTGTGTGGGTACAGCTTCGTAAACACATTTTGCTGTACTCTCTTCTCACATTCTATGTATGTGGCCTCTCCATCTTAATTGTCCTTCTTCTATTATGTATTTAACTGGCTTTGTTTTCAAAATTCGCCCTGTACAGTTCATTTTTAATTTTGTCCAGTTTTGTCTTCCCTTCTATTTTTCTAAGGAATGTCATTTCAACATTTCTTATCTTGCTCTGATGTCTTGCCACTGTCGTCCACGATTCGCATCCGTAAGTTAATATTGACACCGTTACTTTTTTGAAGACCTCGACTTTGGTTTCTTTCAGTACTTTTTCATGCTTAAGAACTTTTTCGTTAAAGCGTTGAAAAGTCTACCTCCCTTGTTTCTTCTTTCTATTATTTCTTGGTTCAATTTTCCACTTCTATTACTCCTAGGTATTTATATGTCTTCACTTGTTCTAACTGTATTCCATCTATCTTTATTCCGTTTATATCTCCTCCTCCATTTATGATCAGTATTTTTGTTTTGTCTTTGTTTATTTTAATGTTCCATTTGTTTAGTTCTTCACTTATTATGTTGTAGGTCCTTTTCGTTTTCCGCTATAGAAATCATGTCATCTGCATGGCATAATTCATTTATTTTGACAACCTTCATCTTTCAGTATCCTACCTTATATGATTTTAACTTGTTCTTAATTCTCTTTATTATTTCATCCAGGTATATTGTGAAGAGAAGCGGGCTAAAGAAAGATACACCCTTGCCTTAGTTCTGTTTCCGATGTGAATGTTGCCTCAATAATGGGTAAAAGGCTTGATGATATTTTATTTTTATTTTATATATAAATGCAGTTTTGAGATTTGTAATATCCCAGCTATGCGACAAATGTATTTTCGAGATATGTAACATTCGACCTTTGCAACTTTTTCAACATTCGACATTTTAGTATTTTCGATAAATGTTCTCTAATAGAAATTTTCAACATTTTTCATTCGAGAAATGTATTTTCGTGGCCTATATTTTCGGGAAATGATTTGTCGAGAAATGTTTTGTTACCCATTACTTTATTATCAACAATTAATATTTGGTTAAAGTTACTAAAACAAAATAAATACTGGTTTAATGTTTCAGTCAAGGAACCACCATACTCTATTTCTATAAAAAAAATCTGGTCATCCTACTTAAAGCATAACAATAACGCAAAGACAAGACAATAAATAATTTCCGAAAGTAAAATTATAGGCATACAATACTTTTTATTTACAAAATGAATGACAAATACGAAGAATTGAGTTGCTTTTGGTCACAATTGTAAAAATTTACTTGACACAGAAAACAGTAAAATCAATTTATTTCCAATATATAATAAACTGTGTAAAAAGTGTCAAACAAAAGATGATAAATACTACAATGTGGCTAGGGGACGCCCGGCATCCTACACCGAAAGGTAAAAAAGGTTAAGAGTTAAATTAAAAAATACATAAATAACATCATCAATTCCTTCACAAATCAAAATATCACTTTTCGCAGATGACCTTATTATATACAGTAAAAACAAATGTCTAAATACGCTACAAAATAAACTACAGACCACTCTTAATAAATTAGAAAAATGGGCTGAAAAAACAGGATTTAACTTCGCTGACAACAAAACAAAATCTGTACATTTCTGTAAAAAACGAAAAGCACACCCAAACCCCAGACTTAGAATCCATAATAAAGAAATAGAATATGTAAATAAAATCAAATTTCTAGGTATGATATTTGACAAAAAACTAATATGGAAAGAACATATTAAAAAACTAAAACTTGATTGTATGCAACGCCTAAACCTACTTAAATCTTTACGACACTATGTATGGGGAGCCCAAAAAGAAACTATACTAAAAATATATAGATCACTAATAAGATCAAAAATGGACTACGCGTGCTTAGCCTATACCAACGCAAGCAAAACTAACTTAAAAGAACTTGATCGGATCACAAATCAAGCAATACGAATAGCAACAGGAGCTTTTAGAACAAGTCCTGAAAAATCACTATTAATTGAAGCAGGTGAACTCCCACTCTCGCACAGAAAAAGACAACTATCGTTATCATATGTAACAAAATTAGCAACAAACCAAACAATCCAGCCCATACTCAAATATTCTATCCAAATAATAACCGTAACAAAATAAAAAATCATATCTCAATCCACCGATACATACAAACTTCACTTGAAAGCCTACACTGTACCATTCCTATAACAAAATCTTTAAGTTATAGCAAAATCCCACCTTGGAAAATAATCCAACCTACATACAATCTGGAACTCCTCAAATTCACCAAAAATGACACACCCCATTCCATCTACTTAAACGAATTTAAATATATCCAAAACTCCTATTACACGGACGGGTCGAAATCCAACAACAATACCGGCGCAGCAGTGATCACCCCAGAGGAAACATACTCATTTAGCCTCCCTAAAGAAATGAGTAGCCATACAGCAGAGTTAGTCGCGCTACACGAAGCCACCAAACTGGTGAACTCTAATACAGAACACAACACCAAAGTCGCGATATGCACCGACTCGACTACCAGCATCAATAAAACTACACAGAAAATAAAAGAAGAAATCCACAAAGCCGAACAAAAAAATAAACAAATCACTCTAGTATGGATACCCTCCCATGTTGGCATCCAGGGAAACGAAAAAGCTGACAAAGCAGCAAAACAAGCAGCAGAAGCAAATGACAGATTTCAGGATATAGAAATGCCAACATATGACATCATCGCCAAAATAAAACAAAAAACTAAGGAAAACTGGCAGAGCGAATGGACGGCAGGGGCAGATAAACTGAAAGAAATAAAAGAAGACATCGCCTACTGGAAAACCCCCACAACAACAAGAAAGGAACAAATTATCATCACCAGACTTCGGATAGGTCACACTTGAGCCACACACAAACACATCCTAGAAAACACACCCCAACCAACATGCTGCAACACACCCCTAACAGTGAAACACATACTACTAGAGTGCACTGAACACATACACATAAGACAAAACCACCAAATACCCTCATCCATAAAACAAGCATTAGCAAACACAGCAGAAACCACCACCAAAATTATAAATTATTTAAAGGATATTAACTTTATAGACGAAATATAATACACTATACATTGTATTCAATTATACTGTAATAACCTATGTACCGGTTCTAATAGCCAAGTTGCTGAAGAACCTTTTATCCAAATAAAAAAAAATACATAAAAAAATTGTTGTTAAATAATAAATTTTGAATTTGGTGTCAAATTAAAGATGTAACAGAGGAGACCAACACTTTAATATTAAATACTACTTTTGAGCGATCGTCAATAATTGTTTTTACGAATGGTTATTAGAATTCTTTTGAGTTATGTATCAAATTGAAAATGTTTGAAAGAAAAATTTGTTTTTTCACGGTATTTCCTTATAACATAAACAAAACAATTTAAAATATAAAATAAATATTTCATTACGCCTTTTACCCATTGTGGGTCTGGTACTCTGCTTACGCAGATCTAGAAAGGTGATATATTTTTGCGTATGAAATGCGATTTCCAGCCGTCAAATCATAGCCCCCAAATATGTTAGTGGAGGAGGAACCACGGGGATAAATATAAATTGGCAACTGTAGGCTGTGAGATTCGAACTGAGGATCTCGCGATCCACAGTCCGATGCGTTATTACGGAGCTATTTACCCCAATTAAAACATTTATAAATTTATTTATTTAACATATTCGCCATTATATCATTTAAATTTTGCACGAAATTTCTACAGAAAATAATACAACACTGTAATAAATAAACCTAAATCTGTTTTCTGAATTTTAGTTGTCGTTTTAGTTAAATTTAATTAATTTTCTAAGAAAAATTTATTTTATTATAACTGATATTTCGTGAAATACTAAAATTTGGGTAAATGCATTTTTAAATTCTGAACAACTCACCGGTAACCCATATTTTGGAAAAAAATAGAACCGTACAGCCAATTTAACTATTATATTCATTAAAAGTTTCTGATGTATTCAGTTGTTTTGACTGAATTCATCAGTTGCGCACAAATTAACTGATTACTCAATTAAATTGACTGAACGATTTTATTTCCTGAGTATATTTTGCAACATATGTAATAAACGGAACATATTTTTTTAGTTAAAATATGTTGTTTCGGAATACAAGACATTCAAGTTATATTGGAGGTATTAGCAAATTTACAAGATTAAAGCGTCGTTCAGAATGATTCAGTTATCAATTATAATTACCACACACAATTAGTAATGAGTTGAAGCGTGTTAAAACTACTGAATTAAAATATGTATTACATATAGAATTACAAACTTAATGGAAATGGCATCTATTGAAATATTGTCGAATAAATCAGAAACCATTATTACTACTTCTGACACCTATTACAATATTGATAAAGAAATCAGAAGTCATTTTGATAATTTAATGATATAGAGATAAATACAGTAGTATTTGTTGTATAAACTATATCATTTACGCGTTCATTTTTCAGGTGATGCTATTTCTATTTTAATCAAAATTCGGCTAGGTTCGCTGTTGGGTGTTTCTGACAGAAAATAATGAAACCGTACCTATCGCATTAATTGCAAGGAAAAAGTTTGCCTCTAGAAAATTTCTCAATTAGCGCTTAAGTTTGCTAGCGTGAACGGTAGCATTGGTTCTCATAAGTCAAAGCACACATTTCTAACCGCATTTGATAATTCAGTAGCTTAATAACAAGTCACCGGTGTAAATTAAATTAACCATGCACAAACTGTGTAAACCTCACAATTATTAAATTTGTTTATTCGATTGTTGGAACAAACAGCCGAATATGCAAATATGGTTTATATTAGCGTATTTAGGCGTTTACTTTAAATGCTATAAGAAATTGGTCGCTTATGCGAATTAAGATAGGTGTTTATAATCCGATCCGATAGCTAGAACTCCTAACTTTTTAAAAACTTTGGTAGGTAAAACCCAAAGGATTACACTAAAACGATTAAATACCCTCCATACATACTAAAAGTACAAAAAAAAACTTCTTAAAGCTTATACCGCAAGTTACTTTTTATTTGTCGGAAAACTTCCTATGCCCATTGTCGGATTAGGAAGACGAAAAATTATTTTATTTTTTATAATACATTATCCATAATATTGAATAATTCATATTATATAAGAACAGATTAATTGCAGTAGCACCGCCCTTCTTTAAAATTAAACTTTACTAAGAATTACTTATTACTAAGGAATCCTTATATCTTAAATTTTGTTGCTCACGTTGAATTTAGGCATTGCTTAGCTAGTCATTGCTTAGTTCTACATTCCACATTTAAACTAGAGATCTAAAACTGAATTTCAAAAACAAAGAAGAATCTTTGGTAACTTTACATTAAAATTCCCAGAATATCTGTGACTAAGAACATTTTAAATTGTATAAACGGTTATTTTGACCTGCCCGGGCATTCTAATGTTAACTAAATTTTAGAATCTAGTAAGTTTAATACGAACTGTCAAGAAGATTTGTTTATTGTTTATGACATTTCAAACGTTCATGTCATTCATTACTTTATCGAGAAGGATTACGAAGTAAATTAACAAATTTGTAATAATATTATTTAGCAATCACAGAAATTCGATTCTAGTATTCTACTATTTTTTGTTAAACGAAATCGTTCAAAAAATTTGTTAGAACTGAGCCAACTCTGTGCTAAACCTAATAATCCAGCGATTATGGTGAAATTTTTATTTATGCCACGTACAATTTATGTTTTTTCTTAACGTAATTGGAGAAGTGTTGAAACATTTTATTACGATCCTTCGAGTTTGATATGCTGTAGTTTATTTTAACATTATATGTCAATATTATTAATCGGGAAAATAGCTCTGTAGTAGACCATCTGATAGAGACTATCAAAAGGCGCATGATAAAAAAGCGCATGCGTGTTGATTTTAGTATTGGGAGTAACTTGATACGCTACTTTATGCACTTCCAGATTATTTGCTCATTAATTTTTTTTTTCTTGAAGACATGCTCATCCATTCATAACTTAAAATTTACCACCGTTGGACACAAACAGTAGTGGCATTTTAATAATTATTGAAGAAAAAAAATGTATGTTATAAATGCCACCAAAGTAAATTATTTTATTAGACATTGTACTTCTGATATACATCTACTTAATTCTTTTACTCCCAATACCAAAATCAATCAATAGTGAACTATTTTGTTTCCTCCGTCCATCTGGATTCCATTCCCATATCCTTTTGGGCCACCGTGTGAAGTTCATCCGTTTCATATGTCCATACCATCTTAGCCTTTTCTGGTCTATTGTATCTAGTATTGTTTTTTTCTACATTCATATGTTCCCTAATAGTTTCGTTTCCGACGTGTTGTAGTTTTGATATCTTACAACTTCTTCTCCAGAAGTCTATCTCTAGAACTAGTAGCCTTTTTTTATTTTTCTAATTTACTTCCCACGTTTCACTACTATAAGTCCATATACTCTCCACTATGGATTTATATATCATTAATTTCGTTGATTTCGTAATTTCGTCACTCCATTGTACTGAGTTTAGTTGCCTTATAACTCTCTTTCCTTGATTTATTGTATTCGCAATATCTTCATTACTTTTACCTGCTTCTGATATAGTACTACTGAGTTATTTAAATTTAGTACATCTTCTAATAATATCGTTTTGCACTTGTAAGTATTGCAAGGTTCTCCAGCAACCAGATATTCTGTTTTCTTAGTATTGATAGTCAAGCCCCATTTCTGGTATTCTTCCATTAATTTTTTTAGTGAGCATCGTCTTCGTCTTGTGCATTGACGACTTGGTCATCAGCAAATAAAAGTGTATATAAGATATTCTCTCCAATTTGAAGTCCCATGTTACAACATTTCTTCCGCCAGCTACTTCCAGATACAATTTAAATAGGGTTGGTGCTAACGAACATCCTTGATGAAGCCCCTTGCTTACCATAAACTCTGGGGATAGTTTGTTTCCTATTTTTACAAAGCTTGTACATCCTATATGCAGGTTCTTTACTGCTTGTGTGTAGGTTCCACAGACACTAATATCAGACATGGTCTCCCATAATTTACTCAATGGGACAGTGTCGTACGCTTTATGTAGATCTACGAAGATTAAATGTACTGCTTGTCCTCTTGCTAGTTTTTTCTCTATTAATAATATTTTTCTGACTCTTGCATTGACTCTTCTATACGTTTTTTAATTGTTTCCCATATAATCTAGCTGTGGAGCAAATTACGCTTATGCCGCGGTAGTTACTGCACTCTGTACGGTTACCCTTTTTAAATACGGAGGATACATATACTTGTTTCCATTCTATGGGAACACCTACTCCTCCTAAACATTTGTTAAACACCATCGTCAATATTTCTTGGAGTTGTTTTGGGGCAGCTTTAATTAGTTCAATAGGAATTTCTCCGGGGCCTGTTGCTTTTCCTGATTTAATTGTTCTTAGTGCTTCTTGTACCTCTTCTATTTTTATACTAGTAACATTTTCAGATAATTCTTGATGTGTAATGTTACCGTCTGCATAAACTCTGTCCTGTTTTCTCATAAGAGGGATTCATAATACTTTCTCCATGAGTCTAATTTTATTAGACAAATGCCTGCGGCGTCTTTAGTCTCAGTTTTAAGCGTTTTAAATATTTTCCATGCCTTATTAGCTCTTGTGTTTCCTTGGCATTCATTTATTTTAGCGCAAGCTCGTTGCCAAAGTGCGTTTTTGGCTTTAGTTACCATTTGCTGTGCTTCTTTCCTGCGTTTGCGGTATCTTTCTTTGTTTTCATCATTGTGTAAGGACATCCGCTTTTTGTATGCTTCCTACTTATCTGATATAGGCTTTTCTATCTCCTTAATCCACCATTGAGGTAAGTACCTTTTCTCCAAATGCTTCGAAGGCTGCTTCTTTCATGCACTTTTTTATTTGGTCATACATTTCTCTTGGAGTTGATTCTACAACTGATCCTAGTTTACGAGACAATCCAGTTGGTAAAGAAATCTGGTTGAGTCATCCTTAAGTCCTACTAGGTTTTATTTCTTCTCGTCTACAATCAGTGCATATTCTTCTGTTTTCGCGTTGACCAGTGATCTGAACGGGAAAATTATGTATGTCTTCAACAGGTGATGGTCAGACCCACATTCAGCACCCCTCATTACTCTCACATCTACAGTCTGCAGCTTCGAGTTTTGTTTCATGATTGTGTAGTCAATAATTGAATTGAGTTGGCGAGTTGGTTGGGTCCACGTATATTTATGGATTTCTTCATGGTGAAAACAACCGTTCATAATTCTAAGAGAGTGTTGAATACATAGTACTATTAAACGTTCTCCGTTATCATTGAGTGCATCTTCCCCGAATTTCCCCACTACTGGGTCGTTATAATGTTTACTGACTCTGCCGTTTAAGTCGCCTAGTATAATTATCTCCTTGCGGTTACCTATCGTTAGTAATAACCTTGTCAATTCCTTATAAAACTCATCTTTAATACTAATGACTGCGACTTCATTGGGGTCATACACTCATATGACTGCAATGTTGCGTTCTTTTATATACATGTCGACTTTTATTATCCTATCATTCACTTGGTCCCAGGATTTAATATAGTATTTTAGGTCCTTTTTTATCACAATAGCTACTCCGCTTCGTGCTCTTTCTTCTTTGGGAACCCCATTATATATGTGAATATAGTTTTGTTGAATATCTGAGCCCCTTACCTTCTTTTTTGTCTCTGATAGAACAGCAATATCTATCTTATGGTTATTTAGTTGTTTCATTACTTCTTCGATTTTATTGTTTATTTCTTGGACGTTCCAGGTGCCGAAAATTATAGGCCTTTTCAGTGTACTCTTTTCCAAGAAGCAGGGATCAAACCTGCTGCCTCAACCCCCGTACATGAAGGACCCGGATTTATCTTCGGCATTTACTCCCTTAGTCAGGCTGATTCTGTTTTTCGAATCTCCGTAGTATGATGCAGGCCTAACACTTGCATCCTAATGAAACCCCGTCTATTTTCTTCTGGTTAATAGCTATTTTTATCATGCATATTTATGCTGGTCGCTCTTTCAAGGTCGCTTATATTTCAAATATTATAACAAAATTAATTTACCTCTGCAACTTCCCAATCACTCCTAACTCTAAAATAAATTTGATACATTATGATACTGTAACAAGATGATATTCGGACAGGAAAACTAAACCATGATGAAATAATTAGTTTGATTTTGGATATTTAAATTATCGTAGTTTGTTTTACGTAAACAAATTGTTTAGTTTTCCCAGGCTCTCTGCGACATGGATCATCGGCCATAGGTCCGTTTTGATTAAAATATTTGTTGGCATGACCGATTAACCCTGCATCCCTGTCCAACCGATATAATAGATTCCAACGTAAGTTCAAAAAGAGAGTTCTTAGTTAGCCGGAACGACGTGAAGTTAACATGTAGCCGTGCTAAGTAAAAATGTATTTTTGCGTAGTTTTAAGTTAATTTAATAGTTTAATGTATTATATAAATTAGTGAAACGATAAGGTAGTTAGTAAAAAGTTTTACAATTTAATAATAAAAGTCCGTTTTTACAAGTGTTTAGAGTGTTCGAGTGTCATGATTGGATAGCTTCCAACTCATCCGCTCCCCTACAGCCACCCCCATTTGCTACAATACACCAGCATAAAAATATAAATATGTACAGGTGTATGTCATATTTTTCTATCTATCTTGATCATACAGTTAGAAATTTTTCAAGTAAGCACCTTGACAATTCTATAAATTACTTGACTCGACTTGAATATAAATTTTTTAAAAATTCATTAATAGACTTGATTGAATTTCTATCCTTACTGCTTGACGCAACATCAAACAATTTCAAGCTACTTGATATTACATGACATTGTAGAAAATATTTCTTATAACAACATTTACAAGCTTAACATATGATTAATATACGGAATGTTCAAAAAGATCCGGGACGGTGAAATATCTCGAGAAATACACATCGAATAAAAAAACAAAAAAAACACGTGTTCAATATTTTTCCTATGTTATATCACCAAGCACCCTCTGGGGGTAGGGTTGGGGGTCCACTTTGAAATCGTTTCCGTACAATACCTACTTAGTTTTAGCCGTACTATCTGAATGTACAACATAAAATGGCGGTTCCCATTTAAGATTTCAAATTTGTCCCCCACTCTACCCCCAAGGGTGGCGGTGGGGGATCGTACTTGGTGATATAAGATAGGTTTTTGAAAAACATTAAACACATGTTTTTGTATTTTGATTATATGTGTATTTCTCGAAATATTTCACCGTGCCGGAACTTGTTCATAAACATATAACCTTCAACACCTCAAGCAACTTCTTCTGCACAACTATCAGTAAGAATAAAAAATCTAAAATTTTAAGTTGGCTAGTGATAGTACTACAAATGAAAAAGTAAGACATATATATGACTACCTACAAAATCTACCTAGAATTTTATCTAGAATATAAGAATGCTACAATATTATAAGGTGTTCGTATTAAGCACATTATACTTATTCAAAATAAGTTTAATAGATCACCCTTCATATTTCATAATCATGGTTACTTTATTTTTTAAGTACTTGAAATTTAACTACTTGATTTCGAAGTTGCTTGAAATATAACTACTTGATTTGACTTGATTTTCGTTGTCTTTAACTTGAGTTGAATATCAAATCAAACATTGAATCTTTACATATAGTCCAGGAATAGCTGTAAGAAAAACAATTAGAAAACATTCTTATGTCACACAGTACACAGCCCCTGCGGTTGGCGATATATACGATTATTTTGTATTAAATTTATCAATGGTTAAATTAATAAAATTGTTTTCTAACAATGTTTTTAAGAAAACAATACTAAGTAAGAACAATTTGTAATTATTATATCGGCATTGTCTAAGTTAATAAGAGTTACATATATTTATTATTTCTCGATAATTCTAGATCACAATCTCGAGTGTAAATTTTATTGTTTGAACTATGTTAAGAAAATTTCTTGTCAGATTAAAACGATAGCTGACTCGAAGGCTCTTTGATTGCTTTGTCGGTATATTTCAAACAATAATTAATAAAATAAGGAGAATATGAATACCCATTAATAAATGACCCAACAAGTATTACAAATGCTGCAATCAGCAATCTGAACCTTCTGCCGAGATGGTTGAACAATACGTCATTTTCAGATTTTAAGCTACTGACGTTATTGAAAAAAAATAACTGCTTAGCTTTGAAAAGGTGTATCTATTTCCATCAGTCAAAATCGAATGAAAACTTTTATTTCCAATTTCACAATATAAATATATCATCATGCCATTTGCTCATTGTAGGTATATTAGATCCCCAAAATTGTTAGTGGAAAGGTAATCACAGTGTTATACTGTTATAAGTAAAATGGTAACTGTCAGCTGTGGTATTCAACCATGATCCACATTCCGATGTGTTACCACGGAACTAAATATTTACTGAAAATATAATTAATATATGAAAAAATAGAATATTATTTTCATTTAAATGGGTAACAGTGGCAAGTCTATGAATCAAAAATATATTATGCCAGTTTTATGCTTAAACTGTAAACAACAGGTGAGATATAAATTATTTGGGTCTCAAATATGTATAAACTGGGTGTCCTATTTCATTTAATCTAAAACGTAAAACTAATCTTTATGGGAATGAGCCTTTAATCTTTTAAAAACATCTTGTATTCAAATTATTTCTTTAAAGAAAATTCAATCTTAATTTTATTTGTAGGAACATAAACATGTGTAATTGCATCAGATAATTATATAACTCAATATATATCATAGATTTTTTTTGTTTATTTTATAGATATATACTTATGATATAATAAACCGAATTTATTATAGTATGTAGATACAAATATTATTTGTGTTAAAATAATTATTTTTGAATTTTTGCACATCTCGTTTTTTTCAATTTTTTTTTTTTTTGTCCCAAGGCATAATCTACGCTCTCCCAAGTTACAATACGATTTTGTACCTTGGGATAGTTTATCATCTTTCGTACTTAAGTGTGTTTCTTTTATTATACATTGATATAACAGCACAATAATAATAATTATTAACAGGCATGTGTGTGTCATTGACAGGGGATAAACAGGTGAATTTATCAAAAACTCTATATAATAACTTTACCTCCAAAACAAAAACAGTAATCCTAAAAATAAAAAAAATCACCCTAGCTATTATCCCGCCCAAATCCCGTCACAAAACCAAAATCCTACCTTTTGAACATTTTCCGCCGCACTATAACCTAAAAACTAGACCTGAGCTAAACACCAATTCTTCTATGCGTGAAAAAAAAATTGATACGAACGCCATCTGTTGGGCGGTAGCCCAACCAGAAATTAGAGTTTTCTGCAATATGAATCTGATAGGCGGATAAGTAGAAAACACTGATTTCTATATAACACTAGTTTGGGCATAAGCCGCTACTCTGTGTTCCCAATTGAACGCCGTCATGATGATCAAAATAGGAGATTTGTGACACTTCCATATTTAAAAATGTTAAATGATAGGTATGACCTGAAGAGAGGTGGTGCCGAGCGCGGTACAGAGATAGCGAAGAATGTTAGAAGATAGGAATGACCTGAAGAGAGGAGGTGGCGAGCGCGGTGTATTCAAAGCAAGGAATGTTCGTTGATAGGTATGACCTGAAGAGAAGTGGTGGCAATCGAGGTGTGCGTAAAACCTCAATTTCACCTGTTGGGAACGCTCTCAGATGGCAGAATATGGCCTATGCCCAATCTAGTGTTATATAGAAATCAGTGGTAGAAAACTAAAAAATGTCAACACAACCAACACTAAACAACAGAAAACAACCACAAAAACTAACACCAGACATGAACCAAACCAATAAATCCTACTCGCCAGCTTCAAAAATTAAACGAACGACTAATTGATGATACAAAATAAGTACATATACACGATTTTATTTATGCTGTAGGAGAAATAGCCAAACCTATTAACATTTTATTTGCATCGAAAGTATCGTTGAAAAAATAACACAAGCACACAAAACAGTAACAGTTAATGATAAACAATTTACAATTAGAAGACTAGTCATTCCAGCCATAGATCTAATTCTAGGAAATGTATCTCCAATTACTAGAAGAAACCGTAAAAGAAAATAATGTCAAACTGGTATCTCCAATCACATACCTAAGAGCAGGAGTACAGAAGGAAGGATACAAACATATTCTCAGCTTCCGCTGACAAGTATGCATATCGCAAGACGATAAAATACAAATACCAGAAACTGACATCATAAACCACGAAGAGGTAAACTACAGAATTTTTATCACGGACGACAATATAACTTGCAATATATGCAAAGAAAAAGGGACACTTTACAAATAAATGCCCGATAAATACAAACACAGATACCCAAATAGAACAAAACACCCCCATACATTGTGAAACCTCGACCAGTAACACAAGAGAAACCCGAAACCGGCAAAACAACGACAAAAACCTACAAGATAAAATAAACACACAAAACACCTAAAAACGACCAGAAGAAGAAGAACTACACCTAGAAGAAATAAACACCAACGGTAAAGAAAAAATAATAACTGAAACTGAAAGTAAACAATGAAATATGAAAACTACAGAAAACAACTCATCATCAGATAATAAGAAAAACAAAAAAAAAAACAAAACAAGAAGACACAAAACAACACAAGAAAACATAGAACAAGATCTAAAACCACTAAAACAAATAATTGAAGAAAACAAAGAAAAATATCTTAACATATGAAAAATATACACTCTTCCTTGAAGCCAAACTAAACATAGGTGAATAATATACCAATCAACCAGAAGAACTACTACACATGCTTGGCGATCTCTAACCAAAACTAACCAACCCATCAACAAAAATAAAATTCTCAAGACTGCAAACCAAACTAAAATCACAAATAGTACGAAAACGACGAGATCTATACCTTTCCAAATCGACAGAAAACATGAATACCAGTACCAGTAATGTCAGTAATACAATGGAACAGTAATGGCTCTTATCCAAATTATAATAGCAAACCATAAATCCGACTTCCTCTGTATCCAAGAAACCAAATTCAAGCCTAACCAACGAACACACCTAAAGAACTATAATTTTTACCGAAACGACAGACAACATACACATGAAAGCGGCGGAGTAGCTATATTAGTACAGAACAACATAGAAGCAGAAGAAACTATATTAAAGACCCAACTCCAGGCAATAGCAATTAAAACCCAATACCCTGAAAATATTACCATTTATAATATTTACATACATTCCACATGACAAAAACCCCAATGAAACTAAAATAAGACTACTACAACAACTAGACGAACCTTATATCAACGTGGCAGACTTCAATGCCCATTGCCATAGCTGGGAATCAAAATATGAAAACAATAGAGGAAAAACAATTGAAAAAGCAACGAGAGATTTAATCCTTCTAAATGATGGACACCCTACACATAACTGTCCAAGAACAGGCATAGAAACTATAATTGACCTCAGCTTCGCACACCGTAACATAGCCATTAACTTTGAGTGGGAAGTACTACAACACGTTTATAGCGGCCACAACCCTATCAAAATAACCCATTTAAACAAAATAAATCCTCCACCACCAAACCATGAAATGAAACAATGGAGCTTCCAGAAATCCAACTGGAATTTATACACAACAATAATGGAAAATATGGACACATATAAAATGCAACAAACATAGAAACTGAAATAGATTTACTACTAAACCAAATAACAGAAGCAGCAGAAACAGCGATAGGATATAAGAAAACCATTACTAGAAAAATAACACTTTAGTGGAATGAACAATGCCGAGAAACTATTAAAAACTGCAAAAAATTATTCTACAAATACAAAAAATCAAGGGCAATAGCAAGAAGAACAATAAAAATTAGCAAGAAAGAATCGTGGAAAGAATTCGTTGCGAATATAAGCTGTGAAACCCCCACTTCTGTAGTCTGGAATAATATAAGGAAAATAAAAGGCAAGAAAACTACACAAGAAATATCTACTATAACAGAAAATAATACAATTACAACAGATCCATATAAAATTACAAACATACTGGTAACCACCTTTAAAAATATATCCAGTAACGAGCAATATAAACAGGAATTTAGAGACTACAAACAAACACAAGAAGAAGAAGAACTCAACCCACAACTGCAAGAAACAAACACCATAAACGAACCTTTAACTGAACTTAAATTAATTGAAGCAATCAGAGAGAAGAAAAACAAAAGTGCTGGACCAGACAACATATCAGCGGAACTAATAACCCACCTTCCTGATAAAACCCTCAAACACAATCTCAACATATACAACAAAATCTGGACCAATAAAAAAATCCTTCTAACAATCACCCTATCGCCCTCTCAAACTACCTCTGTAAAATACTAGAGAAAATTATTAACAAAAGACTAGTATGGTACCTGGAAAGAAATAAAATAATAACAAACAACCAATGTGGCTTCAGAACCAAACGATCTATCCTAGACCACATAACACACCTTACATCCGAAGTCTATTCAACCTTTAAACATAAACAGCACTTATTAGCAGTATTCTTTGATATTCAGAAGGCAAATTACACAGTCTGGAGGCACAACATCCTGAAACACCTCATGGAATACAACATGGGAGGTAACATGTACTACTTTATAAGAAACTTCATGACTAACAAAAAATTCCATGTGGTGACAAATGTATATAAATCCCGACCAAAGCTCTCTTATTTGCTGACGACTTACTACTTCTTTGCAAAGGAAAAAATCTAAGAAAAAAAGTTGAAACAGAAATACAGAAATGCATAAACCAAATTGAACGATGGACAAACATTACAGGATTTAAGTTCTCAGCAGAGAAAACGAAAGCCATGCACACTAAAAACGTCAATATTACTCTAACATCAACATTCCTACGTATGTATAGTATTGTTTAGAAGTTATGCCCCATAACCCCTCCGCAGGTACCAAAACTGGACTAAAAACCGACAAATGTTCTCGTTAGTCGAATGAGAAAGATAAACGATACGAAATGAAGGACAGATATATAAAATATTGTTTACCTGAGCAGGTAAACACCTTGTAGAGATTATAAAATTTCACACTTCAGATATTACAATATTTGGCAAAATGCAAGTGAATATTGCATGCTATACACAAGTTCGATAAGGATCCAAACTTCTTGAAATCTAATAATAATAATAATATAATGTAACTAACATCAAATATTTAGGTCTTATAAGCTGGCTCAGCCATTATAGCTCAACACAAAAAAAAAACATATAGAAATTTAGAACTAATTAATTGCTATTTAAATACGCTAATTTTAATTTAATTGCGCCATTTTTTTTAAATTACAGCGTGTGAGCTAGCAAAAACCGTAAGCCAGCTCACCAACGTATCTTATAACTATATAACTAGTATATCACATATAGAAATTTAGAACTAATTAATTGCTATTTAATTACGCTAATTTTAATTTAATTACGACATTTTTTTTAAATTACAGTGTGTGAGCTACCAAATATCGTATGCCAGCTCACCAACGTATTTTATAACTATATAACCAGTATATCACATATAGAAATTTAGAACTGGTTAATTGCTATTTAATTACGTTAATTTTAATTTAATTGAGCTAATTTTTTTTAATTATAGGGTGTGAGCTTAACCAATGTATCTTATAACTATATAACTAGTATTTCATAATAAGTCCAGCAGAAGAATTAATTGCTAATTAATTGTTTTTATTTCATACGTATTAAAGCAATTTTTTAAACAATATAATTTCAAAAACCCGCAAAAAATTAAATTCCACTCAGCTCACCAAACTTGCTCTCCGAATGAAAGTGTTCAAATTAAACCCCACAGATATTAAAATTAATAATAATCTGACCACCGACATTTTTTTATTTAATTATTCGTCCAATAAACCGTGGATATCTTAAATTCCAGACTGAGAGATTTAAAAAAAATTAAATAAAATTGCTCTAATTCCAGATTCAAAACGTCGTATTATAAAATTATGCATATTTTGTCCTTTACCAGTTTTTTATACCAACTATTTGTTAATGCAAAAATTATAAAAAAAATCGGGCATTTTGAACGATTCAGATTCAGTGCACTTTTTCAATTCATTTCGAGATATCTCCATAATTTGTTTACCGATTAACTTGAATTTTAGTTTCGTAAGCAAGATTCGAGTTGCTGATTCCTGGTAGCCAAATAAGTTTGAATATTATTTTACTACAATTCTACCATAATAAAAAATCTGGTGTGGACACCACACTAGTTTCTTATACAAATAAAACCAATTGAACACGTATGATTTGTTCCTTGCATATGACTTTATATTTTAACAATTATTTGATATATAGATATTATTATATACTGTTTTTTTAAATTAACACAATAAACGTTTTTAAACCACTTCAAATTTCAAATTGAGCGCTGTATATTAAACAGCAAATATGCAAAGACAAAAAAATTATCCGAGCAGAATCCGAACAGATCCGACACGCCCGAATATGTATATTTTTAGTTAAGGTGGAGTGGCAGTAAATACTTGAATCCCATTGGCTATGCACCTCGAAAGTCATCAAAAACAAAACATGCCGTATTTATTAAAGGGAATAATTTATAATTAAAAATATGGAATTTTCCGAATCCTTTAATTCTTATCTTTCACATTTTCAATAAACTTTTATCATTTTTACTTTCTTATAGAAAGTATAAAGAAGTATTGTAATCAAGAAAAAAATCGCTTGCTTACGAATCTAAAATTCAAGTTAATCGGTAAACAAATTATGGAGATATCTCGAAATGAATTGAAAAAGTGCACTGAATCTGAATCGTTCAAAATGCCCGATTTTTTTTTATAATTTTTGCATTAACAAATAGTTGGTATAAAAAACTGGTAAAGGACAAAATATGCATAATTTTATAATACGACGTTTTGAATCTGGAATTAGAGCAATTTTATTTAATTTTTTTTAAATCTCTCAGTCTGGAATTTAAGATATCCACGGTTTATTGGGCGAATAATTAAATAAAAAAATGTCGGTGGTCAGATAATTATTAATTTCAATATCTGTGGGGTTTAATTTGAACACTTTCATTCGGAGAGCAAGTTTGGTGAGCTGAGTGGAATTTAATTTTTTGCGGGTTATTGAAAATATATTCTTTAAAAAATTGCTTTAATACGTATGTAATAAAAACAATGAATTAGCAATTAATTCTTCTGCTGGACTTATTATGAAATACTAGTTATATAGTTATAAGATACATTGGTTAAGCTGGCATACGGTGTTTGCTAGCTCACACCCTATAATTTAAAAAAATAGCGCAATTAAATTAAAATTAACGTAATTAAATAGCAATTAACCAGTTCTAAATTTCTATATGTGATATACTGGTTATATAATTATAAGATACGTTGGTGAGCTGGCATACGATATTTGGTAGCTCACACACTGTAATTTAAAAAAATGACGTAATTAAATTAAAATTAGCGTAATTAAATAGCAATTAATTAGTTCTAAATTTCTATATGTGATATACTAGTTATATAGTTATAAGATACGTTGGTGAGCTGGCTTACGGTTTTTGCTAGCTCACACACTGTAATTTTTTAAAAAATGGCGCAATTAAATTAAAATTAGCGTAATTAAATAGCAATTAATTAGTTCTAAATTTCTATATGTGATATACTAGTTATATAGTTATAAGATACGTTGGTGAGCTGGCTTACGATTTTTGCTAGCTCACACACTGTAATTTAAAAAAAAAATGGCGGAATTAAATTAAAATAAGCGTAATTAAATAGCAATTAATTAGTTCTAAATTTCTATATGTTTTTTTTTTTTTGTGGTGAGCTATAATGGCTGAGCCAGCTTATGAGACCCCAAATATTTATGACTTAATATAAAACATTATCAATATAAATACAAATAAGGGCCGATATTTCCATTTTCGAATATAGTACCGAATAAATTATTCGCCGAATAAATGAAAAATGTCGCATCGAAATCATAGCTCAAATGATACTTATTGTTCTAGCTGTCATTTTGTTTTCTGAATATATTGTTAATACTACAATGTTACATGGAAACAAACATTTAAGGCTCTGTTTAATACTCAATGTTGAAAGATCTAAAAGAATTAGTAAACTCATGGCTATAAAATACAATTTAAAATCATAAATGAATTCTTTTGAGCGCAGCGAACAAAGTTTATATATTCTAAAATACCAAAATAATAACACCATATTAAGAAGATTAGTGTAACCAATATTCAATAGTCATTTGTTGTCATTAACTTTAAAGTAGTCGGAGCAACCGCTGTTGTTTGGAAAGGGTAGAATTTCCAAACTGATGCAAATGACATTTACTTACCCCAATTTGTTTTTAAGTACGCGAACTAGGTATAAATAGATTACATTACATGTAATTTTCATTCGTGGTTCAGTTCTTGAGCAATTAAATATTTTGTGTTGTGATGGCAAAAATTTCGTTGGAGAAGAGAGGAAGAATAATTGCTCTATGGCAAGCAGGGTGGAGTATCGGCGACATTGCACAAAATCTTCAGATTTATGTAAGTATTTTTTACATTTATAAAATTTGTACTTATTTAAAAATTTAATCAGTAAATAATTATTAAAATTATTCCAATTATCATTTGTCAAACTCAAATAATACGACTGTTTATATGTTTTGTTTCCCATGGCACTCTAGAAATAGTTACAAATTATTTATTTTATTTTACGTCTATCTCATGACAGAAATATATCACATCCATAAATTTAGGCTCGGTTCGCGAAGCTTTTTAATTTTGAACATTTTTACCTATTTACACTATTGCTCTAAAATTAATAGATAAAAACTTAGAGCGAAATTAAAATATTTAAATTATATTTCCTATAGCACAAAAAAAAAATTGACACCCGGTATTTGCGGGAGGTAAAAATTCTTTACATTTAATCTAATATAAATATTTTATATTTCAGAAAAAATCAGTATGGCGTTGGATTCAACGATATAGAATTGGTGGCCCGTTTCACCTACAAAATCGTCGACGAAACGAAGCGCCACGGAAATTGAATGTCGCTGCTGTCCAAAATTTGCAACAGGCCGTCAGCAAGACTCCCTTTTGCTCTTCTGCAGAGCTAAAGCAGAAACTGGGAGTTAATGCTTCTGCTTTAACCATCAGGAGACGGCTACATGAAGTAGGGATTCATTGTAGGAAGGCTGCGACTAAAGTCGAGCTTATGCCAAATCATTTGCGAGCGAGGCTGCATTTTTGTGAAATAAATACAGATCTCAATTGGGATACTGTTATTTTTTCTGACGAAAAAGTATTTTCGTCAGACGAAGACGTCAAGAAGCCGCTGTGGTGGCCAAACACCTCGCGTACATATACAGGAAACTAACATGGCGAAAACGTATTAATGAACTCAAGGCAGACTGCAACAAGAGAATAAACATAATAAGTCCTAAGTAACCAAGATTGGGTAGCAGACAGAAAAACGTTATTAAACATATTATTATTATCATTTTTTATCTTCTTATACCCTTTCGGGTGTCGAGATATTAAGTTTTGTTTTTATATTAAATTGTTTATAATTTCTTTCCACTCTTTCCTGTTTTTTGCTTTTTTCCTTGCTTGTTGGTCACTGATATTGTTTCTACTTAAAATTCCTTCTATGGTGCTTTCCCATGTTTTTCTTGGTCTTCCTCTTTTCTTTTTTTTTTTGATATTCTTGCGTTCCATACTTGTTTTGCTTGTCGTTCTTCTGGCATTCTTATTAAATGTCCATACCATGCGAGTTGTTTTTTTTTCTATGGTATTATGTATGCTTTTAATTTCTAGCTTATTTCTTATCTGTTCGTTTCTTATTCTGTCTAGTTTTGTAATTCCTTCTACTCGTCTTAGAAACCTCATTTCCGCTGCTTGTATTTTGCTTTTCTCTCGTTGGTTTAATACCCAGGTTTCGCTTCCGTAAATTAGCGCTGGTCTATAGACTGCTTTATATAGTGTCATTTTTGTTTTCTTACTTATTTGGTTATTTCTTAGAATTATTTTGTTCATTGTATGGTAACTTTTATTTGCTGCTTGTATTAATTTCATGATCTAAGCTCCCTTTGTTATTCTTGCTGACGCCCAGGTAGGTAAAATTTTCTACTTGTTCTATTATTTTTCCATTCAGTGTCAAGTTAGTTGTCATTTCTGTTTTCGCTATCGCCATTACTTTTGTCTTGTCCAGGTTAACTGTTATGTTGTATTTCCTTAGTTCTTCGTTCCATGTATTTAAATTATCTTGCATGTCTTTTTCATTTTTCGTTATAATGGCTAGATTCGGATATTGTTGTTCTGATTAGGTTATGGTATACGACTTCCATCTTCTTTGTTTTATTTTTTATATTCTTTAATATCTCGTCTAGGAAAATTATAAAGAGTAAGGGGCTTAGTGCTCCTCCCTGTCTAAGTCCTAATGTGGTATTGAATTCTCTTGATGTTTCTTTTCCTGTTCTTATGTAATTCATTGTGTTGTTGTATATACTTTTAATGGCTTGTAGTAATTGTTCGTTTATCTGTCTCTTCTTTAATATTTTCCATATTTGTTTTCATTGGACTCTGTCGAAAGCTTTCTCCAGGTCAACAAAAGTTATATATAATGTACTGTCTTGATTCATTGTTGTTTCTATAAGTCTCCTGATTGTGAATATATGATCTTGGGTTGAGTGTCCCTTTTTAAATCCGCTTTGGGCGTTTTCCATTGTCCTTTCCATTTCTTGTCTAAGCTTTCTTTCTAATATTGGCTCGTAAATCTTTGCTGTGGTGCATAGCAGTGATATTCCCCTATAATTGTCACAGCATCTGTTGTCGCCCTTCTTGTATATAGGAAATATCACTGCTTTTTCCCAGTCTTCTGGTATTTTACCGAGTTTCCATATTCTATTAATCATTTCTAATAGTATTTGGTCTCCTTGCTCTCCCATGTATTTCAGTTGTTCCGGTTTTATCATGTCATGTCCTGGTGCCTTTCCGTTTCTTAGTTTGATATTACAACTTTCAATTCTTCTTGGGATATTTCCTCCGATTCTCTCTGGTTATTACGTTGTTCAATCTCTTCTTCATCGCTTACATTGTTGACCTGGTCTTCTTCCAGTAATTCTTTGAAGTGTTCCTTCCATCTCTCCATTATTTCGTTGCTTTCTTTTATTATTTTTCCTTCTTTATCTTTCAGTTGTTTTAGTATTACTTGTTTTTCCTTCTTGCAATTCTTTAGCGTTCTATAGAATAGTTTTTGATTTTCCTGGAAGTTTTCTTCTAGTGTCTTCCCGAGATCTTCCCAGGATTTTGTTTTTGCTTTTTTAATAATTTCTTTTACTTTTCTCCTTTGGTTTCTGTATTCCTCGTAGTCTTCTGCCTTCTTTGTATTTAAGTATTTCTTCCATTTTTGTTTCTCCTTTTTTACTTCTATTTTTACTTCCTTATTCCACCAATGAGTTTGGTTGCTATTTCTATTATTTTTTATTGTTCCGCATGCTCTCTCTGATGCCTCCATTATGATATATTTAAATGTGTTCCACATATCTTCGATGTTATTTATATCGGGTTGTGTTGTTGCAGCTATTAGCTCTCTTATGTGTTCTTGATATCTTTCTCTTGTTTTTATTTCCTTTAGTTTATCTATTCTAAGTTTAATGATGTCGATTCTCTTCCTGTCTATCCTCTGGGTTTGTTTTGCCTTCTCCTCGTCTTTTATTTTTATTATTGTTAGAAAATGGTCGCTACCTATTTCACTCCCCCTTTTCACTCTTACATCCTTCACAATTCTTCTTTGAGTTTTGTTTATTAGGAAATAATCTATTAAGAATTTTTATTTCTACTTTTAACTTCCCTAGTGTATTTGTGTATTTCTTTGTGTTCAAATATCGTGTTCAGGATTACCAAATCATTTATGATACAAAAATCTATAAGTCTATTCCCGTTGTTGTTTTTGGTTGGTTCGCCATGTAGTCCCATTATTTGTGCTATACCCTCATTTTTATTTCCCACTCTTGCGTTAAAATCTCCTGTTAATAATACTGGTTCATTTAGTTTATCGTATTCTGTTTGTAGTGTCATCCAGAATTCGTCTTTTATTGTTTTGGTTTCGTCGTCACATGGTCTATATATTATCATTAAATTTACTGGTGTTCCGCAATCGAGTTCTAATTTAATTATTAATATTCTTTCGTTAACTCCTTTCCATTCCTTTATTATTTTAAAACATATTATTAAACATGTACTGAACATTAATTCAATCAAAACTTGATTATGGCTGTATAGTATATGGAAAATAAATCTTGAATACCGACGCAAACAACTGACAATGATCTACACAGCATCAATAGCCGATAACAACACACATCCTACATACCAGCATATATTCGATGCCCCACACCCCGAAATCAGACACAAGGCAACCACAAACTTAAAAAAAAACATAAAAACTATATTTCAACTGAACTTAACCTTGAATTACCAACCATAAAACCTTCTAACACTTACCCCTTAGCCCCTTGGAAAATAAATCCCCATGAATACAATACAGAATTAAACCAATATTCAAAAGAAAACACTTGCCTAACTATCTACAATAAAAAATTCAACGAAATCATGGAAAAATACAAAAACTACCGAATAATTTATACAGATGCATAAAAAACAAACAACACGATCGGAGCAGCATTCACAACAACATAAATAGTTAAAAAATATCAACTACCACAGCTAACTAATATCTATGGTGCAGAAATGTTTGCCATAGAAAAAGTACTCCTATATTCTGTTGACAAATTCCCCACAAACAGCAACAGTCATATGTACAGATACTATAGACTCCATACACACCATCCAAAACCAATAAAACAACAGCAACCAAACAAACCTAACAATCCTCCAAAAACTCCGCACATTGGACACCCAAAATACAAACAAAATAGTATTCCTCTGGACTCCTTCCTACATCGGGATAACTGAAAACGAAATAGTAGACCTCACTGCCAAAGAGGCCACCACCACCGAGGAATTCACAGAACTACCTACCACAGGCGAAAACTTCAAAACCACAATAAAAACAAAATTACAACAAATTGGCAAGAAAAGTGGAACAGCACAACAAATAATAAACTAAAATCAATAAAAGACGATACAAAACCATGGCCAACAACAGGTACAAAGCGGGACCAAATATTTTCAACAAGGCTGAGAATAGGTCATACAAAAACAACACACAGATACCTACTCAACCAAACTGAACCAGAAAAGTGCCTTATTGCAACACCATTATGACTGTAAAACATATAATAGAAGAATACCCAAAATAATGCAATGAGAGAAACAAACATCCAAATAGCAGATACTATCCAAGATGCGCTGGCCATCAATCCACAAGCTACCTAAAATCTAATCAAATACTTAAAAAACGTAAATATGTACAATAAAATATAACCTTTGTTACAGTTTCAATTTCATCTGTAACAAGTTTCGTACAAATATTCTCTTTTGGCACATAATCGCTCCAGATTTGCTATGTCACTGGTTTCGGTCGACCTTATAAATAATAGCTACTAGCGACACCCGCTTTGACTTTTTCGATACGAGAGGATTCGCTCTCTCGGTAGCCAGACGTTGACCTGACAGGTTGTGAGATTTGACAGTTTTTGGCTTTTTTTGGTTTATCGATTATCATCTGGTTGATGATCATGAGCTTGAATACGTTTTTACCTTCTTAGTGGCTACGATTGTCATCTGATTCAAATTCTGTAAGTATTTGTATTTTTGGAGTTATCAAATTTGCAGTTTTTTAAAGTTTCATATTCAGAACATAGACCACCTTAAATTTTGTTATTAGAATCAGTATCAGTCATTAAATTTAAAATAAACAGAGTAAAATAGCTTCACAATGCTGCAGATTTTTGTTTCAGCTGACATGAGTTCCACGTGACTGTCAGTTGTTGTTTTTTGGGTCTCTCACGCTGTTTGCGGGTCCGACTGCCAGAGCAATTTTTGTCGGCCATTCAGGAACGTGTTTTTGTTTTGAGTTTTCCTGGATTGGTCAAGGTTATTTATTATTTTAAATTGTTTTCCTCCCGTGTTACTGGCCTTCAGCCATTGTGTTTTTAAAATTATATTACCGAATTTAATCAATTGCCGCCTAAAATTTTGTAACGTTACATTCTGCTTTGGATATTTTTATGAGCTGCGCAGACCAGTTATCTGCAAAATTTTTGTTTACTCAGCCTTCAGCCATACATATTAGAATGATTTGAGTACACCGCCATTTTGAGTGAGTTGATGAATGACGTGTGAGTGATTTAAGCGCTAAGTTATTTTGCCTTCGGTCGCGATTATTTCCGCTTTGCGATTTTTGAAAATGTCATATACCAGTCAGTAGTTTTAAGTTGACTTCGTTAAATTTAAGTTTGGCTCAGTTCCCGAACATTTTGATTCGGTTTAGTTAGGTTCGGAACTGAATTAGAACTGGTATCGACATTCTTTCGCGCCGTTGCATCAGCTTCGCTGATTTACCTAGCTCTTTATATTTTTTGTTACCACCGCATGCGTCATCAGGGTAGGGTACTGTTAGCGTTTGATGTTTCTCTTGCTCCCCTGCTTTGCGTCAATTTTTTGTAAATTTATTTTTCATATTTGCGAGCTCAATTACTGTAAAAATTATTGTATTATTTTTTTGGTTGCGATATTGCTTTCGGAGTTTGGTACTGCTTTGTCTTTATACTGTTTTAGATTATACCAGGGCTAGGGCCTTATGCAATCGGTGGCTGTGAGTGAGTAGTGAGTCCTGTTACTCGACAACACCAGCTACAGCTACAGCTGTCCGAAGCCGCCAACAGAACTGTAACAACAACTCTACTGTTTTGGCCTGCCGAGCGAACGATCACAGTCCTGAGCCGCGGCAGCAGCAGCAGACACGGAGAAGCTCTACCTCACGAGTATACAGTTGAATCCTGCTCACAAGCGCCCCGAATTGCAAGAAGATCTAGCTAGCTGTTACAACAGTGGTTGCTTTGCTTGTGAAACCCTGGCTTACAGAATCTTTGTTCTCGAGCGACGAATCACCACAGTGCCGCTCCAAAGTAAGTTGTCAATAGCTTATAATATTTATTTGCCTATATATTATTTAATCAATTGTGATTGCGTACAAAATTTAAGTTCTAAAATATATATATATATATATATCCTGAGCTATATATTTCTTTGTGTTCTGCTTTATTTATTTTCTGCTTGGGTGGCGCCTATCCTTATTATTAAAGAATCCTGCTCGGTCCCGAACCTCACACTTTGCTCCCAATTACCAACGCTAGCCGAGGTCTTTTCTGCAATTGTCTCATCTCATCTTACACTCCGGTTCTACAATCGAAAGGTAAGTGAGGGGGAAATTGTAAGACCATATTAATGAATGGAACCGAGGATTAATAACCATGTAGTTGAAAGCCCCCAAAACATTCAAAAAAAAATTATTAACAAAATATTAGTCTTTTTATAAGTGATTGCAAAAAAGATATGACAACACCTATCCCATGCAATTAAAAAAATGCCCATATATTCGGTTTTGATTATTAATGGTTTCATAATTACTTTCAGGGATGTCAAATATGGCGATCGGCTGGACAAGCGATAGATTCTTCACGGCTGAATGTTTATTATTTTAAAATGCTTATAACATTCTGTATATGAATTAGGGCTGCCAATTATCCGAGTATCCGGTTATCCGAGATATCCGGATATCCGGATCTCAGATCCGTACATTTGGGTATCCGGATAATTGTAAGATCCGGATCTCTATTTTTTAATATTTTTATTCTTATTTTTATTTTATTAGTGTACATACATATTTATATTCAAGATCAATTTACTGTTTTGAAGTAAATCTAGTTAATAACAAATGTTTAATTACAAAATGAATAAGAAAACGAAATTATCTTTTTGATATAACATAATACTTCTATTCAGTCAATTAATTGATGATTTTGCTACAAGAATGTTAGTAAAATCCAGATTCGGATCCGGATCCAGATACTCGGATCCGGATACTCTATTTTCGATGCTGAATCCGGATACTCGGATATCCGAGATCCGGATCTGAGATCTGTAGAGATTCGGATATCCGTAATCCGGGTATCCGGATACATATCAAATCCGGATCCAATTGGCAGCACTAATATGAATACTTATGAAATGTGGAAAACTAAATCCCCATACTGAATTCCACATTTTTGGGAGCACTCATTTAAATATTGAAACGACTACGGACCTCTCTAAATCTGTCGCAGGACATCGCAGTGACGTTACGCCTTTTTTCCGGTTTTTTAAACCCGATTAAAAAAAGGGTTTAAGATAAATGTCACATTCGAAAACCGAATTTTTAAATTTAATTTGGAAAACGGGTTTAAAAGTATTAAAATTATTTTTTCAATGTATTTCCATATTCTTATGTAGAAACCGATTCTGATGAAGAGCAAATTGAAGAAACTACTTACCAAAGTAATGCTTTTTTAAAAGAAGCCATTGAAAAATCAATTCATAAGTTTCTTGAAGACCCTGAAGAAAAATTTACAAATCCAAAGACACTGAAAGCTGAATTTATATTATTTGAGGCAACAAATAAAAGAGTCAAAAACTTAGAATTATTATTTAATGCCCTGAAAACTATAAAAGAAAGTTCAGTAGCTATAGTGAACGAATATATTCAATTTCATGCAATATTGTGTCTAAAATAAGAACAATATTTAGCCACCGTTCAGTGGATATTTTGTTTTTTAAAATCCGATTTTCTTTGACAAAATTCAAAAACCGGTTTTTCTTTAATCTGGATTTCGAAAACCAGTTTTAAAATAATCGGTGTTTGTGTAAACCCTAGTTTCGCCTAATCAGGACGCAATACCGTTTCTAGTAGATTCTCGTAGATTACAGAATACAGGAATATGTAAGGGGTAGAAACCCCTAGCAAGACAAACGATATTTACAATCAAAAAGTCTTTGTGTTAAGAATCGGTCTAAAAAAAAAAAATTGACTCTGAATATAAATAAAGTAGAAATAATTAGTGCTTGTATAAATAAATGTGTTTCGTCGTCTAAATTGTGCGTTATTCATTCAAGTACGCTGAACGCGTGTGAGGTGTGACGAGGATACATTACAATTACAGCGTTTACATGTATTTTTGAAACTATTTTCAAATCTATTTTAAGTTTTAAAAACTCCATGTATTCGTCATAACTGTTTTGAGTTAACTCAAACCAAAACTAAAATTCATGGGTTTGACTTCAAAACTAGTTTGACAACAACTGATGTAAACATGTAAAATACAGTTTTAACCTTGCACATGCGTACTTCGCATACGTTTTTGCCACTTTTAAATATTCTATCCTAGTAGATTTGTACTGTGCCCAAAACCTAGAGTGTGTTTTGCACAATCAAGTGACAGTTTGTTGAGAGTTTTTTTTAAAAGTATTTTCGATGCTAAGAGGTTATGTTTCACATTCCAATCTGTCACTGAACCACATGCTCATGCGCCGAAACTGTTTCAAATTCTATTTTTACACTATAATTTTGACTGAAAACTGAACCCATGTTTCAAACTGCATGTAAACTTAGTAAATATATCAGCATTATCTGCTCAATGCAGAGTGCCACAGCTAAAAATATGGAAATGTAATGATATATTTATTTATAGTTTATTTATCAATTCTTCAGTTCGCAAACTTCCATCACTGTATAAAAAATATACATACCTTGTTGAAAGTAGTTTTCTTTTCGAACATAGACACAAACCAGAGCCATGAGCTGCAACTGTGATAATCTTTGCCTCGAAGACGGAGGTAGTGGCAGCAATTCGCGTAAATTCGCAATTTCTGCATTTATCAAGTCTCTTCGCAGTTTACTAGCTCCTTTCGTTGACTTGTTTGTGTCAAATCTGTAAACAAAAAAATTATTAAATTAGTACTACAAATACATTTTATGCTAAAAGGAAACGCAAATATTTACGCAAAATAATTCAAATGAATACAACACTGAAATTTTAAATAAGCGCATAATGTCTCTTGCTACTCTCCATGTGATTTTAAATTGCATTAAGAGGCAGTATATAATTGAGAATTTTCCAGCTACTCTTCAATTTGTTAGTGCAGCTCTATTCGTATTTTGAGAAGTAAAATTTCTCGTTATACCACCAATATTTGTTTATTTCAGCGGGTATCTTTTACAATTAGAAACAAAAAAACAGGAGGTAATCAAATAATAATTTGATTGTTTACCAAGAACTCTTTGATAGACCATACAGGTAGTATTTAGCAAAGACTTGCATAAATCCTTCTTAGAACCAATTACTTGTTTTAATAATAATAATAATAATACTTTATTGTCATGAAGATTACACATTTGACATCGTCAGGCATATATGGACTTATAACCAAACATTGATGTTAAATACAGAATATTCAGTACAGAATATAAATCAAGGCTCTTATATACGTATTCAAGCAGTAGTACCATATATCAATTAAAAATAAAATAAACAAATTTTTAAATACTTTTGTATGCGACGGCAAAGTAACAGCCTAATCTACAAAATTAATTGCTTTAAAAACGATATAGCAAAGGAGTAAGTGTATACCGTCTTAAGAATATTAAAGGTAATCCCAAGGAAGTCAAACACTTCATTGTAATTACTTTTATATTAATAAATATTAAAAATATAATTGTAATAACTCTAGATTATAAAATAAAAATGTTCCCAATATTGCCTCCTATTACCTAGAACATCGAAGACCCTCAATTCTAAGACTAGAAATTTTGACATAGGTAATAATTACTTTTTACGAAATATTTGCGGGTAGGAAAAACGTAGAAATAGTGCTCAATTTCTGACCTAAATTCACATAATATATCTAGAATTATCGAATAAAGCTATATGTTATTAAATCTTCACCATTAAATGTATAAATAAATAAATAAATAAATATATCATCACGCCATTTACCCATTGTGGGTGTGGCACTCTGCTTACGAAGATCTCGGTAAGTGATATATTTTTACGTAAGAAGTGCGGTTACCAGCCGTCAAATCATAGCCCCCAACGATGTTAGTGGAAGGGGAACCACAGGGATAAATTTAAATTTGTAACTGTCAGCAGTGGGATTCGAACTGAGGATCTCACGATCCACAGTCCGACACGTTACCACGGAGCTATTTACCCCATGTATAAATAAAAAATTAAATTATTTGGTATTAAAATCTGTTGTGCGCACCATCACAATATCTCCCGCTAAACATTTTTTATCAAACAATGCTTATTCCTTAAAAAAAAAATTTTTTTTCACTTATGGCACACGTCAAAAAATAACAATGAGAAACGTTGCTTTGTTGCAGGTTAGCAGATTTAAACGAAAATGTTAAATTATAATTTTTATTTAACGTGTTGTAATTCGCAAATGGTGATAGTAAGAGAAAAATGTTTCAAACAACAATTGTAGATAATTATATTTAAAATATTATTATAATAACAAAAATGATCATTAAACCATAATTTATTGAGATATTTCAAAAATAACTTAAGAGGATTTCAAGTAAACTACAACTTCCGGTTACTGGAATATCACCAAAAATTAATCAGCTGTTCCTAAGGGAATACAATAGGCTCTTCAACCACTTTAAAACTTAATTTAGCATAATTTGGAACAAATTTTTAATAATACGCTTGGAAACAATGTCAAAAATATAACACATTATTTTAAAAATAAATAGTACGCCTGTAATTAATTATTAAAACTACATTATTTCTCCCTCCAATTCAATTGTGACGTCATACCAACGAGTAACAGATTCTCTGCTCTTCAAAGAATATTTCCCTAAAACAATTCTTCTTTTCCCTTAATGCAATTTAAATTAAATTTAACGAAACCATACAACACATACTGATAAACTAGTAGCATTTTAGATACCAGTGCGGTCTTTTAAATCTTATAAGATCTCTTGGAGTTTATATTCTGTATTTCATGTGCGCTCCTTAGAATTAATGATACACGACGATACGAGAACTCTCACATCCTAATCTCGACTGTTGCAAAATTTCAAGGCGAGAACAATTTTTAAATTTACGAGAGTACGATATACGTCGAGATTTTCCTCAAAATTTTCGATTTTGTAGATATCGAGCTCCCAAAATTTACATAAAAAAATTCTGCAACATTTATCGAATTATCCGGTAAACTCGGGATATAAGATGAATTTTTGAATATTTTCCAAACTTTTTTGTAATTTCTTCTAATTGATTAGCAAATAATCGTGTTTAGTTTCTTAATTGTTCTAATTTTTTTTGAAAATGCATCATTTATCCGAATAGTTCTGTAAATTCGACGGTATTTCTTTTTCATATACATAAATTTGGGATAAAATTATTTTCCATCATACTGCAATATTTTAAGAGGTCCATTAAATTTATCATATAGAATCATGAGCGTACTATTAAAATACATGTGTACAGAGTATTTGTATTGTACAATATTACACAAATTCGAATGTCTACTTTTTTATAGAACATAGGAAATACAATGTAAAATTTTTCATTATGTACATTTATTTCAGCAGCAATCTGACATACACTTTTATTTGGATTTTCTGTCGCCCATAAAAGTATACTTAGTTTATAATCGTTTATTTTCTTCTTTTGATTCATTATTTTTATTTATTACTCTATACTTCTTACTAAGAGGTATAAGATTTCCTATTTTAATAAATAAATATTCCACTTGATGTAACGAATTTCCAAAAAAAATACAATTTTATCCATTACATTTTATCTGAGATGGTAAAAGTATTCCTGATTACTGATAAATATTTGAATAAGGTTAACAATTATTTAAAACTTTATCATAAAAACAAATAGCATATTTCAAATTCAAACAATACAACTGTTGAATTGAATGTTTTAGTTTTCGTGGCACTATAAATTTTATTTTGCATTTGTGTCATGACAGAAATATTTTATATCAATATACGAGTATCTAGACTCATTTGATGCAGTTTTTGTTTCTGAGTTTTTTTTTCTACACTTTTGTTCTAAAATGTATATGGAACCAGGGCCGGCGGAAGGCGTGGGTAGTGTGGGTAGCACTACCCACCCAAAAATTTCCTGGGTGGGTAATTACCCACCTGAAATTTCGGAAAAAAATTTGGAAAATTTGAAAACATTTTTAAATATATTTAAATAAATTCTTGGAGATGTTTGAGAATTGAAAAATGAAATTAAAAATATGAACAAAATGAGTATAAAATGAATAAATAATAAATTATAATCGAACTCTTCCCCCCTTCACCCCCTTCACCCCCTCCACCCACCGAAGACTACCCCACTACCCACCTGACATGTACACATTTCGCCGGCCCTGTATGGAACGAATTATTATGAAAAGTTTAACACTGTATTTTCTGTGTCCTATATATAAGAGTAGATATCCGATATAATAAGCAATAATGAATTTTGTAATTTATTGTGTCATTTAACCAAGATATCTAAAATTACTCAGATATTATGTTTGTAGTTTGCACTAAGTTATATTTATATAACAAAAATATTTTACATAATAATACCTATAGGTATTAAGACTTTCATAATTATATATTTTTTTGTAAATAGAAGTTTGTATCATTCCGATATCATCTGATAATTAATTATTATGAATAATATATACTGTTTTTCTGCTTTGCGCCTTTTATACTCTTTTCAAATAAAAATTCGTAAATTTAAAATTTAGGGATTTTTATTTAGTTGGCGATACAAATTTGATGTTTAAAAATTGATTTATTTCAATTAAAAATGTCCAACTTACATAAATTATAAATGAATTTAGATTTTTGATATATTTTGACATTATAATATTTCAACATCAACAGTCCGTAACCTTAAAAATATAAATGTACTATGTACTATTACAACACTCAAATGTGCTACTAAACTACTCTTTTGGGAGGTGTAATATCTTTATTATAGACGAAAAATAGAAACAATTATTTGTTTAATAACTACTCAAGATTGGAATAGTCTGACGAAACAAGACGAAAGCAATGTCAAAATTGAACACTAAAAAACGAGAGCATTATTTCTAATTTCTCGGTATGGGCCGTTTGGCGTGCATCATTACTAGAAGAATTCAAATAACAAAACAAACATTTAAATGAATAAATAAGCGACTAAAAACAGTAACGACTTTCTCATGCCCTCCTGTAGATAAACAAGTGATATTTGAATCAAGTCATCGGGAGCAGTAAGGAATCACCAGATATCAACGATTATCCATTAGGTTAATTATCAACTGGCGTAATCGTGTTAAACCTATTACATATTAGTTAGAAACAACATGTTGTGTTCATAGCAATGTTTATCTTGCAAAAATTTTCGCGAGCGAAATTTAAAAGTACTTCAGCTTCAAACTTCCACATATGTAGGTACGTTAGACAATTAAATTCCACTTGTAATCTGTACTCGAGCAAGTGATGACATGTGTGTATATTTACTTTTTTCTTCTTGAGCAGTCAAACGAGGTAATCAGTGTTTCTGATCAAGATACCTTCTGTAATGTTGAAAAATTACATGGAACGTTTAACACAATGTTCCCGAATAGCTGCTTCCTATGCTATTACCATATTTTTTACGGCAGGTTATTTAGAGATCTTGTACACAAATGCTTAAATAAGACACACCATTTTGCCAGTCATAACTGATGTTAGATCCGATATTAATCTTGAATGTCATAAGTAAATAGAAATATAAATTAAATTAGGATATGGCGGACGATTAATTGGAATTAAATAGTAGAAGTATACAAATATTATGGACCACACTTTTGATAGTGCACTAAAAGAATAATATGTACCTTAAAATTCGTAAAAATAATTACCCATTGTCCTTTGTACATTGTTAAGAAGAGATACGATGTACAAATCAACTTATAATCCAGGACATAAAATTGCAAGATTTAGAATAGGCAACGAAGAAAAAAAGAAATAAATAGTGGACAAGAGACGATGACAGATAATGCAAAATATGTGGGAGATATAATAAATCACTTAAGAAGAGACTATAGAAGGCCTAATAATAATAAATTTACACAACAGACACTACACGACACAGTTATTGGATAAAGAAATAAAAAAAGATGAAATATTTGTATGCAGTAATATTTTTTTAGTATTACACATAGGTAAATGAAATTACCATATGATGGTATAAATATATATAATATACAATACCGTAAAGTAACAAATAAATATTTATTACTACTATGTATTATTATATTAATGAAGATTTTCTGACTTATAACCACAATTTTTAAATTCGCAAATCTTCCTTTTCTGTTAGAACCATAAAAACATCTTTTTTATTCGAGTTGCCCGTAGTATCTTTTTAACTAGATAAAATAACTGATGGTGAAACAGATTAACAAAATACGAATTTGAAAAAAGCCACATAATGCAGGTTCAGACCTACCCAATTATCATAATTATGACCAACAATTAAAACTTTGACTTATGGGAATCAACGCTAAAGTTCATATCAACAAAATTAAGGTGTTTATTTGTAAGTATTGATTGAGAATCTAGCAAAATTTTAACTTTACACTTACATTTAGTTGGAAACCGATAGCTTTCTTTCTCTTTTTTTTTAACCGATATTTCAAATACCATCTAACTATATATTTATCAAATTAATTTTTTAATCAAGTTTAACAAATAAAATATACAGTTTATACAACAAATACTAGTTTTGCGCTGTATAATCGAATTATTTAATGGTTTCTGATTACTTAAACAATATTTCAATAGATGTAACTTCAACTAAGTGGTAATTTATACTATAAAACAACAGCATAATATAAGTGCTATTTATTAGCAGTAGCCGCACTCCACGGTATTTTTGTAACGTGAAAATTTGATCTTGAAGCGGTGAACTCCGCCTATTGGCCTATTAGTTTATTAAGTCCACTTCACGTTAATACTATCATCAATAATTTTTTGTTTTAAAAAATATATTAACGTTATGTACCATAATTTGATGTTTATTTCAATTACACAGCTTCGCCTACTATAAGGCGGATCCTAGACGAGCAAGGAAATCTAACACGTTTCAGAACATCTAAGGTGCCGATCGAGAGTGCGAATAGCATTTATACATATTGCATCGGAAATTTTAAATCTCTTCAATGCATTGCTAATTCTATGTGGTAATTGTAATTTTTAATTGAGTCACTCTAAACACAAAAGTTTCTAAAATTGAGTTCACATGTTATCCGTCGATGCTATAACTGACTTCTTAAAAGAAATATTGTACAACAGGGAGTGCCTATAGGGTTGATATGTACACACAGAGAAATCGAATTATTAAAAACAAATTGAAAAAAATTATATACCCTTATCGTGTGTTTTCAGTTATGTACTATGTATAACTGAGAACCTATATTTACGGAATAAGGGGCCTACCTGTTATTTTTAACGGCCTGTTAAAAATTTTAACCAATAAAATATTTGTGTCAAATGAAAATTACAATTTTTATTCAGTGACGTTTGTTATCATTGGTTAAATTTATTAACGTGGTGTTAAATATTAATTAAGTTACAGAATAGACCTCTATATCAGTTATTCGAGAAATAATTGAATTTATCAGTTGACCAGCAATAACTGAAAAATCAGTAGGTCAATAATGATAGTCTTCTCTACCTTGGTGTATAATATACTATTATACGAGGTGCTACCCAAAAGTTTCTGGACTATACAACCAATAAATGAAATTAACTTTATTCTTATCAAAATCATTACTTAATACATTATTTACTAAGAGAAATAAAACTGACAAGTACTGCCAAGGGGAATAAAGGGTTTCAAGACCATTGGCAGTGCCACATAAATTTATTTTCTTATGACCAGTTGCACCGCCCTTTCTTAAAATTAAACTTTACTAAGCATTACTTATTACAAAGGAATCCTTATATCTTAAATTTTTTGCTCATGTTGAATTTAGGAATTGCTTAGTTCTACAATTTGTATCTAAAACTAGAGATCTAAAACTGAATTTCAAAAACGAAAAAAAAACATTGGTAACTTAACATTAGAAAGACCAGAATGTCTGTGCCTAAGAACATTTTAAATTGTGAAAATGGTCATTTTGACCAGTCCGGGCATTCTAATGTTAACGAAATTTTCATTTTCTAATGTTAGAATCTAGTAAGTTTAATACGAACTGCCAAGAAGATTTGTTTATTGTTTGTGACATTTCAAACGTTCGGGAAATTCATAAATGTATCGAGGAGGATTTTCAAGTAAGTTAATAAATTTATAATAATATTATCTAGCGTTATTAGCATCACAGAAACACGATTCTAGTATTCCAGTATTTTTTGGTTAAACGAAATCGTTCAAAAAATTGTCCATTGGACAAATTATGAAAATGATAAGCTTGTTCATATATTATTCTCGGACGATTATTTATAAATCGAATATCTTCCATATCATCATCATTGTTGTAATCAATATCATAATAATTTAACATTCTTCCTTACCACAAACACAAATATTTGACAGTTCCTTTGCTAAGTAGACGTTAAGTGGCCAATGTCGGACACTTAATTTGAGGATTCCTTAAGTCAATTTAAGTGTTGAAATATGGATAGTGCAACGAAATTTTTATATTTAAGGTTTACTTAGAATTTTATGGAACTCTTAACGTTTAAGTGAGAGTCGTGCAACTGGGCATTAGTATTCTTTATAAACTAATATTGACTAACAGATATATCGAAAATTATCAATTATATTAATTGTAATAATAAATTTAAAATAATATAAATTGAAACATATTTATAGCATAGCATATTTATAACACAGCAGTTATTTTGTTTGGTCTTTATATTCATTTCAGGTTTGTTCTCATCTAAAATACTGTTGGTGTGCATTTGGTAGTGAATTAAATATTGTGAATGAAAAAAAAAAACGTAACATTCTTACTAAATTTACTAGCTGTTAATTTTCTATTTTCTTAAAGAACGTATTTTTTCGGTTGTATATAAAATACTGTATATAGGACGTGAGTAAAGTGTCATTATTTGCCTCAAGCGATTTTCGCTCTCGACAAATAATGGCGAAATTTACTCCCTTGATACATAAACTACTATTATAGCAAAACCATGATTTTTTTGAAGTTCTATTTAATAAATATATATTTCTGTATCTGAATACATACCTATTCTTTTGTAAACTATAAAACTATGAACACATTTTTGCATATAACCTGTTGCTTTGTCACTTACACTATTACTTTTATAAAATGGAAAATACATTAATTAAAAATAATGCAATCACATAAAAATTATTAAAAATAAAGATATACTCTCAGATCTCGGTTATATATTTTTGCACATGAAGTACGATTACCAGGCGTTAAATCACGGTCCCAAGGATATTAGTGGTGGAGAATCACAGCGCTAAAGTTAAAAGATGCGACATTATCGATTGCGGGAACCGAACTGAGTATTTCACGATCCACAGTTCGATGCGTTGGTAACGCAGAGAAATTTATATTTAGTTTTGTGAAATCATTATTTGCAAAGCTATTAAGTAAAAATACATTAAGTCGTGTTACACCAAAATATCAAAACACCTACGTACATACCTAACCAACAACATGAGTGCAAGTTGTTTGTTGTTGGTAATTTGGCCTAGTCTAGATCTAGAACTTGAGACGTGAGCCTGAGGGATATTATATGTCTGGACATAAATGCATTTCCGTGATTTTATCTAAACGTGATCATTGGCAGTATACCATTACGCACGTCGCACGCGCAAAGGAATCTAAACGGAAATGAATATGTATCGTTACTTAGTTGCTACTAGAAATATATCTTTTTTTAAACAAATAATTATTAATTGGTTTTAAATCTTACTTATTTTAAAAACCAAAACCGCAAAGTTAATATTAATCTATTTTCCATAATTGAATATTATTGCTCCGTTAACTTGGAATTAAAGAACGGATACAATAAATGTATAAATTTTGATTTTTCAACATGGGCGTGGATTTATTTAAATATTGTTGAAGGCATGAGGCAATGGAAAAGTATAAATAATTATTTACTATTTTATTACGTATTTATTTAACAAAAATAAATATCATTTGAGATTTGATGCTTCCACCCTCGTACGTATCACAAAAAAAATTGTCACCTGCCACACCTGGCTGCAGAAAGCTCAAAATTTCATGCAGTTAAAATATTTTTAGACATTTTATATACATTTTAGTTTATTAAAGACGCTTATCCGGAGAGTCAAATCATTTTGATCGCCAAATACAGAATGATTAATTGGGGCCCCCTATATATCTACGTCTATTGTTTTCAATATTCAAACCAGTATATTGTATTAATTTTTACATGAAAACTAGCGGACCCAGTAGGCAAACGTGGTCCTGCCACAGACCTCGCTAGCAAATTTCTTGAAATAAAATTCCGGTGTTCTAATTATTCTTCTCCTCCTAAACGGCTTGACCGATTTTGATGAATTTTTTTGTACCTATGGGGCCACCTGGGTGGTCAAATGCATAAGTCATGAATATAAGTTAGGAAAATTAAAAGAGACATTTCTAGATCTCGACAACAGCCCCACATACCGGGATTAATTTTAATACGTAAAATAAAAATGTATAATGTAATGTTCGCAAATCTTGACCGTTGTTAACTATTAACACGTTCTTATCTAACAATGTAGTTAACAAAGCTTTATAAAAGGGGATAAAAAGTATTTCATTAATTCTGTCTAAAAATTATAAGGTTATTCAGAATCAATGTAATTACATAAACAACAATGAGAACGAATATAAATATTACATCTTAACTTTGACAAAATGGCAGTAGGTATTATTCCATTATAACGCTAAAATTTAAAAATTGTGTAAATAGTTCCGTGTTAGCGCATCGGACCGTGGATCATAAGATCTCTCCACAGCTGAAAAATTTTCGAAAATTATTTCCGAAAATTTTCGCCACATAAAATTACCCCTGTGGTTCCTCCACCACTACAATCCGTGGAAAAATATATCATAACACAGAGATCTGCTTCGAGCAAAGCGCCACACCTAGAAATGTGTAAAAGACGCGATGATATAAAATATCATGGAAGGGACTACAGAACAAAAGATCCTTAGTTCGAATCCCACAGTTGACAGTTGCCCTTTTAACACTACTCCTGTGGTTCCCACTAAACTAACATCTTTGGGGTTACTTGTCAGCATTTCATGCTCAAAAATATATCACTAACAAAAATTTGCGGGAGGGGGCGTGATATAAGAGTGTAATTTGAATCAACGAAAATTGAGGCAATTAAAAACTATAGTTAAAAGATTTAAAAGTCATAATTAATAATTAAAATATTTGACATAGAATATGCCCGTCATAACTTTAATACGGAATTTAATAAGAAGACAATCAAACTGAAATTTTTAACGTAAAGTCTACCTACTTCTACAATTACAAAATTATTGACATTACTAATAAATGTTTGGAATATTTGAAGCTAATTGCAAGAAAACACTAACTACTAATACATTGTGAAATTGCGCTACTTCAATATTGTTCTCGAAATTAGGGTTGGGAGTAGGGATGTTTAATTATTTAATAAATAAATATTATTTAGTCAAATAAAGATGCTATATTTTTATGTATATTACTGATATTATAAGCCAATATTTGCAGTATAATTGTACATAATAATGTGTGGTTCCGGTAAATAGGAATTATTGGAAATCATCTATTGATTTAGATTAATACCTATTCAATTGTAGACAGTAAAAATTGAAACTTAAAAGTTACTTTTCTATTTGATTCGATGATATACAAAAATTGAGAATATTAAGTATTATTTGGCTGTAAGCTACATAGAAGAATAAGAGATATCAGTAATACGATATATTCAACTCCTTACAAAGTTTTCTTCTCTCGAAAATATCCGAATAATTTGAATATATTGTTGATGTAAGATTTTTACAAATCAATGTAAGTACACACAAATATATAAGTAATAAGTATAACATTATTCAGCTTTGTACCCATTTTTAGTGTGGCACTCTACCTGCGCAGAGCTTGGTTTCTCGGTAAGTGATATATTATTGCGTATGAAGGGTGGTTACCAGCCGTAAATGTAGGCTGTGGGATTCGAATTGGGATCTCACGATGTGTTGCTACGGAGCTATTTACCTCATATATAGACGAATATCTAGGAAACATCAAATACATATTAATTTACAGGAAAAATCCCTTGCTTTATAATAATAAATAATTAAAAAGCAGAAAGAAAGGATGCAATTAAATCAATAGTAGAATGCTTAAAGGAAGCAAAATATTTGAAACCTGTATCAATTAAAAACTGACAAAGCAAAAAACGATACCAGGAGAAAACTAACTACGAGGATTTAAAGGAAAAGAAACGCAGATTGATCCACTTCAACAATAGAATATAGAGAGCTTCTTCTAAATAAACTTCATCTATCCTTTTAAATATATCACTTCATTATAATTATAAGAACAATAAGTTTTAAAGTTTACGAAACTGCATGAACGTATGGTTCTCGTTTTGAAATACTGGGTGACTCAGGACTAATATAATAAACTTTAACAGCTTATTTCTGAAGTTATTTTGCGCCTAAAATGCCATATGAACACAGGTTGTAGTTTTATAAATAACACGGAATTTTCAAATTTTTTAATCAAGATACTTTCGGAAAACAAGTTTCACTGTAAAGTCATATTTTATTCATGCATACGAATTCAATACGTGCACATTGAGCATACTTGTAATTTTTTTTTAATTTGTTTTCCTATTTCATATTGTGCTAACCTATCCTATGCTTTGTTATGTTGTTCTGTGTTTTACATTTATTTATTTGTTTTTTTAATTGTATCATCTTATGTTTTGTTGCCCAAGTCTTTTTCGTAAATATCAATAAATAAAATTAATTAAAACAAATATGGTAAGAAACTCTTGTTTTCCGAAAGTACCTTCAACCCCCAACCTCAAGACCTGTATTCATATAATATTTTTGGCTCAAAATGACCTCAGGAATAAACTATTAAAAGTTCTTATACTAGTCCTGAACCATGCTGTGTTATATATTGTAGGTAGTTTGTATTGTTTATATATGAATATTGTTTTAATCTAACATAAATCTGTAACCGAAAGTTAATAAAAAATAATTATCAAAAATGTAATAGGTAAAAAAGTTATAAATACCTGGTGAACATGTTGTTACAAAAATATTCCTAATATAAAAAATACTGTTTACGGTACGCACTGAACGAATATAAATGAATAAAACTAGGATTCACTAAACACATAACAAACTTATCACACCTCTTATAACAAATATTACGTAATGGAGCACATTAGCAAGAAGCTACGTTAGTATTGTATTAGATAGGTACAGGTAGACGTAGACGTAGAAGGAGCAACGGCAACACACCCGCACATCGCATACATAACGTAGCATAACGCTCTCGCTCCCACAACGCGGTACTGTACAGTGTACACTCGTAATGTGAACTGTGAGTGTACCCGGTTACTCAGCTGAGATGAGGCGCGCAGATACTCACCGCTGCTTGTCGGCTGTCGCTTGACATCGACGCCCGACGCCCTACCCATGCTCCGAACTCTGCTTCAGCCTTCCCACCACTGATCATTGGCTAGTATCAGGTATAAACTATACAATAATATCGCTTATTGGATAGCTGTTTGCGTAAAAACTTACACAATATTTTCAGATTTCAATGTCATAAATGTCAGGCATATGCGGTGAACGTGAAAGTAGCAAGCATATTGTGCAGGTTGAGGGAATGATGTCATCGATATCTCAACAATTGTCATAAAAAGTTTTGCTATATAGATACAATTATTTTTAGTAGCTACGTTTTTTATTTTGTTTAAGTTATGTCTACACACAACTTAAGACATCTTTATTAATGTAGATACATCATTTACATGGCTCCGTAGCTATTTTACAAGGATAGAAATCATTAGTTCATTACTGTGGCACGACGGAATATATTTACAAGTCATAACTAAATATACTGATAATAACGTAAGAAATCTAGTCTGGTCACTACACTACTTTCTTAAACATATAGATCTGAATTTGATTATTTAATTACAGGGGTCAAGAAGAAAGAGCTAGGCAGTATTTAAGTACTTTTGAACTTAAGTACCAATTTAAGAACTTTTCTAATACTAAATTGTACTTAGTATTTTTTATAATTTAACCCGTAAGGAAAATACATGTATTTAAGACTTAAAATGGTATTTAAGTACAAAAAAGTACTTGAATACTTAAGTACTCCAGATGTACTTAAGTACTCCAGATGTACTTAAGTACTGAACTTAGTTTAGTATAAGCCTGAAAATTGATGTATGGTAGGAATTATTGGACAAAAGGAATTGTTCATTTTAAAACTGTTCAGTTTAGCTTATTTATTACGACGTTTCGACGCCGATCAAAGCCATTGCAGAGAGCCTAGTTTTGAATGGTGAAATTTTTGTCACCGCATGACATGACAAGTGTTTCTTTAACAAATGTAATTGTAATTTTAGAGCTTAAAAGTCACCCTGATTGGAATCGAAACGGTGCAATAATAAAATAAATAGTTTTAAAATGAACAAAGTCTTTTATCCTATAATTCCCTCCACACATTTGTCATTTTGTATTATAATTAGGATAATGAGGTATAATTAAACCATTATTAAATTTAGAAAAAATGTCAAATTTTCAAGTTGTATTCAAAACAATATGTAATTAATTGTATATGAATAAAATGTTCCTGATAAGTTTGGAAACCCAAAATATGAATTTACTTGGTACAATACTTTCAAAATTCTGGTACTTAGTACTTAATTGCAAGTACTCCGCTGCCACTACTTGTACTTAATGCTTAAGTACTTTCAATCTGATACTTGCCCAGTTCTGCGAATCGTTTATTTTAATCATTTTTAAAATGTTACTGATGACATTGATGTAACATATTGTAACGTTCGTAGGTTTTCAACGGTTTTATTTAAAAAATAAAAGTATTATTAATAACAAGTAATGAATAATTATTATAATAAATAATAAAAGTTAATTAACACTAGGTATATAACACTAAAATAACAAATATAAAAACTTATACATTAACACTACTATAAATAAACACTATTATTTATATTAACTAGCCGAGCGATATTTATTTAAGACGATATAATTATATTCAGACCGAGCAATATATGTATGTTCACAAATTCTTCTTAGTAGCTCGAGAGTCAACTAATTGACTGACTGACTCAACTCGACTAACTGAGTCCGAGTCAAATGACTGACTGACTGGTCCCGGTAATTCGCTTTTTTATGTACCATGTTCCTTGTTTCTAGAAGGGTCTGGATCAATCTCTAATGTGGAGCAAACGACTTGTCCGAACTCGCTAGCGTTGCATCATTCGCTGCCGCGTCCATTACAATATGCAACTAGAATTGATAAATTTATATTCAAAAATAAACTAAAATATAAAAAGGAAAACTTGATTAAGGTATTCGTTGCCAGAAAATAAATATCGTTGTATTAAAAAATTTTTGTTGTAAAAATGATTTTCATAATCGAAAGAGGATAGGTACTTATACTCAGCTCAAGATTAAGCGATATTCATTTGCAATATTACTAAGACAAAAGGTGAATTAATTGAAAATATTGATTGACACAAATTACATTTGTATAACTTAACTTGAAATTAAATATTGACTTTAACAATATGACTTAATTATAAAATTTGTTATTTAAAATTAGAACCTGAAGATGGCTGTAATCATAGCCGAAACGTCGTTATATTGACAATTTGTTCAAATAAATAATTCAAGCCAAGTTTTCCAATAATAAGAGATTTATTTTCTCTTTTCCTCGTTATGATTTAGATTTGCTCTAAATTACATTCATATGTAAAAATATTCCTTTAATAAACGTACGTGTTATTCAGTTCAACTGTTCAATATGGATAATTATTGAATCTAAGCGATGACAAAATATGAATTCAAGGGGGTCCCATGCCCCCCTTGGATCTACCTTAGGCTCAAAATATCCCGCCCCCCTTTAAAAACTTTCAATTCGCTACTAAACTCGATAAAATTGTAATAATAGTATATTTCGTAACTTAATCACGGCGACCAAGGTTCTGGTTATTTCATAGTGGAACAGGAAAACAATTTCATAATCGTTGTTGCATTTCAGAATGTGGTTCCTAATAAAAATTAGTTACTTTTCCATGACCATCAGGATAACAATGTTTTTGTGGTTTTTCGATCATTTTCAGAGGTCTCATATAACGGATGTTTTTTTTTTGCAACACTTTTTCCAGGAACAGCCAATTTGACAGCTGACAGCTGTTTTGTGCTCAGTTTGGTTTGCCATTTTACAGTAAATATACTTAAGCCAGAATTGCGCTTGCAAATTGGTTAAAATTTTTGATTTTATGGCTACGTCAACAAGTAAAATTGCCGCCTTTCGGGTGAAGAAATTCCACAAGCTATTATTGAGACGGCGTTACATAAACAAATAGACACTGGTGTGCTTTACAGGCTGTTGGAATAATTGGTCCATATTTCTTCAAAAATGATACCTATCAGAACGTTACAGTCAATGGAGATCACTATAGAACCATGAATACTGCCTTTTCGTTCTCCAATTGAACGACATTAATGTGGAGGAACAGTGATTTCAACAAGACTGCGCAATATGTTACACAGTGTGCGCCTCAATCGATTTATTAAGGAACACATTCGATGAATGAATAATCTACCGTACAATGCAAAAACATAGTAACTCAAAATTTACGATTTTTCAGTAGAGCGTCATAAAGATTATTTGAAATGAAGTTTGTTTAATTTTGTTAAATATCAACTTAGAGTTCTGAGATTTATATAAACTGCAGTGTCTTTCTTTCTCTTTCTGACTGTTAGGTGCAAACTCGCGTATTTTTTTTTACTGTAATTTTGTGTAACTTAGACTTACCTATTTCAAGGGTATACTTGTCAGTTTGCAAAAATAAAGCCAAGTAACTCGACATACTTTTCATGTTAATTGATAATACAATTCTAAACTAAATTAAGTAGATATAGTTCATGAAGATGTAAAATGTAAAACGGTGTAACTTCATTGTTTTTGAATTGATAAAATTGAATAGTTGAAACAAGTTACACCAGGCCTTTATTCGATTTTATGCGATGTACTAGATTTAGTAACTTTTTGAAATGCACTATTATAATCTTATTTTGTAAAATTTATACTTAAGGTAGAACTACTCGACTTACTTGGTTTAACTATTGCATTCTAAGAAACTTGTAAACACCTTGTCAATTTACTTTATTATTGATTTTCAAATGTGATTATAAATTTTTAGCAACAACATTTGCCTAATTTTAGTTTGGTTATAAGCCCAAATCTCTAAACAATAATACAAAATGTATGCAGTAAGTGTACATGCTAAATTGAAGTTTATAATAAAGCCAACATGTTAAAATTCATGTTTCATTTATTCAGTAACCAGAGATACGATTTTAGTTTCTCAACGATACCGGGACAGAACTCATCCACGCGAATTGAAATATGCAAAAAAACTCAATTTTGACATTACTTGAGTTACTATGTTTTACTATTGTACGGCAGTAATATCACGCAATGAGCTTGTGAATTGGCCTCCAAGATGATGATTGTGATTTACCATATTTTGATCATTTTCTGCGGGAATATTTGAAGTCGCTAGTCAACGCCGATAAACCAAAGACAATGGAAGACATGGAATCCAACATTTGCCGCGTTATTTCCAATCTTCGGCCCCAGCTGCCTTAAAAAGTGATCGAAAATTACACTTCCAGATTGTGCTTTATTTGATCCAGCCACGGCGTCCATCTGTCAGAAATCATATTCAAAAACTAATGGCAAAAAAATTATTTTCCAAAGAAACCAATACCATGGCCATTATCAATTTTTTTTACATATCAAGCACCTAGAGTCACATTTATTCCGCATAACTCATACTATTTTTGCTTCAAACATTCAAAAACCCATAACTTAAAAAAAAATCTGATTTGTCTAGCATTTCTAGTTGCCATAGGATATGCTGTTTTGTTATTTTTGTTTATTTGTTTCATTTTTAACTGTCGAATTAATGAATTACAACTTTAGTATTTTTCAAAATATTTTATTTGTCCGCTGCCGGAGTAGAAGTGTTGCCTAGAAGATACTTTTACGCCGGCGGTGACAATATTGAACTTCTGCTTGTTGAATGCAAATGTATAACGAAATACTTTTGTGGGGTTTGAAGTAAATAGATATTATATGTGCTTAATTAATGTATTTTTTATCAAAACCATTATTCAAGTAACCTCAATTTGACCACATCAACAAAACCACAACCATATTCAAAATATACTATAAGTCCCTATTGCAAAAACAATTGATGGTCGCTCAAAAGTACATATTTAAAATATTTGTGAGACCCTTAATTTGATACCACTCTCGGTAGGATTTAAATTTGATTTGTAAACAACATTTGCCGATCGTCTAAAAATATTTAATATTTTAGTTCAAGTCTCTCTTTGATTGCAACCTCTATAGGGTTACCTAATCAGTGTTTATTGCATGCCTTTTGCCAAAATATTATAAAATAAATAATTTGTTTTCTCGCCCTCAGATATTTTATATTACCGATAGATACCATTACTAACCTCATTTATTTGAAACTTTTTTCGCATGTGATTCCATATTCGAAATAAATTGAATTTATTGTTTTACATATCAAGTAAACTTCCACTATTGACTCTACAAGTATGACCCAAATGAACTTCTTCGTATTTTCATAAAGCTAACAATTATAAAGTTTCGTGACCATCTTTTCTCATTCGTAATTTATTGAACATGGTTTAAACTAATTCAGGAATAAGTAAATAGCTGCATGGTAACGTATCGGACTATGAATCATAAATTGTCATCACATAAAATTAGCCGTGTGGCTTCTCTACCACTATCATCTTTGGAGGCCGTGATTTAAATGCTGGTAATCGCACTTCACGCGCCAAAATATATCATATCACCGAGACCTGCTTTGAGTAGTGTGTCACACCCAGAAATGGATAAATAGCGTAATGACAGATTTATTTTTCAAAATATGTATTTCTAGGAGAATATCGCAATAAATGTTTTCCATGCTTGCTATACTTCTTTATACTACATGAAAAAAAAAAAAAAAAAGAATACAGTAGTATTTACAGAACTATTCGGTAATCTGAGGGTATAAAACTATTTAATTGTTATGAAATCTTATATCATCAGCTTACTTAATAACTCGGTAAATTCTTTGTTTTTTTTTTCGTCTACACATTTGTAAATAAAAATCTTACGTGAACACCAAACAATTTCATTAAACATATAAAACTGAATTTGAATATTAAATAATTGCAGTTGACATGTTCAATATGGCGGGTGTAGTTTTGAAATGTGACTTATAGAAATTTCAGTGCTAATATTTTACATTGCTCTAAATTTTTACCTACTCCTTTGCAGCAAATTATAAATACGAAAGTTGTTAAGTATTTAAAAATGCATGCAATAAGGTCCATTAGATTACCGAAATGTTAGTATTTCATGATATATCAATTACATTGAAATTAATATTTATCAAGAAAATTGTAACACGCTCATGGAACAAAGTCAAAAATTATTTAATATTTCAGCAAACAGATTTAGATTTATTTATCAGTGTATTTTCTGTAGAAATTTCGTAGAAGATTTTAACGATATAATGACGAAATTGAAAATTCATTTCTTTCTGTAACAAATAAATAAATCTACAACTATTTCATTCTTCTGATTTTGCAATTATTCAAATAATCAGCTCTGCGTATTGTTATGACACTTATAATTATGAAATTTCGTTTTCCACCTCTTGTCATTCGTGAGAAAAATGGTCAAAACAAATTTAGGGCACCTCGAAACATGAATTTTCACAATAATTTTGACATTGATTATCTTTATTTATTTATCTGTAAATATGGCTCATGATTGATGTAACTATTTCTTCAAAAAAAAATTATTGTCAGTTACATAGAGAAAAAAAAGGTACGTTCAGTTGATTTAACTGAGTAATCAATTAATTTATGTTTAATTGAAAAATTAAGTCAAAACTACTTAATGTTTCAGTAATTTTTACTGAGTATGGTAGTTAAATCGTCTTTTTATTTATTATGACATACAATGATATCTAAGTTATGTTTTTATAGAAAAACAAATTATAATATTTTACATTTTAACACATATTACAACATACTGAAAATTTTGTATTGAATTGACATAAAATTATATCTAGGTTGTGTTGAAGAAAAACAGACTATAATATAACATTATAATACATATTAAAACATTCTCAAAATTTTATAAAAAATGTTTAAACAAGTAGAAATCTGTACAAACCGAATATTTATGAATAGTTTTAAGTTACGGAACTTAGTCACAAAATGTGATTACATATCAATTCCTTCTTAACTAACTATTAGTTGATTGAAGTGAGACCGTCATTTTCACAGAATTTTCAGTTGTTTCAACTTTCGTTAGTTGCGCTCTGCTCAACTGAAAAATTCAATTGTTTCTCGGATAACTTAAATATTTTGTAAATATAACTGAGGTGATCAATTATACATAATATATAACTGAATGTCATTTTAACAAACTCGATTTCTCTGTGTGTACTTCTGATAACTTCTAAGTACATTTTTTAAATAATACAGCTTCTCACAAAATACACGATTTTTAACACTCGAAACAAAAGCAATTTTCATTTACTTCGAGTAACATATGTAACATAAAATATGCATCTCATACTTCTCGGCTTGAAAATTTAGATTAAATTTTAAAATTTAATGAAGGTTATGAACTTGATTATACAAGTTAATTTAAGATGCCAATGTCTGGATTTAAGAAATTATTTTATAATAAATATTTTATTCCTTATTGTAAATTACTTATTTATGTTTATAACGATTTCAATACCTGTATATCAAGTCCGTGGAATAAAGATATATGACTCCACTAGATACAAAATTGTGTATGTTATATCTGGGAAAACAGAACCACCCTACCCCCCTTAATTTTTTATTATAAGGAATAGAAAAATTTTCTTCATAGTGAAGTTTTATTATATTAAATACGTATACTATTTGATGACAGGTACAGAATTTTTGTATAATGTCAGGTTTACATCGACGGTGTTTCGACAAACAGGCGTAAGCCACTGAAATATAGGATATTCTGGAACGCTCACTAACGTTGAAGTGCGAGCCGAGAGAGACAGGTAATGCGTGGGAAACCTGTCTTTGTCGTCAAGTCCGCTAAGCAAGTTATTTGAACACTTGATACACCCGTACTTGCAATTGATTTATTCCTTGTATTGATAAAGTATTTGCCGCATTGTTTTGAACATCTCGGTATGTCTGCAATTATATAACTGCACGAGTAACTGAAGACGAAGCTGTCAATCACTATACTTATATTTAACAATTACCTGTACATCACTATGACCAAATTTATTTGGTATCGCTGATTTTTATAAATAACGTCGTGATTCAGTGTATTGAAATGGTTACTACAGATGCGAGAATATTTCCTTCTTTTTCTTTTCGATGGTACAATTTCAAGCCACTTTTGTGAATTGTTGTTTCTAGGAAAGCTAAAATTATGTATAAGAAATTTGTATTTCTTCTTTTGATACACATTTTGAGGTTAAGTTATATTAATGTGTAATATTTCATTATAGGATTTAAATAATTTAATTAAATGAATATACATATATCTATAATGCACATTCTGGGTTAAATTTTATAATAAAATTATGTTTATTTCATTTCAATTAATATTCACAACTTACCCATTTCAATTTCGAATTCATTTATAATAAACAACTAACCTGAAAAATGACAAAGGGATGTTTGGGGATCAGTATGATTTTCAATACTCACGCAACAATCTATTACCATGTTTATTATTTTTATTATATTTACACGTTTACTCGATATGTACACATTAAAACTAGATGAAAAGATTCACTCTTGGACAACACTGTACAACATGTGGTTTTGGTGATAATGCGCATGGCAACCATTCTACAAACAAGTGTTAGACAAAGGCGGGTAACCCATGGTATCTATCTGTTTCAGGCTCGTTTTTCTCTTTCACAAAAACATAAAAGTGAGCGTTCCAGAATTCCTATATTTCAGTGGCGTAAGCGGCTATAACCTAATTCTACAGGAGGTTAAAAAAACAGAAAAATCTTTAAAAAATTATGTCAGGTGCAAGTTTTATGCATAACTAATAATAAAATAGTAATAATTCTTTTGTTAACAAAATATTTATTAAAACTTTTGTCTAAGATTAATTATTAGTATTTTTGTTGCTTACGCCTTTTTTAAGCAGAAGTTTGTCGTTTAAGCCTTTTTTGTTGGCACATAAGCGTCTTGGTCTTATTATATTTTATTTTTAAAGGGCGTTTAAGACTCACATATACCCTATCTTTTATGTCATTATATTTTGAAAATTGGTGTATAAAATTAAAAATAATTTAAAAAAATGTTAATTCTATAGCAAATTGTATTCAAGAAACGTTCCTTAAATTTACAATTTTTGAATTTCAAAATAATTAATCTCTATAAATTTGTATTATAACAAGTAAAAAATTACTGTATTTAAGAAAAGTAATAAATATTTTATTTCGAAATTTAAAACTTAACACACATTATGGTTATAATAATTGTTACAACGAAAATAATAAATACTTTTTTTCAAAAACAGAACAGGTTATTAAGTAATAATATTATTATTCCAACTAGTTTGTACTAATAACTATCATCTTCGACGTCTGTTTCTGGAAGTTCGTCAGGAACATTACTGTTCGAGGAAAGCAAAAAATACTCGGCGTGGTATTGTTTTTTATAGTCAGATTTCGGCATAAATCAAGTAAATTTTTTAGCTTTTCCTTGTTGATTGGCAAATCCGATTTGTAAAGTTGAGGAAGTGATTGAACTTTTCTTATTGGCCAGTCAATTTTGTAGAAAGGAGCATCTGGGGCATAATTTGTATAAATATCAATGCTATTTAAATCTGCTTTGTAAAGTTTAGCTCTTTTTATGTCAGGTATTTTTATTTCAAGTCCTTCAGCTGCTTTGAGGTTTTTCGAATTGACAATTGCTTTCTGATCCAGAAATTCAGCATAATGTACAGGAAAAACCTCATATGCCATGGGGCGTCTTCTGGCGTTTCGAATTAGAGTAGGCCATTTGGAAGGTGCCTGTATGTTCATATTGGAAGTATATTTCTCGATAACAGCGTGAACGCTATCAACAGGCAGGTACGTGTGCCATGCCACTAAATATGAGATTTAAATATCCATCAGTGATACGGAATTTCTTAGAAAATACATTAGCATTGTTAAGACAAATCTGTTTTTGTTTTGCCCCGGACAGTTATCACAAAATAATGATACTGAACGGTGCTTTCCTTCCTGATCAACTTTGAGTAAATAATTATATAAATTGGTGCAAGTCTCATTCACACCCCTTTTACCTTCTTTTTCTTCCCAAAGGTAACATAAGCCATTTTGTGATTTACTCTCATATACGGTAAAATTGTACACAGCCTATTTCCTTGAAAATCCGAACATCATACTTGGTCCATGGGGAATTGTTAAAACTTTCTGCAAATCGAACGACACAACAATGAAACCATCTTCTGAAGATCTACTCTGCTCTGATAAGAAAAGTTGTTTAGCTTCATCCTTTTGCTTTTGGTGAATCAAATAATCACTTTTGCCTTGTTCTGTTCTTTCTTCTTCTGGAATATTCTTATACCTTTCGCATTTGAAACACTTATCCTTCTTGGGAACGTGTATTCCTATGTTGTAATCCCGCTTGAAAATCTTACTGTAGCATGAAAGACTTAAAAGCACATTACCTTGATCTTTTATCACCGATGAGTACATCCTATACAGATTAACATTACTTTTCACATCTGATGGAAGGTATAATTTTAAGCTGGATGAACGGCAATAGTGTGAGGGTACTGCTGGAAAACTCTGTATAAATTTGTTTAATTCGTTAATTTGATCAGATGTTACTTTGTGCTTCGGCTCATGCTTTCCTCTGTTGTCTTAATTTTTTTTATTTTTCCTTGTACAGAATTCCTAACTAGTTTTTGTGTTATATTTAAAGTATTAAAAAAAAAAAAAACTGTAGGCAAACTCGTACTTGAACATCTTCTTTCATAAAAAAATATTGATATGTTAAGTTTCTTCTAGAGTCCACAGCTAAAGTTCGTTTTCTTTTTACTGGAATTATATTCCTACAACCGTTTATAAAACTTTTCTTTTCCAAATTGTTTCTCATATTCCAAAATAGTGAAAAAACCTGATGCCTTTCCTTTTCTGTAAAAGTATTACATCCATTAACGCATTTTTTTTTAAGGCATGGATTTGGTAATACACTTTTATGTTCTACTTTCTTCTTCTTGTAATTCAAATATGATTGACCTGACTGTCGACGTTTTTATTTATTTTCAATTTACCTTGTTTTTTCTTTTTTCTCTTTCCTTTAATATTGGTGCCTGACTCACTTGCGGTAATCGTGGTATCGCTTAAATAGCTATTACTACTAGAAAATTCTGATCTAGGTGGGTCGCTGGAACTCACATTATCAGCTATGGTTTCAGAGTTTTCGTCGCTATCTGAATAGTCTACAATTCGTGTGTCAGTTATTACTTTTTGTTTAGTTCTAGTACTCTCTGAGGTCATAATATGATGTTCATTGTTTTTTGCTTTAGTCTCAGTCGTTATAGAATATTTTATAGCTGACTTAATTGTATTACTTTCTATATTATTATTACTATTGTAATCAGTCTCTTTTAATATTTCTGACTCGGTATCATTTATTATTTCTTCAGTATCACTCCTTGTGGAATATTGCTTATCTCCCTTAAGTCTACTATTTTCTGTATTATTTTTGCTACTGTACTCAGTCTTGTATATTTCTGACTCAGTCTCATTTTTTGTTTCTTCAGTCTCACTCCTTACAGAATACTCTATAGGTAAATCAGACTTATTACTTTCTGTGTTATTATTACTATTGTACTCAGTCTCATTTATTATTTCGGAGTAAATTTCAGTCATAAAATCTCGTAATTCTACATCAATATTTATAATAATCGGACTGCTCGAAAAGCAAAAATTAAATTCACCTATGGATTCCTGAACTTCGCTATCCAGAATACTTGTCTTATTTTTAAAACCGCTGTCAATCTTCTTGACCTTATGTTCCTCGGCAGCAATAATTAACGACTGTTTTGCCAAAATATTCAACATTTTTTGACCACGAGACATCTACAGTCAGAGAAAAAAATACAGGCGTAAACGACATATCGAAGCGAAAATATTAATCTAAATTTGGGGTTACCTGTTTAATAATTATTATTGTGCATAACATTATTTTAAAACAAAAGTAGTCATTTAATATAATTATTTAAACATTTTAATGATTTTACCATAGAAATTACTAAAAAACGTACTCAAACATTGCATAGGTTACCCATTAAGAAATGGCGTTTAAGCCCATTAAAAATTAAACATCAAAAAGAAGTAAGCGACATAATATATTTTTGAGGATTTTCTTAACAATTTAAAACTCTGAACGACAAATACTTAAACCCAATAAACTGTACCTCTATTCTAACAATTTTATTAATAGTCTAAAATATTATACCTTGTCAGTATTGCTAGAAATCGCAGCAGAGCGTATCGCAAACCTGTCACTACGGGATCTTGACGCTTACTAACTTTAACCTCAATTTCATCTGTCAACAAAATTGTCGCTTACATCACTTCTACTTCAATTTTAATGATTCTCATAAATTTAGTGGATTCAACCGCAGTGTTAGGCGATAGACTTGACTCTTAATACCTGTTTTCTATAATAATCTCATTTTCGGATTTTTGTCGCTAACGCCTTTTTGTCAGAACACCGTCGACGTAATACGACTATCAACTTTTATTTTTCAAATGGGAACCTAAATTTGTTTTACTGTAATAAAAACCGCAAATTTTTTCTCTTTTCAACGATATATTGTCATGAATTATGAAAAAATTCGACAAAAATTAGATAATAGAGATATATCAAAAATTATTTTTATTCAATTGGCTATGCAAAATTAAACAAAAATTACTATACAAAGAACGCAAAAGAAGTAACAAATAAACATCTGCTATATTATCATTATTTTAAGTTGTTTTATCTTGTTACATTTTGGTTAATTTCGCATAGCCACCTAAAACATTTGAATAACAATAATTTCTGATATTTCTTATAATCTTATTTACCTAGAAAGTAAGTAATACATCATTGAAAAGAGAAAAAAATGGCGGTTTTTAATTTAGTAAAACAAGTTTAGGTTCCATTTGAAAAATAAAACTTGCTAATCGTATCATGTAAACCTAACTTTATAAAAAAAATGTACCTATCATTAAATAGCATATTTAATATAATGAAACTTCTGTATGAAGAAAATTTTTCTTTATCTTATAATAAAAAAGTTACGTGGGAGGTCCGTTTTCTCAGATACACACTGTATAGAATTAATTCTGAGATAATTACAAAAAACTGTTAAAACGATTAAACTACGTTGAGTTCAGTCATGTATTTTTCAATAAAATAGTGTAGCTTTTGCTTAATAAAGTAGTATAATATAATAACATTCATCATAATATTGCAAAAAAAAAATAATTATTGTTTATTTAAATTTAATATATTTTCAGTAGTTTCTAATAAATAAATATCAGTAACATCGGTAATTGACTATTATCAATATTCAAATTAAATATATTCTTTATTAAAATTAAATAATTTTATATTTAATTCAAATATATTTACTAAATTCAAATAAATAGTGAATTAACTTAAATTAAAACAGGGCTTTCCACGCAAACATAAAATCAATTATAAGACCAGTAACAATGTACGCTGCTGAGACTATAATAATGTCAAGAAAAGATGAAGAAGATAGAAGAATAATTGTATGAAAAATTATGAGAATAATATTAGAACCAATAAAGATATTAGAAAAGGAATATAGAATAAGAATGAAGTATGAAATAGAATAGAAGAGTTGAAAGGAGAAAACAGTGAAATAGATGAAGCAACAGAGATTCAGGTGGCTTGGACATAATATGAAGTGAAGAAGAAAAGTTTGATCAGTAGTATTATGGAAAGCAGGAGGAAGAGGAAGACGAGGCAAACGTAGATCAAAATTATTAAAAGAAGCAGAAGGCCACGGCCCCGATTCAGAGGCTTTGCCCCTGTGATACACCAGGGCCACCGAGAACCTTGCCTCAGTCCAGAGGCTTCGTCCCCGGGGCCCATCGAGACCCGCCGAGCCCACGGCCACGGCTCAGGGGCTCCGCTTGAAGAAAAAATAGTAAATGTTACTCGGCCGCAAATATATGAACTGAACACAAAAAGACCTACTTCAACTCCTTGTAACATAATATATTATTAAATAGTTGTAGACTAATTTTTAATATATTAAATTTATTTTCCTTTATTTATGGAAATGCAATTTTTTATCATTTAAAATTCTCGTGCTTTAATTTCAATACAAACACTAATATTATAGTTTTGTTCGTTTTTTTATGCTAGTACAAATATATAAACGTCTGAAACGATAACGATAGTGTCATCATGTTTCCAAAATAAGCAGAAAATAGTAAAAAATATTTTTTAAAAAAAATCTTCATTGCGTATAAGGTTCCAGTATACAATACATATAGTATTTAAAAAATAATAAATGCGTTTTTTTCTTATTTTCTTATACCAAAGAATCATTTTCTGCCAAGTTGGAAAAGTTTTTTTTTTTGGGACCGCCTAATATTACTTAGAATATCTCCGCTTTTATCTTTATACCTGTAGTTCCTCTCTCACTAACATCTTTGGTGTCCGTGACTTAACGGCTGGTAACGGTACTGCACAAGAAAAAATATTTCACTTACTGAAATCTGCGAATGAAAATATTTCATTTGAGTGATTGTATATTTATTTTATTGCTCCAACACTACTACACGGAAATGGATTGTTTCAATAGCAAAAATTTATTTTATGTATAGGGACAGCAATTTCGATATTTACAATAAAAATATTTATATTTATGTTAGTGTAATGATATTATTTTCGATTGCTGCTACAGCAAAATAAATAATATCAATTTTCAAAACACAGTTCATTTATTAATACCTAGAAAAATATTTTTTTATAATACTCGTATGTTTTGCTGATATTCGCGATAGCTTGGATATATGAATCACGAATCCCTTATTCAACTATGATAAATTTTGGTAGGTATTAATATTTTTGAAGCATTTTATAAATGAATTTTAAATGTAACTAATTATATTTTAATCGATAAAAAACAACATGTGAAAATATAAATTTAAATAATAGTAAATAAATAATTTTACACTATTACGAATTATTTAATAAAAAAAAGATTAATATTCACCATTATTTAATGTAGCACGGAAATCTAAATCTTATTATACTACGCTAATTACTCCATGCTTCTTATTTCATGCTTCCCGGATAACTACAAAGGTTTACACAGATTAAACAAAAATAAATGAAAACAACTCATTTATAATAATAAAATAGATACGAATACGAAGAACCTACTGATTTTTAAAGTAATATTAGATAATAAACGTAGTTATTAAGAAATAATAAATATAATTACAGGAACATTATTATGAGAGTGCGTTTTCGGATAAAGTATAAAAATCGTAATCTCATTGCGTGCTAATTAAGACATACTTCTAATTTCATGCTGCCCGGATATCTGCAAAAGTATATTTCACATAGAATTCAGAAAAACAAATTTAAACAATTCATGAAATATTCGGCAAACATCAACGTAATAGAAATGATCATGCTACTATTCATCTTTTGAAATAATACAAGCTTATAAATATGACAATATTTAAAAATAATAGTATTATTTATAAATATACAAATTATCTCTTTACCAAAGACAAAATTTACTTTTATACTTTTAATATTTATTGAAGAATGTTGTTGTACATAGTTTGTTTGATTATTAGAATATTTGTTTCATGATGTAAATAAATAAATATATCATCACGCCTTTTACCCATTATGGGTCAATAAAAATTATAGAGAAATATATTATCTACCACTCTTATTAGAAGTATATTTTTTTTAATATACAGAACTAAAACCGAAACTAAAACAACCAAAACAGAGCTCTTTTTCCAGCCTATCTGTTTAATGTTATAATAAATTTATTGTTAATTATATAAATTTGATTTTCAGCATTCATATTCTAAATTATATTTTTGTTAAGATATTTTACACTGCTTGTGTATGTAACTTGATATATATTTTGTAAACAGTTTATTATATATTTATGTATAATTAGTCTTATATTTGTATTTATACTTTTAATTTCCTTTTTTCATTAAATAATAACAAAGAGAGAATCTAAGTAAAACAAATATACTTGAAAAGTAGAAAATAAATATACCAAATTACCTGTATTTAATGGAAACAATACGTGTTTTCCCCGTTTCTCCATAGTTGTCTAGTTTGTACTTATTTCGCAAAGTGTCAGCTATCTTGGCGAGTTGAAGTAATTTAGAATTTATCTACGGCAAGGGAAAAGTTATAAAAACCATAGGCGTGTCAGAAAAATTATTCAATTTTTAAATATACAAAATTACAAAAAATAATAATATTTTATTTAAATGCAAATCATAAAATGCTGCATGATTATTTGATTAATTTACTGAAACTTAAATTCTTTGTTATTTGCTTCTGAATCACAAGCCACAATTACTTTTGAAATAATTTCTCTACCATCGCCGCTTACAACTTTGTTAACTTTAGCCATTTTGGTATTTCAAAACATTCAAAACAGAATCTGATTGACAGGTATTTATAGTAAAATTACATAGTTTAGGAGTGGGGAAAGAACCTTTTATTTCTAACCTATCAATATGTAAGTTTAAGCTTCTTATACTTTAATATCTGTTTATTGGAAAAAGAATAATAATATTATGTATATTTATTGAAACCATTCCTACAGAACGTAAAGTTCCAATTACAGGATGATTATATACAAAAAAGATATGTAAGAGTAATAAACCATGCTTAAAAAACAGTTTATAAAGAAATACTAACTATATAAAATAGAAAATAGATATCAATATAATAATTGAATAATCACCCTCCTATAATAATTGCCTTACCTAATTTACTTATGTATTCTTCTTGTAAATTGTAATTAAATCATCGTCTTTGGAGTGTAATTATGAGCATATTATACAGGATGGTGCGTTTTAAGTTGCGTTCAGGAATATCTCGGAAACGAAGCGTCGGATGATAAATCCAAAAAACACGACTAAAATATTTTCGAGGGGGACATCCCATGACACCAAATTCAACCCCCCCGCCCCAACCCTGGTGGGGTGGGGCGGGGGTAAGTTTGAAATCTTAAATAGGACCCCAAATTTTTTTTGCAGATTCGCATTCTACGTGTAAAACGGAATTCATTGACATCAAAATTTTCGCCCACGCCCACCCCCGCGGGCTAGTTGGGTGGTGGGAAACTTTCAAATTGGTTACGGGAACACCCACTTTTTCTCAAAGATTCGCATTCTACGTTAACAACTACATGCATGAATTTGGTGTCATGGGATGTCCCCCGCGAAAATATTTTAGTCGTGTTTTTTGGATTTTTCATCCGATGCTTTGTTTCCCAGATATTCCTGAACGCAACTTAAAATGGCCCACCCTGTAGATTACATTATAATATTTAATGTAATATACAGTATACTTCTAAGCTACAAAATGTAAATGTTTGTCAATATGCTTCCTTTACTGGTACTTTAAGTAATGTAATATTTGTGAAATAAATATAAAGGAAAAATAAATCATTAGTAGTTTTCTTATTGCCAGTAAGTAAATTTATGTACTTTGCAAACAGAACTACTAGAGTGAGTGCACTAGAGACTCCGATTCGAAAGGTTTGTGTATTGTGTTAAGCAAAAGGATTGTAAAATAGGTGCGTTAACTTGGCAGAATAACTGAAGGCACAAATTATGAAACATATACTAATAATTTGTGCTTAATTTGGGCCAATTTGTGCCCTTATTAACATTTTCTAAATACTAATAGTTTGGAAGATATTAACGTTTAAAAAAATTTTGTGCCAACTTCTCACCAGCAGAAAAAAAATTGAATTTGTCAAATATTATTTCACCAATAATTTGTGCCTAATTTGGGCCAATTTGTGCCCTTATTAACATTTCCTAAATATTAATAGTTTAGAAGATATTAACGTTTAAAAAGTTTTTGTGCCAACTTCTCACCAGCAGAAAAAAAATTGAATTTGTCAAATATTATTTCACCAATAATTTGTGCCTAATTTGGGCCAATTTGTGCCTTTATTAGCATTTCCTAAATATTAATAGTTTTGAAGATATTAACGTTTAAAAAGTTTTTGTGCCAACTTCTCACCAGCAGAAAAAAAATTGAATTTGTCAAATATTATTTCACCAATAATTTGTACCTAATTTGGGCCAATTTGTGCCTTTATTAACATTTCCTAAATATTAATCGTTTAGAAGATATTAACATTTAAAAGGTTATTGTGCCAACTTCTCACCAGCAGAAAAAAATTAATTTGTCCAATATTATATCACCAATAATTTGGGCCTAATTTGGGCCATTTTGTGCCTTTATTAATATTTCCTAAATGTTAATAGTTTAAAGGTTATTAACATTTAAATTGTCATTGTGCCATCTTCTCACCAGTAGAAAAAAATTAATTTGTCCAATATTATATCACCAATAATTTGGGCCTAATTTGAGCCATTTTGTGCCTTTATTAATATTTCCTAAATGTTAATAGTTTAAAGGTTATTAACATTTTAATCGTCATTGTGCCAACTTCTCAACTGCAGAAAAAATAAAAATTGTGAAATTTTTTGCCCTAATACCTTAGGCTTAATTTGGTCTTATATGTATCTCAGGTTGCAATATTAAATATAAACATTAAGTATCTTGCAATGATATAAGAGTAATTTGTGCGTTAACTTGGCAAAAGGTAACTTTTAAATTACCGGACTTAATGTCACTAATAATTTATCTATAATTTGGGCTTCTTGTGGCCTTGGATTTGATGTAAAAAATACTAAGTTGAAGCAAATTACAGCAGTGTGTTTATATTTTAAAGAGATATTGTTAATTTTAGAAATTCAATTTTCATAATATTTATAATTGGTAAAAATAAAATGTAAATAGTAAGATACCACATATAGTAGATAATACCTAAAATGCAAAATACTTCAATTTGTAGAAAAATAAATAACAAGATATAGCCATCTAATTTATATTTGTGTCCATAATTAGTAGATATGTGTGCCAGCCTTGAATATTTATCTAAACATGTATTTTAACTTATCGAAGAATGGTCCAATCAGATAGCTATATTTTCTTTAGTTACGCTATATAACATTGTATATTATTGTGTTGCAATGGGGTCCTTCACCATTTTTTAAAATTTTTTTTTATGAAACTTTATCTATACTGAAGACTATCTACACTTTTAAAAAGTTTTAATTGTTATTAATAAAAACAAGATGTTGGAGAAGCAGTCAATTTAATAAAATCCAATAAATACACCAACGTTTCGACTGCGAATCAGTCTTCATCAGGGTGCTGATACAAACAAACAAACAATAAATAAAACATACATATCTCATGGTAAGCAGACTTACATAATTGGTTTTTAAAAAATAAAGAATATCATGTAAAAAATTATTTTACAGAAATCTGTCGTCAAAATACACACACAAACATGTTACTTAACAGTCATCAACCAACTAACTTATACAAGAAGTTTCTAGCGAAGTAACCGTACAGTGATGAAGGAAAGAAATGTATGATGTAGCGTATTTACAAAATATTTACAAAATCTTAACGATGTTAGTATGGCCGACGATTTTGTGACGTTGGCTCTCGGACTATATGGTACTAGATATTTTTAAAATAAAATGTGATATTCTTGTCAAAAATCAGTTATCCATGAAAATAAAAAACAAATTAAACAAAATCTTAGATGGTTCCGTCAAGAATGGGCGCATAAATCATTAACAAAATATGAAAAATTTATATCAAAATCGTGTAACACTTACGGAATAATTAGTAGTAAAGTATTTTTTTTTCTTTTAAATATTTTGCAGTAAAGCGATATATGAATTGAACATATTTTGACGTCACGGGTATCGCATTGATTCTATTGGCCAGAAATATGAAACGTGCAAGTCGCGCGTCTGTCGTGGCGCCCAACGTCTCTTGTGGGCTAAAATAGAACTACGAAATGTCATTTCATTTTTTTATTTGTTGGGCTTCTATTACTTGTTTCATAATTTATCTGTTTTTTTGTGCTGCGTTGAAAATCTATTGAATAAAATTGTGGGTTGAGGTTAGGTAACGTCATTACTATCGCCACTGTTCTCAAACTTTTGTATGTTATTTACTCGAATATCAAGTAAAATACTCAAAGGAATTTTATCTTTATTTATATTAAGTTTAATTTTTGTAAATTAATACTTATTATGTGTAATTATTATTTTTACATTAAAAAATATATAATATCTACTGCCATGAAAAATTGTTGTTTTAGTGCCACTGGAGAAATACTAGTGACGTGACACAAACTTTGAAAAATCATATCTCGGGTAATATATGAAATTTTGACTTCGGGTTTTCACTGATCGTCATATATTATAATGAAGTTTCATAAAAAAAGGTTTATAGGCCCTTTACATCTATCTAAAAACTGGCTGAACAGTCTTTTTTTTTATTTTCCCGGCTATCTAATTTTATACAAAATATCATATTTTATATTTTAAATATCTAGTACTAGACAAAAATATGCAATAAACAAACAAAGAAAACACCATGGTGGACTGCAGATATTAAACAAATAGTAAAAACTAAAAAGCAAAAATGGAAAAAATACCACACAAGTAAATCAACAAAAGATTACGAAGAATATAAACAAATAAGACAAGAAGTTAAAAACAAGATTAAAATTGCAAAACAAAAAAGCTGGGCGGAGTTCGGAGAAAAAATAAAAGGAGCATTTGAAACGAATCAAAAACTATTCTACGGAATGCTAAGAAATATGAAAGAACCGAAAAAGAAGACACTACTAAGCATAAAAGACAACAATGGAAAAATCATAAAGAAAGAAGAAAATATCATGACAAGATGGAAAGAATATTTTATGGAACTCTTAGAAGGCAAACAAAGAAGACAATCTAACACAACCAAGAACAAAACACGAATAAATGAGAATGAAGAACGAATAGAAGAAATAACAATGGAAGAATTATTAAAAGTGATAAAAAATCTAAAATATGGAAAAGCACCCGGACAGGACAATATCACAACAGAAATGATAAAAAACATAGGTGAGAAAGGAGCAGAACGAATGCTAAAGATAATCAACATAGCAGCAAGAGTAGAAAGTACACCGCTTGACTGGCAAACAGGATTAATAACGCCCATATACAAAAAAGGAGATGCAAAAGAATGCAAGAATTATCGAGGGATAACTCTACTGAGTGTAGTAGGTAAAATATACGCAAAGATATTAGAAAACAGAATAAGACCACAAATAGAAAGGACGCTAGAAGACACACAATCAGGCTTCAGGCCAGGCAGAGGAGTGCAAGACCATATCTTCGCACTAAGACAAATATGTGAGAAAACAAAAACAACAGGAAAAGAATCACATATATGTTTAATCGATCTAGAAAAGGCATTTGACCGAATAGAAAGAGAAAGCGTATGGAGGAGTCTACAGAGAAGAGGAATAAACGAGAAGACAATCAATCAAATAAAAAGTCTATACGAAGTGTGTCTCAACTACGTAAGAGTAAGAAACGAAAGCTCAGAGGAATTCGTCACCGAAACAGGACTTAGACAAGGATGCGCGCTTAGCCCCTTATTATTCTCGATAGTACTAGACGAGGTGATAAAAAACTGCAGAAAAAAACTTAAAAAACTTACGATAGGTTTCTGGAAAATGAAAAATATCGAGCTGTCAGAACTATGCTATGCCGACGATATGGCAGTTCTAGGAGCAACAGAAAAAGATCTCCAACATAATATAGACATCCTGCACAGAGAAATAAACAAGAAGAACATGAAAATAAATATAGAAAAGAGCAAAATACTGACGATAAACAATGAAGAAAAGGAAACAAATATATTTATAGAACGGAAAAGACTAGAACAAGTAAAAACATTCAAATACCTGGGAGTGCAAATAAATGAAAAAGGAAACCTGGAAGAAGAAATGAGAGAGCGGATAAGTAAAACAGCAAGAATATACAACGCAACAAAAAACAAGTTTCTCGACAAAAAAGAAGTACCGAAAGAAGTAAAAGTGCAAGTTTTCAAAAAAGTTGTGACACCCATACTAACATACGGCAGCGAGTCATGGACTACGACGGAGAAAATAAGAAGCAAAATACAAAGCACCGAAATGCTATTCCTGAGGAAAATAGAGGGAAAGACGAGGCTAGACAGGATAAGGAATGACACAATTAGAGAATGGCTAAACACCAAGCCAGTAACTCAAACTATACAAGAAGGACAACTGAGATGGTTAGGACACATAAACAGAACGGAAGATGACAGAATCACAAAACAAATATACGAAGCAAGAGGGGCAGGAAAAAGAAAAAGAGGAAGACCCTGTAGAACATGGAACCAGCACGCACAACTGGCAGTGAGAGAACGAGGAGGTAACTGGGTAGAGATCAGGAAGCTCACTGCAGACCGACAAACCTGGAGGGAGTTCTGGAAGAGGACTCCAGAGAAACCCAACCAACAAGCCTGACACCGAAAAGTACTAAAGGCACTGGATTAAGTAAGTAAGTAAGTAATATCTAGTACTACGACATACAAGTATAACAAATTTAAACTTTTTAAATGTTAAATTTAAATCTAAACATTTTTTTTATTCTTGTACTTTTGCTCTAAAAGATACAGAAGAGCTAGATTCCGCACAATTTTTTAAATTCTATGCTAAACGTATTATCCGCTTTTCTGTGCACAACCTATACCGCGTGTCAACTTTTTTTTAGCAATAGGAAATACAATGTTACTTTTTAAATTTAATATGTAATAAACAATTTATTATTAATTTAATTTAATTATTAGGTCACACATACATAAGATAATCGGCCCGATTATCTAACTCAATTGTTAACTTTTAAGCACTTGCTAATATTTTTGACAAATAGAAAGAAATGTTACAAGTGACAGTTAGATTTTTTCTTGTGTGTTAAGAATTTTTATTGGATTAAACCTGAGCAAGTGGTTAAAAATTAACAACTGAGTTCGAGAACTGGACCGAATATTGTATATTTCGTTATGAAGTTGATTTTTTAAAGTAGCGCTACTCAATAAGAAAAACATGAATATCTTTGGAATAAATCATTTACGGATATTTGCTCAAATCTTGTCAACTTATTTTTAGGTGCTTAATCTATGGATTAAGTTAGACCGTTTAAATCTGGGACATTCTGTATATTTCAAAACCTAATTTATGCCGAAACATCTACGTTAGAAACATTTAACTAAAACTAAAAGGGAGGGACAAGAGCAGATGCCAACGCTACACTCTCGAGCGTTCGGATTGGATAAAACGATAGAGAAAGGGGATTCCCCTAAAATATCAAGAATAAAAAAATATCAAGAATTCTTGAAACAAGACTAGAATTACATTGCCAAGAAATGAGCAAGACAAGAAATGTTTAATTTCTTGTCTTAGAATCAAGCCCAAGACAAGAAGGAATCTTGTCTTGATGAAACACTAGATGTGATTTATTTCTGTCATTAGATAGACATAAAATAAAATGTATAATTTTTAGCTATTTCCAGTGTGCCATGGTAAACAAAACATACAAATAGTCATTTGTATGAGTTTGATAGATGCCATTTGGCATAAGGTTTGTTCCAAGTGGTCATTTCGGACATGTTTGTAACATGTTTGTGACAAATGTCAGTGCGCCTGCGAAAAATGTAAACAAGTTAACTTTGAAACATAAACTTCATTTCTTTTTTTGTAGCGAAAAATGTATGAATTTCTTTATTTATATTTATATTTAAGGTTAGCTGTCAAAACAAAAAATGAGCATGCACATACGCTTCAATCCATTCACCGTTCTAGTCTATGTTTCAAACTTAACTTGTTTACATTTTTCGCAGGCGCACTGACATTTGTCACAAACATGTTACAAACATGTCCGAAATGACCACTTGGAACAAACCTAATGTTTTAATGATTATTGACTTGTTAAATTATTTCTCAATAATTATGGACAGATTTACCATTTAGAAATATAAACTGAAAAATGCCATCTATCAAACTCAAACAATACTACTGTTTGTATGTTCTGTTCACCATGGCACTATTATTATACGCATATCTCATGAGAGAAATGAATTACATCAATAAATTTAGGCTCATTTGGTGCAGTTTTTAATTCTGATCATTTTATCTATTTACACTTTTGCTTTAAAATTAATACGTAAAAACTAAAAATTAAAATATTAACATTGTATTTCCTATATAACTCATAAAAAAGTAGACATCCGTGCCTCCCTTAAAGTTATGTAGCGGGGGGTAAAAATATTCAGCTAACAAATATTTTATATAACTTACCATTTTCCGTTCCAGTGTTGCCACAGTAATATTATAAAATGTACTAGATTTTTTTAAAATGTAATAGATCTATATTTGGACTTTTATTATACTATGAGCAAATAAAATAGTAAGCTATAAGATAAATATATATTTAATGAAAAAACAAATTCATTCAATCTTATACAATTAAGGTCAAACATACGCGTCGAAAGAACGCATCCTTTATAAAAAAATCTGATGTGGCCAGCACATAACCTCCCGCCCAATACTACTCTTAAACGGTCCAAAATAGTATTTGATGATACAGAAACATACCTTCTTATTTATTTTCCATTTATATTTGAGAATTTTAATTTTCTTTCGTATATTTATTTAATTTTTTGACATATATTTCACTAAGAAAACAGCTTCACAATCACAATGACATGTGTCACATTTCGTAAAAAATTGAAAATTTTTCCATGGTGTACTAGGAATGCAAGATTTGTGAAATCTAATTTCTTTATATTTTATTATCTCTAAATCTAATGAAAATTAATAAAATTAGTGTAATCAAAACACATGTAGAATTAAATATTCTTCAACTTTCAAAATAACATAAATTGTTGAAAAAGGAAATTTAACCGTGTTTTTCACGAAAAACTGTTAAGGGCTTCAAGTAAACTGGTACTTCCGGTTGACCAATTTTATCCAAAATCTAATCAGCTCTTTATTTAAATATAAGAAGCAATAATTCACAAAATTGTATTTTTTGGTATTATAGTATTTGAGTTATGCGAGACGAAAAAATTGCCACAGACTACACACACACACACACATACATACATACATACATACATACATACATACATACATACATACATACATACAGACATACATACAGACATCATCGCGAAAATAGTAAAATCGTATTGTAGGAACCCTAAAAAGTGCTTATTCATTGAAAACTCACTACCCAATTTTTTGACCAAAAACAATACCTCCCTTACCTAGAGGTAGGCGGGAGGTAAAAAGTCTGTATTCTTAATTTATTTTCATGTTCTTTATGGTCCAACACCCTCCATCCGTCAAAATTTCATGGATTTTTTACAGTGACTTGTACACAGATGAAGTACAAATTTTTGTGGGTTCGTTCATTCCCATGAATTTTGTTTTGCAAATTCAAATTTAAATAAATATTTTCTTACAATTATTCTTATCGAAAAACAAAACAATTATTACAGTAAGGTCTTTGAACTTTCTAGTTTTTATATATGTGGATGAAAAGGATAACTAAAACATTGAACTATAAAAAAATATTCGTTGAAGTCTAATTGGTCAAAAATTCAGAACTTTGATACTGTGTCTTTCATTCCCATGAACGACTACAGTAATGAAAATAATTCGTATATTTGTAAATATGATCATTTATAACATACTAAGTTTATTTTCAATTTTAATTTACAGTTTTTGAGAAACAAATAAAAATATACCAAAAAACACACTTATTATTGGTGAAATAATATTGGACAAATTAATTTTTTTTCTGCTGTTGAGAAGTTAGCACTGACGATTAAAATGTTAATAACTTTTAAACTATTAATATTTAGGAAATGCTAATAAGGGCACAAATTGGCCCAAATTAGGCACAAATTATTGGTAAAATAATATGGGACAAATTAATTTTTTTCTGCTGTTGAGAAGTGAGCACAATGACGATTAAAATGTTAATAACTTTTAAACTATTAATATTTAGGAAATGCTAATAAGGGCACAAATTGGCCCAAATTAGGCACAAATTATTGGTGAAATAATATTTGACAAATTCAATTTTTTTCTGCTGGTGAGAAGATGGCACAAAGACAATTTAAATGTTAATATCTTCTAAACTATTAATATTTAGGAAATGTTAATAAGGGCACAAATTGGCCCAAATTGGGTACAAACTACTGGTGAAATAATATTTGACAAATTCAATTTTTTTTCTGCTGGTGAGAAGTTGGCACAATAACCTTTTAAACGTTAATATCTTCTAAACTATTAATATTTAGGAAATGTTAATAAGGGCACAAATTGGCCCAAATTAGGCACAAATTATTGGTGAAATAATATTTGACAAATTCAATTTTTTTTCTGCTGGTGAGAAGTTGGCACAAAAACTATTTAAACGTTAATATCTTCCAAACTATTAGTATTTAGGAAATGTTAATAAGGGCACAAATTGGCCCAAATTAAGCACAAATTATTAGTATATGTTTCATAATTTGTGCCTTCAGTTATTCTGCCAAGTTAACGCACCTTTGTAAAATAACTATTTCACATTTAACGCCGAGCGACATCTAAGAAAAAGTATATTAAATAAAACGCATCGTAGGAATTGTGAACCGAACTGCATTATTTGATTACGATATTAATCATAATCGCTGATTATGAACATTTCAACGGTTAATCGTATTCGCCGATTATTAAGAACGATTAGTAGCGATTATTAAAATGTGCATTATCTGTCTTGTGTCTGCACTCACATGGTTCTGTAACTTGTAGCTTATTGATAATTCTTACCTCTCACCTACCTTTAGGTAAGTGAGTTGTTGTTTTTGGTAAAAAAAATTGGGTAGTGAGTTTTCAATGAATAAGCACGTTTTAGGGTCCCTACAATACGAGATTACTATTTTCGCCATGATGTCTGAAGATATGTATGTGTGCGTGTGTGTGTGGTCTGTGGCGAATTTTTTCGTCTCTCATAACTCATACTATATTACCGAAAAAATGCAAATTTTCGATAAAATAAATAAAATTGTTACTAACAAACAAACACCTGCAATATCGGCAAAGGCAACCCAAACAAGACAAGGTCAAGATACTGTCAAAATTGATAAACAAATGACTAAAGAAATTACACTGATGCCTTCTGAAACAACAAAAAATAACTTAATTGTTGTGAAAGATGTGACAACCAATATATCTGACATGAACAATGCAGCGAATCCTGCAACCAAATCAAGGATAAATAAACGTACTTCTATGAAGACTGTCATTGGTAATCTCACTTCTATCAATTCAGCATCTTTAAAGGCTGCTGAATTAAAACCAGCGTCCCTTCATGTGTATAAACTTCACCCTGATACCACTGAAGAGGAATTGAGAAATTTACTACAACCGTCTTTCCCGGAGGTCGCCTGTGAAAAATTAAATTCCAAATATCCGACATATTATTCTTCTTTTAAGGTGACAGTGGCTCAGTCAAATCGGGATAAAGCCTTGGATCCGTCCATTTGGCCCAGCGGAACTCATGTTAATAAATTTTTTCACCTAAGGGCCTCTCCAAAAGTTGTTTAACAAACAATATTATGGACAACATTGACTTTAATTTGTTAATTTTAAACTGTCAAGCGTTGTCATTTGATAAAGTGAACTTAATATTTTCTGAGTATATAACAAAGATAAACTTTTTAAAATTTTTATGTCTTACTGAGACTTGGAGCAACCAAACTAATATAGATACATTTCATTTTAGTAATTATACATGCCTCTCTAAGTTTTGTAGATCTCAATTCAGAGGGGGAGGGGTGGGAATCTGGTGCCATAACAGCATTTGTAAAGATGTCGATGTTATTGATATTTCTAATTTATGTATTGAAAAAGATTTTGAAGCCTGTGCCATTTTGTGGAAACCTGATTCCCAGAACCCAATTCTCATTATTAATGTTTACAGATCTCCAAGCTCTAATTACAAAATATTATGTGAAAATATCACTCTAGTCTTAGAACAGAACTATAAAGTTAATCATGATCTCATAATATGTGGAGATTTTAACCTAGATCCTGTTCGAGATGTTATTGAATTTAATTATTTATTTGATATTTTAGCAACATATAATCTTTTTAACAAAATTGAAACTCCAACTAGAGGTAACAATAGATTGGATCATTGTTTTACTAATATTAATAGTTGTATTGCAGTAGTTCAGAAGAATTTTATATCTGACCATAATACTTTACTAGTAAAAATTAATTCTCATAAAACGGATGAGGCAGTCTGCTTTAGGAGAATTTTTAACGATGCTAAGGTTAATAATTTTTCTCAACAGCTACTAAGCGAAACGGTCTGATGTTTTTACTAAATCTCTAACGGATGACGCTTTTGAATGTTTCTTTAATATTTTCAATTTCCATTTTAATAATAATTTCCCTTTGCAGAAAATAACATCAAAATACTGTAATAAGAAAGACTGGGTTGACCTAAATGTTGTCAATTCAAGTAACAATCTTAAATCATTATATCATTTGAAAAATAGTTTCCCAGAGCTTACCTCTGTCTATAAGAAAGCCAAAAAGGAACATAGTTTGCTGATAACAACTACTAAACGAAATTTTTTCCAGAATAAAATAATATACTCAGATAACATGTCGAAAAGCGCCTGGAACATCATAAACGCTAAGAGAAAGAATAAAGCTGATCTGGGTTTAAAAATATCTTATAATGACGAAATCATTGATGACCCTGAGATCGTTGCAAATATGTTCAACCATCATTTTAAGGAAGCACCCCTGAACATCTTAAATCGCATTCCGGTGGTCAACACATCAAATGGGCACAGAAATGGTAATCATTTTTCCTATAATCTTTTCTTGAACTCTTTCACTGAAACAGAATTATTTGAAACAATTTTAAACAAACTAAAAAATAAAAATTCAAGTGGGCCTGATAATGTGCCAAATTTTATTATTCGTAAAGTTGCGCATCTTATTGCTGAGCCTCTAACTTATATTATTAATTTATCTTTTCAAAACGGTACTTTCCCGGCAAGTTTAAAATCGAATAAAGTAATTCCTGTTTACAAAAAAGGTGAAAAAACAAGTCTGGATAATTACAGGCCTATAGCTTTAACCTCGGGGTTTTCAAAGATTTTTGAATATTGTTTTTTGAATAGACTTGATTGTTTTCTAAACCAAAACTGTATTATTAATAATAATCAGTTCGGATTTAGAACAAATAGTTCAACTATCGATGCTTTACACTGTTTTTATAATAATATTATTCAAAATCTAAATAATGGGGAACACCCAATTGGTATATTATGTGATTTAAGTAAAGCTTTTGACTGTGTTGATCATTCCCGCTTGTTAGATAAGCTAGAGTGCGTAGGTGTTCGTGGGGTTGCCTTAAATTGGATTTCTACCTTTTTATCAAACAGACACCAATTCGTGTCTCTTAACTACACTAATAAGCAGTCGACTAATTATTTTGTTCAGTCTAACTTAGCATTAATTGATGTAGGTCTTCCACAGGGTACTGTACTTGCTCCAGTTCTATTTACTATTTATATAAATGACTTATGTACAGTACTGTCTGATGATTGCATTCCTATTTTGTATGCCGATGATAGTACTATAATCATTTCGGACCCGGATAAAGATATTTTAATTAACAAATGCAATCACACCGTTCAGTCCCTAACCTCATGGTGTTGTGAAAATAAGTTATTTTTAAATAGTTCTAAAACAAAAATTCTTCATTTTCACATGAGTCCCAATAACAATAATAATATTAACATTCGTTTTGGAGATAGCTTTAAAGGTACCGACAAATCAGCTCGTTTATTGGGTATGCTAGTAACTGATACCCTAAACTGGAATCCTCACTTTGACGATCTTATTATCAAACTTAATTCGACCTGTTATCAAATACGACATTTAAAAGAATATTTAAATATTAATCAACTTTTAATTTTTTACTTTGCTTGCGTTGAGTCTCGCATACGTTATGGTATTTCCTTTTGGGGCGCTTCTAATGCTGCTCACAAAGTTTTTATAGCTCAAAAGAGAATTTTAAGATGTATCGCAGGAATCAGTCAAAGAACATCCTGTAGAGATATTTTTAAAAAATTTAATATTTTAAGTTTAACTTGCATCTATATTTGGGAAATAAGCAATTTTATTTTCAAGAATAAAACATCGTTTACCATGATTTCAGAGTTGCATCAACATAACACAAGAAAAAGAAATAATTTATACGTTCCTATTTCTAAGTTAAATGTTGTAAAAAATTCTCCTAACCGGATTGGTTTACAAATTTTTAACAAACTGCCTGATGTCATTAAATCAGAGACTAACTCTAGAAAATTCAAAAAAAGTCTAAAATTGTTCCTTCTGCATTACAACTTCTATGATTTAAATGAATTTTTTAATTTATAATTTATTTAACTTTTGTATCTGTTTATATATTTTATTTGTGACGTTTTCTATATACAATGTATTGTATCCTCAGAAAATAAATCATTATTATTATTATTATTATTATTAAATTTGTGTATTTTTGCTTCGATATTTATATCCACAGCTGATTAGATTTTGGATCAAATTGGGAAACCGGAAGTAGCAGTTTACTAGAAGCCATAACAGTTTTCTATGAAAAACACGGTTAATTAAATTTTTCAACAATTTATGTTAGTTTGAAAATTGTAGTTCATTTAATTTTACATCTGTTTTTTCCATCAATGTACAAAGAAATTAGCTTTAGACTCGTAATCCAAGAGGACATAAAAAAAATTACACCTTTAATTCAATATGGCGAACGGTTTGAGACGCCGCATCGGTATGGCATACAACTTTTTCATACTTTAGCTATCTAATATACAATATAAAACAAGAATTAACTTTGTACTCATTCCCAAAGGCATAGTTTTTTTTTGACAAATTTAAAAAGATGCGCAGCGCAACGACGACACATACAGGCCGCCATACTTGTATTTCCGTGTTAACCATGACACTAGCTAACTTCTCAAAAATATTCAGCTTTGGACTTATCATACGTACTTTTTGTTGCTGGCTCCCGGTCTATTTTGTAAATATGACTTTTCTATTTTATATCTTAAATTTAAACTAATAAATAAATTTATTTCACTGTAAATTGTTACTTTTTAATGTAACACCATTAAGTTAATCTATTTATACTAAATAATCGTAATCGTATTCGGCGATTATCAAAATTGTTAATCGTAATCGGAAAAGTAAGAATCGTGGCATCACTAATTACTAGTAATACTCCTCAGATTTTTCCCCACTATACTCGTACTTCAAATTCAGTTTTACCTGTATCAGGGCAACTGGAAACTGACAATGCCGAATATAAATTAATGATAAATTTAAATCAGGTAGGTCCATATGTATTCAGCCACCGTAATGAACAGAAGCCTAACTAATTGTTTGACGGTATCAGAGCGGTAGAATTGTCAAGAGAATACATTTTAGAAGTCATAAAAATAAAAATCTCAAGCAACATGCAAGCACCATCTATCGACTAAAAGCGCATTAAATGTTGAATAATGATGAAGTATTCTATTTACCCAAAGTTAGAGTGAATACGCTATCTATTGGTCAAGGATTTCACTAACGGTCATCTGTTGGGTACATATTGAATTCACTTATGCATGGATTTCAGCGTTCTTTGTATCAAAGCAACAGAGTATATAGGAATCTGGTAGCAGTCACCGTGGTTTATAGTAGAGGTGGGGCGAACGATTCTTTTAATCGATTCAGAATCGATTCGCTTAAATTTCAGTCCGAATCGATTCACGTATAAAATCGGTATGAAAGCACAAATTTTATTTTAAAATATGCAACGATAATGAGAAAATTTATTTTTTATATTTATATTTCTTTTTCCCTCTTTACAATCTGAACTAGAAACTTTAGTTGTACTTGAATTTGTTAGGTTACAGCTTGTAGGTTGGTACTTGTTTTTATGTATCATTTGTGCATTTGTTTTATGTTCCTGAAAAATTTTTATTTCAACTTTATATTTATATATTTTATGTGATACCTATTTTGTGTACAAAGATTGATATATGTGTGTATATTTTTCATACTTTTATGAAAATAGACTGATTTTTTTTTATAACTAGGTAGTTAATGTTTATTGATTTTTTTTACATATATAAAATCGAATCGATTATATCGATTATTTTTTTATCGAATCGATATTAAATCGATTCAGGAAAAAAATCGTTCGCCCCATCTCTAGTTTATAGTAGCATAAAAATATTTAAAATTAATTAATCTGTTGCTTATACATCAACTTCTCATGTTGATGAAATCAGGGTAGTAGAATTATTAAAAGATTAAATTTGCTAACCAAGCACTGAAATCGAGAGCAACATATTAAGCGTCATCTATCCATCAAAATTTCATCTACTCTTCATCATTATGCGAGAGATCTACTTACCCAATGTTAAATTTCATGCGCAGTCTATTTATTAAGAAGTGAACTAAATGAACTAAAGAACCTGATATTATCCACTAATAACTTTGAGAGTAGGGTGTCGTTCCCCGCGTTCTTTATATCAGAACAACAAAGTTTTGAAGAGACTAACATTGTCTAAATTTAAGCAAAGCGTACGAAAATCATATCTGACTGTATTCAGACACCATAGTGTTTGAGAGTTTTAATATATCTAAAATTATTTGATTAATTATCGGTAAATGTTGATTTTGTAGCACATCGACTGTATCAGGATAATAGAATTGTTAAGAGACTAAGCCTGGAATGAAGTCCAGAAACTGCAATCTCATTACACTGCGCTTATTACTTATATGCTACTTATAATATGTACCCCGGATAACTGCGAAAGTTTATTTTACAAAGATTTAAAAAAAAATCAAAGGTAAACCATTTTTAAATAATTCAATAAATATATTACTTTTTTATTACCTATTTAAATATTAAATAGTTTTTCAACCTGTTGAGTTTATTTGGACTGTTATAACTTATAATTACTTATGTCTTAAACATTAGCTGTTAGTTTTTTTACTCAGTGCAATGATCTCTATTTTCTTAATTTGTAAAGGATTCTGATATTGTAGTACAATAGTAAAACATAGAAGATACCATGGCTTATGAGAGCTATAAATTATGTAATGATGTTTGTTTAATAGCTCATAAATATTTTATTATTTCTAATTAATACTTCCCTCATCATGAATTTGATAGTAATATCACACGAAACTTTCAAACAAAGTAGGAAAAATTGTCAGCATGAAATTATTAAAGTAATAAAATTTTTAAATTTCATTGCAATTACATAATTTGCTTAATATGTTGTTCTTGTAACCCCGAATTTGAAAAAATAAATACAAAATTTTCCTGTATCATGGATCATTATACAGGGTGAGATTTTATATTTCGAGACCACGAAATATCTTGAAAACTGTACATCGCATTAGAAAATGAAAATACGTTTTTAATATTTAAAAAATGCTATCCGGCGATACGATTATTGACCCCCCTCAGTGGCGGATCCAGGTGTTATTCTCAGTGGGGTTAAAAAAATTATCCTTACTAATGCATATTTTATATTACAAAAATAGGAGCATACAAAACTAAATCAGGTATATAAGTGGTAATACAGTCGAATCATAAAAATTTTGCAAGACATTATCAAAAATTGGTAAATATATCGAAATTTTGAAATATTCTTGTCTGCCCACTTGCCTTAGTACGGTTAAATGAATTTCAATATCCTTGAGAACATTTATAATATCTAAATAAATGAAATATCACGGATATGGAGGCAGTACATCTCTGAGTTAAAAGATGTTGCAACACTTTAAATATCTTTTAAGGGGGGAACCTAGTTTAGGCGGTTCGAAAAAATAGATTTTTTTATTCCAGATATCGTTTGTAAAACTATTCAGGAATATGTCCTTCAAGCTATATAACAAAATTATGATTCGTTTCGATGTTATGAGCATTAAAGTGAAGGGATAATTAGAATTTTTTCAAACTTAGAGAATATTTTATTCATGTTATGAAGTACATCTAGTAATTTTTTCAAGTCATCGGGAAGAAGTGATGCTGTATGATGTATTTTATTATGATCCTGGGGATCTCCAGAATTTTTTTAACTTGTAAAGGAGTCGCGTATTCAAAAAGGTTGAAAAATACTAGTCTAGTTATCCTGAGGTTGGAAATATCGGGCCTAAGAGATAAATTTTCTAAATATCAGGGACAGTACTCATTAGAACTAGTACAATGACCTATATTTTGAAAAGAAATTTCAGTCTGATCTTATGAAGGAATATATATATATATATATATATATATATATATATATATATATATATATATATATATATATATATAATAGAAAGGAAATTTTATTTTGCTTAATGTGATTTTACATAAATATTTACGTTATGAAAATACAGATAAATTATAAAGAATATGGCTATCTGGCAATAATGAAATGAAAGGTACCATATTCCAGCATCATTTTGTGTATTGAACAAAGAATAATCTTATGTATATGAAGAATGTGAAGATGGATTTCGATGAGGAAAAGGAACAGAAAATGAAGATGATTACGAGAAATAAAATGAACTAACAGCTGAAGTTATTTATTGCACAACTTAAAAATTTGTTGTTTATTTCCTTTCTAAGTTCTTTGTGAAATGTACATTTTGCTTATCAGGGAAACATAAAATATGACGCATGTAGTAATTAGAAAATATAATGAGCAAATGAACTGAGTTTTGAAAAGTTTATTTCCCTGATATAATATAATTTTAGATAATTTCAATTGTTTCAGCCTTTACTTTGTGATACATTTTATAAGAATTACGTTGAAATGAAAAGTAACTTTGTTCTATATCACTTTATTTATATATATATATATATATATATATATATATATATATATATATATATATATATATATATATATATATATATATATATATCTATACAATGTAGTAACTAGTTTCGACCATTACGGTCATCATCAGACTATGTCTATATAGAACAAAGTTACTTTTCATTTCAACGTAATAATTTTAGATATTTTATGACTCCCAAAACCATGATACCTGAATACTATTAAGTGAATACAGACAGGTACAATGTAAGTGCTTCTTTTTTTTTTTATTTTAGACAATGTAAGTCTCTTCAAAACAAATTACTACAATTTTAATTAGTTCATGTCTTTATGTACAGAATGCGCTAAGAATTTAGTGAAAAGAAAATAGATTTCTTGCTTATGGAAGGAGATACAATGAATTTTTAATCGATAGATGGCCCCTGCATGCTGATATATATTTTTACTTTATTAGCAGTGTCTTCACAATTCTATTACCCTGATAACATCAAAATGTTAAAAACAACAAATTATTTTATGTATATATTTTTGTATTCCAGTAAACAATACAAACAGATCCATTGTTAGTACACTATTAACTTACATTGGATAATGTAATCTTTTTAAAAAACATATTGCCCTGATACTAAATACGCTGAATTTCAATTGTTGAAAATCTGCTTGATGTATTATGATGTATGATGATGATGTAATATTTCGTGGTCCCTTAGTTTATAAATGGCGCTCGCATAACACGAAAGTTTCATGAACAACACAACAAACGACGTGCTCTTCAGTGGGATTCGAATCCACGACCACTGGTGTACTAGGCTAATGACGTAGCACCTACACTACCGATATGGACTGTTATGTAATTATATTTTGTAATAATTGAAAATACTAATATTGTGACATGTGAGAAAAGCAGCAGGTAAGTATTTAAATTTTTGGTAGATTTAAAATTCCCGCCGATAAAATTATGTCTAGGGAGGTTTGAATTTGCCAACGGATGATTTCTCAGTGATAGAACAAAACTAAACTTCACTGACAGCTGATTATGTAGATTCTTCGGGCGCCATTTGTAACTAATCTGAGTGAATGTAAAATCAACTATCCTGACTAGGTCCGGTCTCTCCGTGAACGAGTTTTTAGTGAAATAAAGACATTTGTTTTAATAATGGTAAATAAAATTGATTATTATTGTTCAAAAAGGTTAGTTACAATTTTAAGGTTAGCTTAAATTTATTTGAACATTTTGCAGTGAATCTGAAATATGGTGAGGATGTAAGAAAATACCTTGGATATGTGGAGGAGATTCACCTGACAGTGCAAGTCTAGATGAATCGCAAATATGTGTAGGTGACTTGATTTGTTTCTTTGGGTAAAAAAACTTTCACAATTCGTCCGACAGTGCAAGTCTAGACGAATATGTTCTGGAGAACAAAGATGATATAAAAACTGACAGGCAAGTCGAGCTCTTGAATCAGGTGAACACTACAATTTCAGCATTCGACTGATTTGAGAAAATAATATTATATAACTGACGGACAAGTCAAGTTATTAATATGGTCTATATCTAACCTAAGACGAGACAAAAATATTATTTAATAACTGACGGACAAGTCGAGTTATTAAGATGGTCTATCTTCGACATAAGAATAGACAAAAATATTATTTAATAACTGACGGACAAGTCGAGTTATTAAGATGGTCTATCTTCGACATAAGAGAAGACAAAAATATTATTTAATAACTGACGGACAAGTCGAGTTATCAAGATGGTCTATCTTCGACATAAGATAAGACATTAATATTATTTAATAACTGACGGACAAGTCGAGTTATTAAGATGGTCTATCTTCGACATAAGAAAAGACCTTTTATTTGTACCTTTTATGTCGAGTTATTAATTCGGCATTGGTAAGTGTACTCGAGAGGTAATTAAAGACAGCGCGAGCCATCTGTTGGGAAACGGCTGCATTTTGGAAGTTCGACCTTTCTTTCGCAATAAAGTAACTGTCAGATTTGACGTGTAGACATAAAGTATGGTTAAGTGAATGTGTTTATGTGACAATTTAAATTTCAGATTCTTTTCTTAATTAATTAACCTAAGTAACAACATATTTACATGAGTTGAGGCAATAGGAATTGAATATGAACATCAATAATAAAAGTGAACATTTACAATACAGTAATTACTTTGAGGTAAGTTAGTTGCTTAAATGTAAAATGTTTATAACCTATACAAATGTTTATTTTTGTAGGAAGAAAAGAAAGGTGACAAATCTGGTTTGTCACAATTTAAATGGTATTAAGGCAACAGAATATAAAGAATGCTGATTTTTCTAGCAGTCGTACCAATAAAATTTTATCAAAAGTAACTAACCAATAGCTTATCGGAGCTATAAATTCTACAATGACTAGTTTTTAATAGCTCATTAATAAATTAATATTTCCTTTTCTATCTGCCATTATAAATACGAACATAATAACTTAAAATGAAACATTTGCACAAAATTGGTACTAATTTAATCTTTAAAAATTAAAAGGAAAATACTTATTTTTAAAACTTGTAATTGGGAGTTATGGTTGACTTTCAAGGTGATAAGTGACAGTGAGAAGTGAGAGAAATTAAATTGTGATTACCATTAAAACAAAACTACAACTAATATCAAAAGTTATCCATAAACCCTTAATACAAATCCCTTAAACACCGTCCAAATATCAATTTTTCCACAAAAATAACAAACCATTCAACAATACATATTGGAAACCACACATTAAAAGTGCGTCGTTTAGTAACACTAGCACGCAGAATAATAATATCAAACTTGTGTTCAACTATTCCAAACACCGAGATCGAAAAAATATTAACAGAACTTGGAATCAAAATGGTATCACCTATAAACAATTTAAAACTAGGTATTCAAGAAGAAAAATATGCACATATTTTAGCAACAAAACAGGCCATCCAGCAGCTACATTTCCCTTGCAAACAACTATTCTGCCACTAAAACAAACGCAGCCGAATACAACCGCTCCAAATATAAACGGTAAAAGACCAGCCCCAGATAAAGCAGAAGAACCTATAACAGCAACTGAAGAAACAAATATCACAGACCAAAACGAAGAAAATAACAACAAAATTACTCCTCGTCATAGAAAAATAGAACCACATCCAGCTGTAACAGAAATAGAACAAACTATAACACAATCTAATAAGAAAATTAAAAAGCAAACACGCACAGAAAGCCCTAGCCCCAGTCAAGCACCACCGATAGAAGAACTACCCCAACCAGCTAAAACAGAAATACAAGAAAACCCTGCCAACTATGCCCTTACTTATGAACAATTTAAAATTTTCATGGAAAATGTACAGGGGTCAAATGTTCCACTGTCAATCGCTAAAGAATACACAGATAATATAAGCGGACTGGTAAAAATGTTACAAGACATATACCCGAGAGTAAATCATAGAATTATTAAGAACAGATTAACAAGACTACAAACAAAAATTAAAATTCGACTCCTTGAAGGAAATAGGGAATAAGAAAAAAAAATATGCTGATCCAATGGAATATTAACGGATTTTATAACCAGAATTACAGATTATAGTAACACAGCTAGATCCTGATTAAATCTGCTTACAAGAAACGCACATAAAAAACAACAACAATGCGTCGCTACAAGGATGTAGCAGCTACAATAAAAATAAATTAAACAACAACCATGCCAGCGGCGGAGTAGCCATCTTAGCGAAAAATATTCACCAAGTTACGGAAGTGAATATTACATCGGAACTTGAAGTACAAGCAATTCAAATACACAATCCAGAATCCTTTACCATATGTAATATATTCATCCCTCCGCAAACAAGTACCACAAATACTATACTGAAAAACATAATTTCCGAACTACCTAAACCATATCTGATCACCGGGGACTTTAACGCGCATAACCATCTAAGGGGATCTAGCCATATGGATAAAAAAGGAAAAATAATAGAAGACACATTTGATGAAGATATTTTACTTTTATGATGGAACAACTACACACTTCTGCGCTAGATCAGGGCATTTTTGAAGTATAGATTTATCTTTTTCTCACCCCAGAATTGCACTAACCTAGCATGGAAAGTGTTACCCAATGTGTATGGAAGCGACCATTTCCCCATACTCACAGAACATGCAAACAACATAACTCCTCAACAGCCACAATATGCACTAACAAGAAAATGAAATACAAGGCAAGCAAACTGGAATCAATATCAAGCAGAACTAAAATCAAATTATCAAGAAATAAACGAAGACAGTAACATAAACAAACTAGTCAATAATTTTATAAATAAAATAACAACATCAGCTGAAAAAGCAATTGGGTATAAGAAAAGAATTAAAAGAAAAACTGTAACATCATGGTGGAACGAGGAATGTAAAAAAGCTGCTCAAGCACAGAAACAAACTTTATACAAATACAGAAAAATACAATCACTTGAAAATCTGGTTTCCTTAAAGAAAACAAGAGCACATGCAAGAAGAGTAATAAAACACAGTAAAACTAGATCCTGGCAAAAATACGTAAATACAATAAACTGCAATACTCCAATAAAAAATATTTGGGACAAAATAAAGAAAATCAAAAGCAAAAATTATGCATACAAAACATCAACTCTTGTTAAAGGTCAAGAAATTATAACAGATAAGAAACTAATAGCAAATGAGATAGGTAGCACAGAACTTTGAATACAATTCATCAAACCACCATTATAAAAATAAGAACCAAAGAAGAATGCGAAAGAGAAGACATAATAACCGAACATAACAACGATCCGATCAACATGAAATTCAGCAAAGTAGAATTAGTAGCAGCTATTAATGAATTAAAAATAAATACTAGGCCAGGACCAGACAATATAACAACAGTAATGATCCAAAACCTGCCACAAGAAGCTATTAACCATTTGCTAAATATATATAACCATATCTGGACAATGAATACATTCCCAGAACAATGGAAAACGGTGCATGTAATACCTATATTAAAACCAAATAAAAATAAAACAGAAGCAAAAAGTTATCGTCCACTCGCACTATCAAAAATATTAGGAAAGGTAATGGAAAAAATGGGAAACAAACGACTGATATGGTACCTAGATAATAAAGAAATTATTATTCCAGAACAGAGTGGATTCATAAATAAACGATCAGTACATGACCAACTTATATCCATAACTAAAGAAATATAAACAGCATTCCATAACAATGAACATCTAGTAGCAGTACTATTTGACCTTGAAAAAGCCTTCGAAACAAAATGGCGTTATCATATTATCAAACAAGCAAACAATTATGGAATAGATGGAAACATCTTGAACTATATAAAAAACTTCCTGGCACAAGGAAAATTCTAGGTAAGAACAAATTGTATACTATCTGAGGAAAAAATCCAGGACAACGGCATACCACAAGGATGAGTAATCAGCCCAACGCTGTTCACAATAGCTATAAAGGACATTAAGAAAAACCTAGCTGAACACATGAAAGTTTTCTTTTTGCAGACGATATCGTTATAACCTGCAGAGGAAAAAACATAGAGTCAATAGAAAATAAACTACAGGTCACTATTAACAAATTACAGAACTGGACAAATCAAATTGGATTTAATTTTTCAAGAACAAAAACAAAAGCAATGCACTTCTGTAAACAAAAACGGCCACATATTGAGCCATATCTCACTTTAAACAGACAAAGAATAACTTACGTGGAACATGCAAAAATATTAGGAGTCTACTTTAACAAAAAACTCACATGGAGAAAACATATAGCAGAGCTCCGTACTGACTGTATGCGAAGATTAAATTTATTAAAAACGCTGAGCAACCATGAATGGGGAGCAGATAAACACACCCTATTAACTTTGTACAGAACTATTATCAGATCTAAATTATGCATGGAGAATATGCAAATGCTAAAATCTACTTATTGAAAAAAATAGAGGCAGTACACAATACAGGAACCCGAATAAGCATTGGTGCCTTCAGAACGAGTCCTGTGATCAGCATATTATGCGAAGCAAACGAAAAACCACTGAAATACCGAAGACAACAAATAACAATTACATACATTACGAAACTAGCTAGTAACCAAAAAAATTCAGCTCACCCACAAATGTTCATAACAAATAATGACCCACTGTACCTAAAAAAAACAGAACCCCTACCCAAATATATCCAGTCCATCCTGAACAACTCTAATTTCACCTTCCCAAAACTTGACACACCGACAATACTCAATTCCCCCCTGGAAATTACATAAACCACAAATCAATACAGAACTCACTAAACACAAAAACAGTGAAACACCACAAGAAATGTACCTATCATTGTTCCAAGAAATGAAACATACTACGCATGAAAATCATTACGTCATATACACCGACGGTTCCAAAAGCAACAAAGTAGGAGGCGCAATTGTAACAAAAGACCACCGCGAACATTATCTCCTACCCCATATAGCTAGCTCATTCACCTCTGAAGTATATAGCATTATGAAGGCAACAGAATATATAAAAAACAACAGCAAATACCACAATTTTCTCATATGCACAGATTCCCTTAGTACCCTCAAAATCGTGCAAAACAACAACCAAAACACCACTCCTCAAATTATGAAGATCCTTGAAACCATCCACCATATCATAGAATCCGAAAAGAATACCATTTCCTTTCTTTGGATCCCTTCACATATTGGAATCCAAGGAAATGAAGAAGCAGACAGAGAAGCTAGAGGAGTACAAGAAAATGAAGAAGAGCTAAACATCCCAGCTACAACAGAGGATATAATAAGCCACCTGAAAGCCAAAATAGATAACCAGTGGAAAAAAGAATGGACTGAAGTGACGAACAATAAACTCAGGGAAATTAAAGAAAACCCAAAGCATGGTCAACCCCGGAAAACCGAAAGCATCAAGTTATTATAACAAGGTTACGCATAGGACACTCAGCACTAACACACAAATACGTCTTAGAAAAAACACAACCACCAATCTGCGAAACATGTAACAAACAAATGATAATTAAACACATCTTAATCAACTGCACACAATATAATGCACAAAGACAAGTTTACAGTACCAAATATACTAAACGAAACACTCTCAAATACAAACACACAAAATATAATAGAAACCTAACAGACATAAACCTAATAAATAAAATTTAATGTATTAATCTAAATAATATAATGTAATTATTGTAATAATGAAATAATGTGATGTAATTACTGTATATTGTTAAGGGGTCCTAATAACCCAGTAGTTAAAGGGCCCCCTAAATACTCTTAAATAAAAAAAAAACTTGTAATTCAATGTATTTATTTTATATATTTCTGAACAGTGGTTTGGATTATTATATAGTTTTCTTGTTTATATAACAAATAGTTCATTTTCGTAAACAAGATACATTCTTTAATGGCCTCTTGCATATTATTGAATATTTAATGAGATATTTACCGATAGATGGCACTTGCAATTTTTGTGATTTATCTAAAAATATAATGTGTTAGAAATTCTGTTGCTCTGATAACTTTAAAACTAAAATTTGCGTAAGCAAGATATATATGGGTCATTCTTTTCATACTCGACCAACAAAATTCCCGACAATCACCGATTTATCTACAAATGCTTTTACTCGCTTTGTTTTGTCCAAAAACCTAGAAAAAAAACAACTTTTATTTTTTTTCTTAAATATTTTGCATTTAATCATTGAAAAAACGTTTTTAATGAAAATAAGAACTACCTCTGCAGGTGACATAAACTAGTTGCAAAATAATATTAAAATTCTTAAAGAAAATTTTGTTTGCATACTTTTTAGATTCTTTGGGGCACATTTAAAGGGAAAATGATAAAAATGAATTTTTTTTTCGTATTACAAATATATTTTTCACATAATAATTTTGAAAATTACGAAAAAATTTCAAAATTCATTTTCCAAAATATGCCATCTTCGATTTTTAAGTTATACACTTCAAAATGCTTGGAATACATGAAAGTATATACGTACAAAATTTCAGCCATGGTAATTGAAATTCGGCCGAGTTTTGACTGTTTATAGTTGAAATTTAATTTTTTAATTTTTGAAAGTATTTTATTTATGCAGATACTTAATAACTTTCTTATAAATTTGATGAAATAATATTAATTTTAGTGAATTATATCACATATTAAAACAATGATGTATGTCGCATCGCTCGCACTTTTCACAAAAAAACCTTAAGTCTACACAACTCACGCTCGATAAACTCGAATGAAACGTAAAGCCCTGTTCCGTCATGGACACACAGAGGACACATTCAAGCCACACACAGGCAACAGTAGCACAATGAAGAAGAAGTGCGGTGTGTGTCGCTTGTCAAATAGAGGCGCCGCTAATTTGTGACATCAAAGTGTCTTGTAAAAGTGTTCAAATTCACTGATAACTTCAAATCATTGAAATGTTTTGTTTGTAGGCTTAAAAATTTATTTCTTCTGTCACTTGCAATTTCTTTTCGCATTGTTGATTATTGTCGATTGAAATATTTCTTTTGGTTTTATTAATTTGGCTTAGTTTTTTAGTATAATCTTATGTTTGAGTGTATAAAGAAAAATAGAGAAATAACAAAAACTAATTGTGAGTGTCTCTTTTGCTTTAATTTTGAGGTCACAAACAAATTCCATGTGTGAACGGCCCAAATGTTTGTGTCTTCCGTGTGTCTCAGTACTTCTTCTTCATTGAGCAACTATTGCCTGTGTGTGGCTTGAATGTGTCCTCTGTGTGTCCATGTCAGAACAGAGCTTATTAATGATAACCTCGATTCCACGTTCCACGTTTAACGAATAATGTGACCCTTTAAACTGTGTTTTACAGGTCAGTCGAATCCGACCACTGCGAATAAAGTGACCCATTAAATTGTTATTTCAAATCCAATTGGTCTGACCGCCTCTTGTTATTATTTTTCCCATATTTGTTAAGTAGGAATCTTTTGACAAAGTTTCATCAAAATCGGAGGTGAAGTAGTTGTTCAACAAGTTTACCGCACATCCTTATAACAATATACAGATTAAAAAAAATTAAGCATAAATATTTCTAATATACACAGCGTAGAAACAGGATAAAATAAAAATGCAGTGGGCAATGCTCCGACATATAACTAAAAACTGTAAAGTGTAGTGTGACATTTTAACAGTATGCGTACATGTTTGTATTTCGCATAGTGCTTACGCCCATGTTCGAGAACCAAACACAGTATAGGAAACCACGTTGCTTTGTTCCTTTAAAGAGAGAAGTCATAATATAATGAACTATAAATTTTCATAATTATAAGTACTCAATAAATTCAGCATTTACGAATTAAACTCGTTTCTAAAATATTTGAACTATGTTTGTATTAAATAAAATGGGCCAGCTAGGCCTACAAAAATTAGTGTTCAAAGAAGAGACTGTAATACATTGTTGAAGCCATGTCTTGCTCTATTTATACAAGTGCAAGGTTGATGCTATATTTTATGGCATTAGTGTCATAATCATATTTTACAAGTCATGATTATGGGTAAGGAAAGGGATTCTTTAACCCGGGTTAATACGTGCACAATGGTATAAACTACATAGAAGTAATGATAGAATTTCTAACTTGCTCTGCTCTCTATAAAATAAAATAACAATTGTACTTACATCACTAAGTCGGGGAAAACTAAATGCATTGATTATGTAGAGACCTTTTGTTTGGAGATAGTTGTATTAAGATATTAAACAAACATTTTCTACAAATTCTAATTATTATTTCTACAAAATTCTGCCATCTATTGCTAGTTTTATAAAATATTAGTTATAATGGGCGCATAAACCATAAACGAAATATAACAAATTTATATCAAAATCGTGTAACACTAACGAAATAATTAGTAGTAAATTATTTTTTGTTTGTTTTTAATATTCTGCAGTAAAGCGATATAACGAATTGACTGTATTTTAACGTCATGTTTCTATTGGCCAGAAATAAAAAAGTGCTAATTGCGCGTCTACCGTGGCGCCTAACGCCTATTGTGGTCTAAAATAGAACTACGATTTTCATTTCATTTGTTTTGTATGTTGGTATTTAAGAATATATTTGTTGGGTTTCTATGACTTGTTTCATAATTTCACTGTTTTATTGCGCTGTGCTGAAAATTTATTGAATAAAATTGTGTGTTGAGATTAGGTTACATCACTACTAGCGCCACTATTATCAAACTTTCGTATGATGTTTACTCGAATAAAAGTAAAATATTCTAAAGTTGCCAAAGGAATTTTTTCTTTATTTATATTAAGTTTAATTATTGTAAATTAAGACTTATAATATGTGAATATTATTTTTACATTAAAAAATATATAATATATACTATCATGAAAAATAGTTGTTTTAGTGCCACTAAAGGAGAACCAGTGACGTCACCCAAACTTTAAAAAATCATATTTCGGGTAATATATGGAATTTTCACATCGAGTTTTCACTGATCGTCATTATATTCTAATAAAATTATATAAAAAAATAAAAATAATGGTTTATGGACCCATAATAAAGTAAATTGTTTTAATGTCCTGTTCACACGTTGCTACTTTGATGACACAAAAAGAACAAATACGGCCTGTTTCGCTTGTCAAAAAGTAGCACCGCTAATTTAATGCATGAAAGTCTCTCAGGAAGAAAATCGTGGTTTTTATTTTGATTTGGATAGTTATTATTATTATAAGGATTTAGCTATGTTTACGGCTCGGGATTAATTATTATAACGATTTATGGGCTTTGTTTGATTAACTTTGTGACGTACTCTCGTAGGTCGCAAGGTGTTTGGCGTAGGTTGCTCGGGCGCCAAACGGTCCGGATAGCGGGATCGGGATAGTCCAGGGTTTTTAAATGACAAGAAGAATGTTGAAATGTGATGGTGTAGTTTATTTGAATATGTGTTGTGTTGTGTACAGAGACGAATCATAATAATGATGCGTAACAGGTTTCTAATTTCCCTACATTCGCAGCGAATACGGTGCAGCTACGGTTACGGTGTTTAGGTTTTCGGTCTGTGACGGTCGGTGATGTCAATAATCGGGAGCGACTTCCCCAGCCTCTCTAACGTCGAAACAGGCGTTTTTAGAAAAACGACGCCTGACGTCGGTCTGTCTTTGGTCGGTCGTCGGTAGTCCGGAGACGTTATCTGAGGTCCCCGAAGCGTCCCTGGTTCCTTTGCCGCGAAAAGTCGTCTTCGACCAGAACAAAGACAACCATTATCCCTATAATCGTAGGTACAACGGGTTACGTCAACAAAGAGTACATCAAGAACATAAAGAAATTTCCTGGAAATCAAGACCCTTACGAAATACAACGACAGACAATATATGGGACAGCACACATTATAAGAAAAGTACTCACCTGAATCCCCTCTTGTCCTTAGCTGCATGGTATGTGGCTGGATGGAAGGTGCAACACCCATAATTAAATGGTCACAGGGATACAGAGATCAGTTGTTCGGGAACATCTGAAAAAAGTGGATAAATTAATTAATTTTACTTACTGTCGACATTTGCCTTCTCATAAAATGTGACTTACCTGTGATAGATAATTATGTGCAATTGGAAAATAATAATAATAATAACAATATTAATAATAATAATAATAATAATACCTACCATGCACTATAACATAGTCACTGCGGAAGATTTAAACGAAGCCATTAAAAAGCTGCACGTTACACACAAGAAGATAGCACAATTATACATCGATGCTATTCACAACCCCCATAACATACCAGAAATATTTACAAAGGGAACAACTTACCTGCTGCCAAAGGACCCGACAAATAGACAAGATCCATCTAAATATAGGCCTATTACCTGTCTGCCAACCATGTACAAACTTCTGTCATCCATAATAGCTAGTAGAATAGCCAAACACCTGGAAGAAAACAACATATTAGCCACTGAACAACAAGGGAGCAGGAAAAACAGCCAAGGATGTAAGCAGCAGCTGATAATAGACTCCATAATCTCTGAAGACGCAAAGAAAAGAAAGAAAGATCTATATATAGCATTTATAGACTATCAAAAACCTTTTTATAGCGTGCCGCACACATGGCTTATTGAAATTTTAAACATATACAAAATAAGCCCAGTTATCATTCATTTGCCGCAGACACTCATGACCACCTGGGAAAAAAAGATCCCAATAGCAGGCGAAGAAATAGGACCCATAGAGATAAAACAAGGCATTTTCCAAGGGGATGCCCTAAGTGCCCTATGGTTTTGCATGGCCTTAAACCCCATAACAAACATCCTTAACAATAGCAAACAAGGCTACAACTTAGAAGGCCAGAAAACTATAAAAAGGATCACACACCTTTTCCAAATGGATGATCTGAAATTAACAGCTAACATTAAGGAAGGAATACGGAAGTTAATTAATCTAGTTGAGGCCTTCAGCAAAGATATAGGAATGAAGTTTGGATTAGATAGATGTAAGATCAATGGAATGCATAAGGGAAAGTGGGTTGGGTTGATGGAAAACCACGAATTGAAAGACAAAAGGACTATTTCTGGCATGGACAAAAATGAATACTATAAATATCTTGGAGCATTGCAGACTACAAATGTAGCACACAAACAAATCAAGGAAGACCTCAAGACCAAGTTGAAGAAGAGAGCGCAAAGTATATTAGCAACGAAGTTATCAGCCAGAAATAAGATACGCCATTCCGACAGTAACATATAGCTTTGTAATTGTAAAATGGTCAGACGCAGAACTCTAATCGTTGAACATTATGATTCGCAAACTTTTTTCCAACTACAGAGACCATCACCCGCGTAGTAGCAAAGAGAGATTCCATCTGCCCAGACACTTAGGAGGAAGAGGAGTGATAGACCTGAAAAATGCACATTGCAAACAAATAATAAACTTAAGACAGTACTTCAACACAAAAGCGAATAAAGACGAATATTATGAGGTAATTGTACAATCAGACAGCAAACACACACCATTAAATCTGAACTCTTCCCAATACGATCCGCAAACAAAGATCACAGAGAACAACGACAGGATAGATGCATGGAAACTAAAGGAACTCCATGGCCGCCATGCACACAAATTAGAAGATCCAAACATAGATAAGAAAGCTTCGAATACGTGGTTAACAGATGGAAACCTTTTCTCGTAGACGGAGGGCTTTAACCTCGCTATACAAGATCAGTTCATTGCAACACTAAACTATCGGAAAGTGATTTTAAAAGACCCAACTGTTATAAGCGACAAATGCAGAATATGTAAAATACAAACAGAACACATAGATCACATAACTAGTGGATGCGAAATTTTAGCAAAAACTGAGTATGTTGACAGACACAATAACGTCGCTAAAATAATTCATCAACAACTGTCCAATCAAATTAGCGACCAAAATGTTACTCCCTATTATAATTACAATCCACCAACAATAATAGAAACGGAGAAATATAAACTATATTGGGACAGACCAATAATAACAGATAAGCCAGTAAGACACAACCGACCTGATATTGTACTGCAGGATAAAGAGAATAAAAATACTTACATCATTGATATAGCGATACTAGCTGCCGCGAATTTGGAAAGGAAATACCTGGAGAAAATTGAAAAATATCAGCCGCTTGCGCTTGAAATAAAACGTATACGGGAACAAGAAAAAGTATTTACCATACCAGTTATCGTAGGAGCCACCGGAGAGATTCCCACTAAATTGAAGAGATCCCTAGAACACATAAAGATCAATTATACAACACACAAAATAATTACAATCTACAATAATAGGAACCACTCACATAGTAAGAAAAGTACTAAACACCTAATAGTACAGTCAAAGTGGTAAATACTTGCTCTTAAGAGCCGTACTTATCCTTGTCGCAAACCTGCTTGGAGTTTCCTGCAGAGTAAACTAATAATAATAATAATAATAACCCCGACCGGGTTTTCGCTACTTTCCCAAACGGGGCGCCTCCCCAGGTGGCGGATAGGGGAACCAGATATGGTGGGTACCAGGAGATATCCCGGGGCGGTCCAAAAAAGTAGCAAAGGGTGCGTCTGTACGCCTGAGGCGCGGCACCCAACAGCGTCTGTACTCCAGTGGAGCGGCTGATTATAAAGCTGGCAGAAGGTATAAAATGCAAACCCCTCTACAGGGTGCAAGAGTAGAAGCTATGGTCAACACAAGACACAAGCGTTACTCGGGCGGCACAGGACACCAGGCTGATCCTGTTCGGAACCGTCGTGATGTTAGGCAGCCTGGGGCTAGGGAGGATGAGGCGAGTGGCATTACCCAGCCAACTGGAACCATAAGACGCGCAACGAACACTAATTACGACAAAAGTAGTTCACCCACTACATGTGTTGTGACTGCATCGGCAGCACCCACCGTAGTGGAGGAAAGTAGTAATAGGAAGCGATTAAGAAGAACTAATGACATGAATGAATATCTATACCGCTCCTATCTTAGAATTACTGAACTGGAAACAAAAGACACGCCCTACAGTGTCGAACTATATAACACCATGATCGAGAGGTATCCCCAATTACGCAGAAAAACATTGCAAAATATTTTGGACCAGAAACGACAGCTCTTCAAGAAAAACAGAATAGCACCAGAAATAACCAACAGAATCAGGACTGAAGTAAGCATAGAACTAGCACTTCTGCTAGAAGAAGAAGAAAAGGAGGAAGAACAAACATAAATGCATGTGGACCAACAAGAGAACATAACAACACAAGAATCAGATGTCGAAACAACAATCACTCGAACTTTTAATACTAACTATGCCCTCTATTATAGTATGGACCCAGCTCACAGACCCAGGCTACCAAAGTTAAACTATAAAAAGAAATAGGAAAACATATACAAATATGTAATAACATAGTACCTACGAAGCTAAAAGAGCAGGCAAACCTGGAGGAAATTTTGCTAAGTATTGTAACACACATTTTGTGTTCAACTAGAAGAAGATGAGATTTCGTGCCTAAAACCAGAAGACGCCATGCTGTGCGGCATCCGGCTAGTGTATAGATATTTTTTTAGAGAATTGTAACGCTTCAAAAATCGCTTTCCCATTGTATTACAGTTTAGAGAATTTTAGTTAATTGCCGTTTAGAGTTATGTGACAGATGTCAAGTAAAGTCGGGTTCAAGTAAAGAGTAAGTTATTTATGATTATTGCTTAGGCGGTTTTGTGCGAGGTCAGTGATTGTTAAGATTTCCGAAGATTCAGTTCTTAGAAGTAAAAAGTTCGTTAAAATGTTAGTCAAGTTCCGCACCCTTCCAACCCCGAGAAATCTAGAATCACTTGACCAATTAGATTTTGTTAAATAACTGTTTAGCCAACTGTGAAGTAGTTTTAAGATGCTCAAGTTAAGTTCAGTGGGGGTGAAATCACCCATCGAGGGTTCATGTGTGATTTCACTTCGACAGTCTTGTTTTAGACACTGATCGAAACATTTTACAAGTTTTGTGTTCATCTCCTGTCGTTTTTAGAGTTGTGAGTAAATAATTGAATATTGGGTAAAGTTTTTCTAGAAAGATATTTGTTGTTGCGTTTTGAGAATTGATTATTTCGTTTATCGAGTCGAATTAAGTTGTTTAAATTTCGGGTTAAGTTGCTAATGCTAAGTTAGATTAACTTGAATAACTTGTTTAATTGTGCGTTTTATTTTCGCGTACCAGTGCACGAAAGAACGGCAGTCAGCGAAGGAATGAACTGTAAGTAGATTTATAATTTGATATATGTACTTGTACGTACGTTGCGGTGATAGCATATTCTAAAGTTGATAATAGGTTCAAGTAGGAAACTGTGGTTATTTATTATTAGATTTTAATGGCTGGTCATCAACCGAAAGTGATAATTTGGGGTTTTTGAAAAATAATTAATTAAACAATTGATTCGGGAGAAATTTTTTTCATATTTAAAATGAATATTGGCTACGGTTTTTATTTCAATCTTTATTTTTATATACACGTGAATTTAATTGAACATCTCTAGATACATTAACGTTTCGAGCAAATGTATCCTGAGCACCCAATACCTTACACCTTTCAGACACCCGCCTTTCAATCTTTCGGTTAATACGTCCATCCCTCGAAAAAATACTACCCAAATGTACAAACTTATTCACTTGTTCCAGTCTCACACCATTCTCTGAAATATTACAAACAGTCACCAAATCACTCTTCTCAAATACCAACACTTTACATTTATCAACATTCAATAACAGATTAAACCTTCTCCTACTTCATTTATGCTCACAATCATTTTTCTCAATTGCTCCTCAGTTTCACCCAACACAACATCATCCGCATAAGCTAACGCAAGCACTATACGTCCACCAATACGTACACCATCCATTCCATTCAATGCTTCTCGTAACAACACATCTATATACAAATTTAACAACCAAGGAGACATTCCACAACCTTGTTTCACACCAACTTCTATTTTTTGTTTCAAACAAAAGTATGTATATATTTTTTAATTTGCAGTATTTATTATTTTACACCGGGCACATTATTCCAACATATAACTTGAAAAAATACGGAGAATCAACGAACTATCATAGCATTATATATAATGGAAAACAGGTCAGAACGAGTCAAAAATGATAGTTCGGAAAAATGTAAACAAAACATGAGATTAACTAAGCTTATAATTAAATATTTGCCTGAAACAATGTCTCGAGAAGAGGTTAAGTTGCTTTTTTCCAGCATCGGTGAGGTGCTAAGCTGCAAATTAATCAAAAACAATACAAACATTCTTTCTAAAGACAGCAAAGATATACATTCAACCGAAGGTCGCAGTCTGGGGTATGCTTTTGTAAATTTCCGGCGCTCTGAGGACGCTGAAAAGGCAATACATATTCTGAATGGACTTAAAGTGTTACATAAAACAATTAAAGTCTCATACGCGAGGCCCAGCTCTCATTCTATAAAAGGTTCTAACCTCTACGTGTCGGGCTTCTGCGGGACATGACCCTGCGGGACATGACCCTGATGCAATGTTTAGTCCATACGGGCAAATCATCACCTCGAGGATTCTCTGCGAGACAATAACTTTGCGAGATTACTCTACAGGAGTCGAGCAGAACATATCGGGCTTGTCTAAAGGCGTGGGTTTCGTCCTGTTTAACAAGCGCTTAGAAGCGCTCCACGCCATCCAAGAACTCAACAGAAGCATTCCGAAGGGTTCCACCGAGCCGATAACAGTCAAGTTTGCCTACGCCTGTAACGTGATCGGCTGGTGCATTTTTGTGTTTAACCTGGGGCCAAACACTGACGACCGTATGCTGTGGCAGCTATTTCGCCCGTTCAGAGCCATGTTGGGAGTGAAGACTTATAAGTATAAAGGGTATGGATTTGTAACGATGTTCAAGTTTGAGGATGCTTTCCTAGCCATTCAGGCTCTGAATGGAAACAAGCTCGGAAATCGAGTTTTGCAAGTAAGTTTCAAGACGAATAAGAATACTCCATAGGTGATATAAGCCTAATTGAGTCGTGATGTTATTTATAATATTTATTTTTTTTAATTAAATGTTGACTAAGATGTATAATTACATTTAATAAATATAATAACAACCAATTTATAATGTTTTTCTTTTACCGTCGTACAAAATGTTATTTTTTTGTAAACTTTACCTTATGACGAAGTAATAAAATATGTATAAACAATACTAGATTTTGATTTTCCAACTTCCTTTTACAAGCACGTTTTAACCCTCGGAGATCGGAAATAATTTGACAAAAAATTGTTTATGAAAACGGGTCAACAGTGACCCATACAGTCTTGCTAATTTTATTTATATATTTTTCTATTTTTGTGGTTAACTTGAATAAAATAACATGTAACGGCTGGTTTTTCTTAACTACGGTCCTGTCTTTATTTTGCAGTCAGCTGTGATTTTAGTTCTGCTTGGTTGACTCGGGAGGAGAGCGGCGTGCGTGACGAGGCCGTGATCGTCGCGCGCGTGCCGGTCCTCGAGGCACTTGGTTTCGGATTGGCAGCTGAACAAGTTGGTTTCTTTTGAGTATAGCACAGATTGTGATAATGTTGTATATTCAAAGTGCTGAAGAAAACTCAGTGGAGTTACTTTAGTAGCTGGTATTTATATTTTGAGTCTAACCTAGAGGCAGTGTTCATACTTCAAGTAAGTTCAGATAGAGAACATTTTTTTTACAGTAAATTTTAGACCCTGGCCACATGTTTAGTTGTAAATTCCGAACCATGTGCTCTCGCGTTATTTTGTGGAGTTTAACTTTAGAATTTCCGTTATAGTTATGAGCCTCCACAACCTTTTTTTTGTCGTGTGTTCGATACTTTCGCAGTAACAATCATCATCCTCATTCGTTCCTCTTCACCTCCCCTCATCCTAGGTATGAATGAGCGCGTGCATGCGAAGTGACTGTGTTTGACCAGACTTTTCCGTTTGAGACAGGCGTTTCTCCGCGCGTTTCTTTTTCTTTGATAGCTTCGCCGAACCGAGTTCAGGAGTCTGAGTGATTCTGCTTTGTTATTTGCTTTTGTGAAATTTTATTTTGTCTAGTTTTAAGTTTAAGTTTCGGTACGATTTTGATTTTTGTGATTTAGTTGTTGATCGTACGCCGAAACTAGGGGACAAAGCCGAAATACCTGTCTCAGTTAGTAATTTCAGTTTACTACGTCGACGGTCAATCATTTCATTTTTTTTTCTTTTCATTATATCATTCCTCCTCCTTCTATGCTGTCTCCTGTATAGCTTGCGTATAATTAAATTGTACTTTGCATTCTGTTTTTTTATATTTTACATTTGTATTGGATTATTGTAAATAATTTATTTCGAGACTTGCTGTTGACTAGCTTAATGATATATTTTTATATTCTGTTATCAGTAAAATTTATTGTAAACTTTTGGGATTCAACTGAATTTTTTTTGTATTATAATTATCTGGTTATTTGTTAATTCAACTTTTCGCTGTGACATTTTTTGCTTTGCCGCTTTGCTGCTTGGCTTGTATAACTTTTGCTTGTGGGCTTGCTGCTGGTTGCTTTATATGTTTTTAGGAAGCTTGTCAGCGAGGGAACTTAGACTGGACCTGGGTAGGAGTTGCTCTGAGTCCGACGGTGAGGAGGCCGGAGTTCCTGTCTGCCCAGCCCAAACGCCGCGCCTATCTGTCAGACGTGGAAGTCGAGGAACGGAGGCCCCGAGCTCTGAATCCGATTACGAGCCCAGAGCCACAAAGTTTTTCGCCAACTGCTGGCCCCTGGTACTCCCCACGCTGCTGCTGCGCATCATTACACTACTAAGTTTCCCTCTGGCGACCAGGCACTCCGTCCAGGCCCAGCAGAAGAACTTAGCAAGAAGCTGAAGTATTGTACGTTATTTTTTGATATTAACTTTGTATTATTATTTTAACTTTGTATATTGAATCCCCTAGTAAAGTTAGTCCGAACAATATTTTGGTAGTAAGCTGTATAGTTTATTTGTTTCTTTGGGCGAGGTCCCTACTCCCGAGCCCGTTTTCCTGTTTCTACTTTCAGAGTAGGGTGGCGCCTGTAACCCACGACCCAGCGCCGCAACCACCTCTAGCCGAGGCACCCTGTGTGGCTCAAGTCTCTGTATTTATTTATTTGGTTTGTTACCACTTGACGCCACAAATATCATGAAATATTTAGTTCAAGGAGTATATTGCATATTATGGATTTTCTCACGAAATTCTCTGAATTTTCCACATAATAATCCATTCACTAATTTTTTTCTCGTTCCTGCTGTTATACACTGATATAAATTCTGTTGTTTTTTTATTAGTGTATTCAAGTACCACTGATATTATATTGTCAAAAATAAATAATTTGAATTCATTCATGAATGTGTCAAAGTCATCAGTCAGAGGTCACCGTCTGTCGATTTTGATAAAATTTGTATGTAGATTCTCACAAGTCAACAATAAGACTGAAAGCAAATAACAACTACAACAAACGATATGATGTGCCACGCGAGAAACAAGTATAAATTTGGAATTCTCGACAAATAAAGAATATATATCCAATAGTTGCACTAATTCCGAAAACGGGTCTGACTTGACCTAACAGAAATTTTATTAAATATCACAAGAATTAGAATTTATATCCATGCAAATGATATAAGAAATAATAGAAGATAACATATTACGAGAACTTACGAAAAATCAGAAACGTAAAAAAATAATTGCACGACATATAGCTAATAATGCACATTTTGGGTCACAATTGACCCACTTTTAGTACCTACTCCGAAAGAAGAATACCTAGTAGAATGATATCCGACTGAAAGATAACGGTCTTCATTTGTTAGCAGAATAAAACCTATTGGAAATGACGAGAAATATATTAAAGTATGCTAAAAATCTTTGGATATCTACCTAAAATTGGAGGGTTTTGTTATAAAAAATTTAGTTCAAGATAAATTTTAATTCACATATACGATATGCTTTACAGATTCTCGGCAAGTATCTGTAAGAAAACAATTTACAGATTAACTTTCCGTTCACGAGACGATTATTTTACGACATGAGTCTAAATTCACAATAATTTTGTTAAGTGACATTTGATAGATAAAGTACAAGTCATCTGTGATTAGATTGGTTTTTAATCCGAACTCTATTGCTGTTGTTTTGTATGTGCGTATTAATTTACGTTCTGGGGAAAGTCTGAATGTTGTTGTTGTTTATTCGCCACCTCTAATTTCAACTGAACAGCAGGACATGATTTATGAATATCTTGAGTCTTGTTACCAGATTATCCAGTCTAGTTTCATTTTGGTTGGTGACTTAAATATTAGTAAATTAGTTGATCAATATTTGCATGGATTCAATAATACACATATAACCAGATTTGAAAATTTTTCAAATTTTTTTGATGCTACTCAATATAATAGAATATACAATTGTGACTCGCGAATTCTTGCTTTTACCCAATAAAACATGTAATGTTAATCGTTCTAATTTTTTTATGACTCGTGAGGGTCCTCTTCATCGTACTCTACTAATTTCCGTAAATGATATTCTCACTTCACCATCTAACTCCACTTTTAATAATACTCTTTCCTACAATTTTAAACAAGCTAATTTCGAATTTATATATACATTATTTCAAAATGTTGACTGGGATATTTTGAGGGTATATAAGGATGTTGAAGCATTCAGCGAATTTTACAGAATATTAAATCATATTTTTTCACAATGTGTACCACTGACGCGTAGAAAAGTATCTCCTTATCCACCTTGGTTCACCAAACAAATTATTTCTGATATTAAAGTAAAAGATAAATATCATAAATTATATAAAAATAAAAGAAATGAAATTTATTACACTAAATTTAAAACATTAAGAACTAAAATTAAGAAAGATAAAAAAATTTCATATCAAACTCAGAAAAAATTATAACCAATGACCCAAGGCAATTCTGGTCATTTATAAATAAGAAGAAAACTCTACACGCATACCCAAAATGATGCACAGGGATGACACAAATTACAGGGATACTTCAGAGGCAGTGCATGGATTTGCTGAATACTTCTCTAGTGTTTATTCCAATGAAAATGTCTCAGACTTTACTAATATTCATAGGCCAAATTCCGCTAATGCTTATTTAAATATTAAGGAAATTACCGAAGATGATATTATCATTGCAATTAAATCTCTAAAAGTTTCATGTTCTCCAGGTCTGATAATCTCCCAGCATATATCTTAAAAGGATGTTCAGATTTATTTGTGAAACCGCTATATATTGTTTAATCTTAGCATTAAGAATAACATATTTCCTGATATATTAAAAGAATCATAAATTTGTCCGATTTTCAAATTTGATGATCCTAGCAATGTAACTAAATATAGACCTATCTTTATTATCTCTAAAGTTTCAAAATGTCTTGACAAAATTCTTTACAAATATATATATATATATATATATATATATATATATATATATATATATATATATATATATATATATATATATTATTCAGTTTCAAAACAGATTACACCAATGCAACATGGCTTCATTAAAGGTAGATCAACTGTAACTAATTTAACTAATTTTACGGGAAGCACAGACAATGCATTTAGAAATAATTCGCAAGTAGACGTTGCGTACACTGATTTTGCGAAAGCATTTGACACTATGAATCATGAAGTTGTTACGCGTCCGTCGGCGTTAATATTTTGCCTCGACGATCCCGTGTAACTACAGTCGAACCACGGCTATTCTCTGTGAAGTCGGTCGTGAGTCCTTTTTTTAAAGTGTATAATCCGGGGCGCCAGTCGACTAGATAGGCCGTAACTGTTTCAACTACAAGAAGGAGCCGACAAAAAATGGGATTCGGTCCAGGAACAAATAAGGTACGAAATATCAATTGCAATGCAACATAAGTTTATATTGACGGGAAGTAATGATACAGTAAAATAAATCGTATTAATGTGTACAAAGGTGATGATAAGCAAGCCAAAAACTTTAAATAACAGTAAAGCTTCTAAACTTTCCAATACTAGGGTCCCATCAAGGCTCACGCGACCTAGCCTTAGCATAAAGAAACAATACAAAAAAAGCAGCAGGGGGCTGTGGCCTCCAATAGTGATTAGGGTTGCGTCGTGAGGGAACACCCTCCGAGATATATGACTAGCGCTGTCAACAATACCGTTCGACGTGTACGATGGCCAACGTATCGTGAATCTGCGCAATAATGAATAAACCGCAAATCCTATAAACTACGCGACACACGAGCAACTTGCCACTATCGCAATCACAACTCGTGAACTACTTAAATTAAAACCAAGCGGTCCTTGACCGGATTCCAGTGAACAAGTAAAGTGTACAGATAATGAACAATTTGATGCATAAAATAAATGAAATATAAAGTATTTTTGGCTTAGCTGTTAAGATGATGTCCAGGTCGTGTTTGGGGATCACTGTGGTGCGGCGGCAGAATCGACGAGGCCGGGGAACAGCACTCAGGTTCCAGCAACAGTCAATCGCAACGCAACTTTCCAAGGATGGCGAAGTGATCACGTGACAGGGTGTGGTCGGGTGGTCTTAAGGCAACTTAAACCCTGGAACCACGGACGTGGAGCCGATGTACCTACAATTATGTTTGAAATGATGACGAAGAACGAAAAGGAAACCTTAGGGATCTCAAAACGAAACTTACTGGTGTCGATCGGCCGGTAGTTTGATTGTTGAGGTTGTAGTGGATTTTCAGATCCGGAATACTTCCGTTATTATATTAAATAATATGGGTTGAGGTAGAATAACAAATCCAGCTAAACTGGCCTAGATTCTCCAAAATAAACTTCGCAACGAGAAAACTAGCACGAAAAACTATTTCACTCAACCTAACCACTCAAACTCAAAATCTTAAATGTTCTAGAAAAAAACGTTAAGCCAAAAGGACGAAGAAAAACCAGTAAGTACTTGCATCTCGATGCCTTACTTAAATTTTAGCGCTAACAGTACTAATGACTTCGTCTCCGTAGGTTTCCTGGTTACACTTGGATGTAACGTAGGTTGCGGAGCGAAGAAAACTCAGAATTAAATAGTAACTGAATGAAGAATACGTGAGCAGCACTTGTCTAGTCGCTCAGAAGGTCACTTGAATGAGAAGAATTTATGAATGACCCTGACAAATGACAGCTGACGTGATAATGAATGATAGGAAGAAAAATGAGACTAAATCAGGACAGATGAGAATCAAAACGGCAAGCAATGAATACGAATGAATTACCAAAACTAAAGATGATTTTCAGGTGATTATGAATGAAGAGAAAATGAAATATGTAATGAAATCTAACCTAACCGTAACAAAGTGTGGCTCTATAAGCTTCAGCATCAGATTGACTTTTCTCCTAATCTTCTTGATTTGTTGCGCTCATACATCACAAATCGCAAGCAGTATGTTCGGTGTAATGGCTATAAATCTAACCATTTTTCTCCTATATATGGAGTCCCACAAGGGTCAAATTTAGGACCACTATTTTTTGTCTTATTCATAAATGATATTACTGAGTGCTTGGAATATTCAGAATCACTGCTATATGCTGATGATTTAAAATTATTTAAAGTCATTGATTCCCTTTCTGATTCCCATAAGCTTCAGAAGGATATTGATAATCTTCTGGCTTGGTGCTCATCCTCACGACTTTTCTTTAATGTCTCAAAGTGTAAAGTTATGTCAATGAAGCATCCTACAACTATTTCATCTTACTGGATTGGTGACCTTTGTCTTGACAGAGTCAATACTCATAAGGACTTGGGAGTTATATTTGATCCTAGATTACATTTCGCTCCTCATTATGATTATTTAGTGAATACATCCTATAAAACATTAGGTTTCATTATTAGAAATTCACGTAACTTCACTAATATCACAACTCTCAAGTCCTTATACTATTCTCTAGTTAGATCCAAGCTTGAGTACTGCCTGATTGTCTGGAATCCCATGTATGATACTCATAATAACAAAATTGAATGGGTACAAAGAAAGTTTGTACGATATTGCGCGATAAAATCTTCTCCTTTTTTTTTGCTCATTTACATGTATTTACTCCGCGACATTATTAAAATTAAATATGCAAATATGCATTGGATTCTAGACGTAAGATTCTGTCGTGCCTATATCTACATGGGTTACTACAAAATGTTATAGATGACGTTAATTCAATGAGTCTTATTCAAACAAATATTCCTCGGTTGGCATCTAGGTCGTATATAACGTTTTGCACTAGGCTATGTAGAAAAAATAATGAAACTAGAGATCCAGTTAGACGATTATGTCTAATATATAACGAAGTTGAAAGTATGATGAATGATAAAATTGATATTTTCTGTCTTAGCTACTGGCAAATCAAAAATATTTTATATAAAAATTTATTATAATGTACTAAATTTAATCTTTACTTTTGTTGTTGTACTTGGTTGTTTTCTTTTATGGTATAGAATGTATATTGTTGCATATTGTATGTCTATTCATGTTGTTATTGTGATGTATTGTTGTATCCAACCCCCCTGTTATTCCTGTTGGGAGGTTGTAAATAAAAAATAAATAAATAAATGAAATATAATATTTATACTTATAATCCATTTGGAATGTAGTAAGTTCTGAAAATACTAAAATTAATATATTTACTATCAGACTAAACTAAATTATAGGTTATTTGAATATAAGGAATTATAAAAAAAACTTGTTTGTATTCCTAACGTATATACGTTTTCAGTACCGAAATTGAAAGAACCTTAAAAACTAAAATACCAAAGCACAAGATCATTGTCATTTACTGGAGGCTCTAAAGTTTCAACGAGAATTCCATCAATCGCGCTAGTTTTTTCATTTTATCTTTTTATCTATCTACAATCTAATTTATATATTTATGTAACATTCAAGTGCTATATTACAACATATACTATCAGATTCTTTAGAAAAAAAGAAAAAGAAACTTTAACGGTGAAAATACTGTCTATAAACTCTGAGTATTAAAATTTTCATATTTTCAGAAAATTTTGAAATAAAACTAAAGAAAATTACTAGAAATATCACTAAAATTATGTTGGTCACTTATGTTTCCATGGATACCGGTGTAAGAATTCCATTTTTGACAGATGTCTTGAAATGTCAGTACAGTGAATAAATTTACAATTTTAAACGTTTTTTTCTAATATAAAAGTGAACAATTTCATTAATTTGTTGTGTTTTAATAACATTTCCATATATTGTATAGGTGTACGTTAAAACATACGTTTGATATACGTTCAATAAGTGTGTGATGGACATTGGTTAGAAAATGATGTGTGTGTGCTGTGTGTTTCGTTATTCATAAACAATTAAAATTAAATTATTTTAATGGTAAAAGTGTCTATTTTAATAATTGTTGAATAACAATTTTTATAATTATATTATAGAAAACATATATTTCAAGAATTACACCAACGTTAGTGACAACCGAAATTGTTTGGTTATGTTTACATTAAACAGTAGAGTCAATTTGGAAATACTATAAAATTGAATAAGAAATGGATAAAATTAAACTAAACTAATTGAATTTCATAGATTTGGTAAGTTAAAATGACAACAGAATGTATTGTTACATAATTATTTACAGTTATGAATCTCTGGATTTAACACATTTTTACAACCAGAGTGATTCTAGCGGCCACTCTTGACAAGCAGTTCTTTGTGAACAAACTACGCACTGCGCATAACCATGGCCAACTAGATTAATTCATAAAAATGCAGTGTAACGGACGCGGAAGCGACAACTTGAAGCTTGACGGCCTACGCCGCGCCGCCGAGTGAATGACGCAACGCTAGCGAGTTCGGACAAGTCGTTTACTCCACAATAGAGATTGTTCCAGAGCCTTCTAGAAACAAGGACCGTGGTATATAAAAGAGCGAATTGCCGGGACCAGTCAGTCAGTCACTTGACTCGGACTGTCTTAGTCGAGATGAGTCAGTCAGTTAGTTAGTTGACTCAGACTCAGTCGGACAGTCGACTCCGAAGCAACGATGAAGAACTTGTGAATATAAATATATCGCTCTGTCTGAATATAAATATATCGTTATAAATAAATATCGCTCGGCTAATTAATATAAATAATAGTGTTTATTTACAGTAGTGATAAGTGTTAGTGTATAAGTTTTTGTATTCGTTATTTTAGTGTTATATACCTAGTTTTAATTAACTTTTATTTTTGTTATAATAAATACGCATTACTTGTTATTAATAATATTTCTTTTGGTTTAAATAAATAGCTCCGTGGTAAAGTGTCGGACTGTGGATCGTGAGATCCTCAGTTCGAATCCCACTACCGACAGTTGCCAATTTAAAATTTACCCCTGTGGTTCCCCCTCCACTAACAACTTTGGGGGCTATGGCTTGACGGCCGGTAACCGCATTTCATACGCAAAAATATATCATCTACCGAGGTCTGCGCAAGCAGAGTGCCACACCCTAATGGGTAAAAGGCGTGATGATATATTTATTTATATTTTATTTATAAAACCCACGAACGTTACCTCACAGCAGCTATGAGGAGGTCGCCCGTCTCTAGGGCTTGCACCCGGTTTGAGAGCTCCACGGGGACGGTGTCATTGTACACCCAAGTGATGTTAGGAGTGGGTGCCCCAAAAGCACGGCAGGTAATGCTCTGCAATGTAAAGTTTCTAGTGATCCAAATGTCAAAAAAGATATTAAATGAATATTTGTTATTGAATAAAAATACCTTTATATCAATTGTGTGTATCAAAATAAGGAACGTAGAATCGTAACATTGTTAATGATATGATAATATTTTTCCAAATAACAAAATAATTAAGACAAATTCTAACTGAAGACAGATAACCATATACATTTACTACTACTACTACTACACATATACAACATCATAAAAATAGTAAAATCATATACTAGGGACCTCAAAATGCAATTATCTATTGAATCTAGAATATCGAAACATTTTTAGATTAAAGAAAATACAAACGCTCGATCATTATAGCTAGAAAATTTTACTATTGAAGCACAAAACATACCTTTGGGATTGATGGGTAAATTAATCAATTTTCTGTTTCCTCAAGTGTTCTTAAATCACGAAGCTTCTTAATAGTAATATGATAAAATAGTATCAAATGAGGCTGCGGTGAGGATTGATGGAAACATGGTTATGGAATGTCTCCATGGTTATTTAATTTATATATTAATATATTGTTACAGAAGGCGAAATGGATGGTGAACGTACAGCACCTGCGTTAGCTTATGCGGGTGATGTGTTGAGTGAAACTGAAGAGCAATTGTAAAGAATGATTGTGAACATGAATGAAGTAAAGAAAGATTTAAATCTGTTATTGATGTCGATAAAAGCGAAGTGTTGATGTTTGAGATGAATGATTTGGTGAATGATTGTAATGTTTCATTGAATGTTAAGATTAGTACATGGGAATGTATTTGTATATTTAGGTGGCTGGATGCATTGTACTGCCAATTGAAAGGCGAGTGTCTGCAAGGTGCAAGCATTAGGTGCTCTAAATATACATATATAAATATATCAAAAAGTGAACCTCGTACGGAAAGGAAATTGCAAAAGAATCAGGAATAAAGAATGGGAAATAGTAAATAACACAAAGGAAGTTATGGAAGTGTGGAGAGAACATTGCAACAGCTTGTAAAATGCAGAAACACAGAGAACAAAAACAAGAAAGTGATACAGAATTATTAGAAGTGCCCCATATATAGGCAGATACCACATGCCCAACTATGAAGGAACTTAAACAAGCCATAAGTAAAATAAAAAATAACAAAGCCCCAAGACCTGATATGATAAACTCTGAAATCTACGAGACCTTGATTAATGAAGATATCCTGGTAAGAATACATAAACTTTTTGAAAGGATATGGGAGACGGAAGTCTATCCGGTTGAATGGACGTCATATATCATATGTTTAATACATAAAAATGGAAACGTCCTCAGATGCACTAATTATAAGGGAATTGTATTGCACAACGTCATCTATAAAATTTTCTCAATGCTATTTTCTAAAAAGTTCAAAGCAAGTAGCAACAATATAATAGGGGACTACCAGAGCGGCTTCCGCGAACAGGATCTACAATTGATAATATTTCCTATCTACGGCAGACAGCAGAAAAATGCTGGGAGTACGATACAAAACTCTTCAGCATATTTATTGACTTCAAAACAACATACGACACTGTAAATAGAACCAATCTATGGAAAGAAATGAAAACCTTGAACAGAAGAAACTAATTGCACTAGCCAAAGCAGTCACAGAAAATCAAGAAATAGTTGTTAAAATTCTTAGTGAAACGTCACACCCATTTAGTTCAAACGTTGGCCTAAAAAGGTGACCCTCTGGCGCCTTGGCTTTAACATAGCACTGGAAATAACTCTAAGAAAATCCAAAGTGAACTTTGAAAGAATAGTATTCAGTAGGTCCCATGTTATACTTGTCTTTGCAGACGATATCGTTATGTTAAACATGAGTATCACAAAAGCGTTCCGAAATATTGAGAAAGCATCAGAACATATAGGGCTTCGAATAAACGAAGATAAAGGTAAAGTTATGCAAATTGCACGCAACTCAGTAAATTTAAGTAATACACTAAACATCCAAGACTATAATCTACAGGTAGTTAATAGTTTTATATACCTGAGTTCCAGTTTTAATGAAAAAAATTATATTAATCAAGAAAAAAAAAGAAGGATTGTAATAGGTAATAAGGTATTTTATAGTGTCTCCCGGGTAATTTCAAGTAAAAATATCACAAGAAGTATAAAATAAAGATTATAAAAAACTATTATTAGCCGGTGACTACAATGGATCTGAAACGTGGGTGTTAAATCAAAACAAATCAAATATGATAAGATGTTTCGAAAGACGAATATTAAGGAAGAAATTTGGGGCGGTAAAACATGGAGATGAATGGCGAATTAGAATGAACTATGATCTGGAAGAACTGTAGGATGAAACATACATAATGGTCTAAAGCAAGCTGGCATTAGTAACTACAGGCGACTAGCAATGAACAGAGAGGAATGGACGAGTAAAATTACAGAGGCGCTTATCCCCCGAGGATAGTGGAGCCAATAAGAAGAAGGAGAAGAAATATGCGCCATTGAATATGGTATTATGTTAATGTTTACATTGAGATATGGTTGTAAATGTTGGGTATAAATGAGGAAGTATAAACGACCTATAACTTCTCTGCAAATGAGATATTAGATAGGAGTGTATGGCTATGCGAGACATAACCGTGTCTGGAATACGTTGGTGTATGGTGAGTATGATAAATAGTAGAACGTTTTTTAAAACTGACAGTGAATCAGTTGAGGTGGTTTGGCCTTCTCGGGCAGATGTCGAATGAAAGATTGGTGAAACTAATACATATAACTTAAGTAACCGTACTTTATGTTCGCTTAAAAAATTTATTTATTTCATTACAACGAAGGTAGATTCATTTAACAGATGTTAATTGTTCAATGTTTACACTATAACTAACTACAATTTTCTTATTCTGATCTTATTCTGATCTTATATACTACAGATAACAAATCTGGGAGACTGCTGGCGTCAGCGGGTCCCACTGGATATGGTCATCTAACTTATATGTTGGCGAGATTGAGGGTGATCGATTGCGTGAGCGTTCAATGAATAAGTGGATACATTTGAGGTATCATAGATAAATATGGACGAAGTGAAAGTGATGTGCCACGGTAGGAATGTTTGCAGGAGACTGATTGTTGGTTGATTAGAAAGATTACTGTTAAAAGTCACAAAAAAGAAGCAGTTCTGTGGCTTTATCGACTTAAAGAAAGCGTATGACAGTGTTCTTCGAGAGACTATATGGAATGTACTCGTAGAGTAAAATATAAATGGTAATTTATTGGAAGCGATTCAAGGCGTTGTATGAAAGAAGTGATAGTTGATTGATGGCAGATTGGATGTTTTGTTTCGTATATACTTGTTGTTGTGAAACAAGATCGTGGAATGTCTCCTTAATTGTTTAATTTTTATATAGATTGTTACGAAAGGCATTGAATGAAGCGTATAGTGCACGTTTTGGTGGATGTATAGTACCTGCGTTAACGCATGCGGATGATACTGTTGTGTTGGATGAAACTGAGAAGCAATTGAGAAGGGTTATTGTGAGCATAAATTAAGTAGGAAAGGTTTAAATATGTAATTGAATTTCGATAAATGTAGAGTGTTGGTGCTTAAGAAAAATGATTTGGCGACTGATTGTAATGTTACATTGAATGATATGAGATTAGAACAAGTGAATGTATTTGTATATTGGGGCAAGATGTTTTCGAGGGATGGACGTATTAACCGGGAGATTGAAAGGCGGGTGTCTGCAGGGTACACGGTAGTGAGTGCTTTGGATAAATTTTGCTTGAAACGTGAATGTATCCAGAGATGCTCCATTCAGTGTTTATAATGGTGTGTTAGTGTCTACAATGATGTATGGTTCTAAATGTTGGGTGTGGATGATCAAGCATGAACGACGTATAACTTCTCTAGAAATGAGAGTGCCATCTCGAGCGGATGTCGTATAAAAGGTTGGTGAAATTAATACATATATGCGCGCAAGATTGAGGGTGAATGATTGTGTGGGAGTCCAATAAATAAGTGGGTACATATGAGGTATGATATATAGATGGGATGAAAGTGATGTTTGAGAGAAGGAATGTTTGTTGGTTTATTAGAAAGATTACTAAGCGAATGGTAGAATTGATAAAAAATCGAATACACAGGAATGCAGTCAGTGTAGATGGTAGTTTTGTTTGACATTAGAAATTGTAAATACATTTTAAAATTTTTAGTAAGCTCTAAGATTTAAGATACTACTGATTTGATTAGCCAATTCAAGTAATAAAATGATAATTAAATTCTAAAGGATATGCTATACTTCAGCGTCACATGTTTAGCTCTATATTTGTTTTAGCGAATATCAATTTATTTGTCTATATGTATTATTTTTATTTTTATGACTATAATTGTGTATAAATTTTAGCATTTTGACTTCGAGTTTTTCTATGTGTATTCATGTCTCTATGTAAAATAGTATTTTCAACTCTAACTTAGTCCTGATGATAACAGTTGTAACTGTCGGAACGTCGGCATAGATTTTAATTAAATAATTAACTGTAAGTCTGATTTTTTATTCTCCCAATAAGACTCTTTAACAGGTTCTTTTCTTTATGTAATGCACTAAAGTTAAAAAAGTTAAATTTGCGTTCTAAATCCTAGAACTACTTTAGTTAATGCACTTTTGGTAGGTTGATTGAATTTCAAGGTTTTTGTTAACCCACTGTATGGGATATAGCGTAATGTTATATGTATGTATGTTCATATAATATTAAAATCAAAACCAGAAACATTCAATCATTACACATATACAGATACACACTTTCATCAGCTTGGAAATTGTAAAACTGTAGTCTACGAACCCCCAATAGGGTTTTTATCTTTTTAATATAGAGTATTGAAATATTTGATCCGTCAAATAGCTTAATAACAAGGAGACAGGATATAAAAATATATGTAATGCTAATAATCATTTATCGATATGTTGTGGAATAAATAAGTCATCAATAAAAAAAATACACGTAATGATTTTCTCATTTAGAATATCCAGTTAGAATTGTTTCGCCACCGCCATTATGCAATAATATAAGATTGTACATGTTTTAAGAAATCAAGTTTTTAAATAGTATTAAACTAAGAAAATAATGGTTTTAAAAATATGTGGTACTTACAATGAACTCGATGTATGTAGATTGGTAAAAATTTTTGTTCTATTTCACAAATTTTATTTTAAAAAAGGAAAAAAAATTGGGCAAAACGATTTAATTCGCTTTTTCAGTACAAAATGCCATTTTTTTACCACACCTCGAGAAACGGTTAAAGAGTGGCTAATAGAAAATCAGAAAGATTGAAAAATAATATAGAATACGTTACCAATGCGATCTATAGATCAATTACATGAAGACGGCGTTGCTGTCGGGGTTGGGTATTAAAAATTAACCTCACTTTTTGGAGCTTGTAAATACAAATTATATTTCGTAATTTAGCACTTTGCCTCACAACTACCGTATTCCTCAGTGTTTATCGAAAAGTATAGATTTAATTTAAAAATGGTTGATTAGCATGAGATCCATGTAATTACCATAAAAACATACTAAAATATGTTCAAAACATTATATGTCGCCTTATTATATCTTTACTAATTAAATTTTTTCTATATATATAATCTCATTTCAATATTTACGAAAAGTTCAGGCATGGTAACTAGATATATATTTTCAGATTCTTTAGGTAAAAATAATGAGGAAATATAGAGGTGAAAATAAGTGCCTAGCATCTTTTAATAGTAAAATTTTCAAATTTAGATAAAATTTGGACACCTTAATTAAGAAATATCACTATAATCATGTTGGTAACTAATGTTTCCATGGATACCGGTGTAAGAATTCCATTTCTTTCATATTTTGACAGATGTTTTGAAATGTCAGTACAGAGAAAAAATTTGCAGTTTTAAACTATTTTTCAATGTAAAGGTGGACAATTTCATTAATTTTTAGTGTTTTAATAACATTTTCATATATTGTATAGGTTACGTTAAAACATACGTTTGATATAGGTTCAATAAGTGTGATGGACATTGGTAAAAAAAATGATGTGTGTGTTACGTCATTCATAAACAATTGAAATTAAATTATTGTAATGGTAAAAGTGTCTATTTTATTAATTGTTGAATAACAATTTTTATAATTATATTATAGAAAAAACATATATTTGAAGAATTACACCGTTAGTGACAACCTGAATTGTTTGGTTATGTTTACATTAAACAGATAATTCTTTTTGGAAATACTTTAAAATTGAGTAAGATATGGATAAATTTAAGTTCAACTATGTGAATTTCATAGATTTGGGCAGTCAAATGTATTGTTACATAATTATTTACAGTTATTAATCTCTGGGTACAACACATTCTTACACATGATTCCAAGAAACTCATATGTAACAGCAGATAGTAAGTGTTTGTCTTAATTACATTAGAAATAGACATAAATGTAAGAGGTGCATATTTGAATTCTGCGATATCACATTCGTGTTAGGGGAGACTGGGGAGGATCGATACGATTTAGCTTAAAAAAATTATAAAACTAAAAATAAGCACAAATTTAATACTTTTATTATGTATATATATTCATTGGTATAATAACAAACAAAAACGAAATAAACACTCTTTAATAGAAAATAAATACAACTTACAGAAAATATTTTTTAAAAAACAACAAAATGTCTCAAACCTCCCATTGTACGGGAGGCATGAGACGTAAAAGAAAATTAAAATTTTTGACCACTTATTCTCTACAAATGTCACAAATAAATATTTTGCTTCTTCTGTCAACCCCAGCACATTCTGTATGCGACCACCTGGAACAGATCTGACACTTAATCCAAAATTCATTACATTACTCTCATTATTTGATAAACATGCCCCACTGCGGTCAGTAAGATTTCACAAACAGTACAGTCCTTGGATCACTCCGGTCATCCAAATTATGCAGAAAAAAAGAGATAAAGCTTTATTAGACTACAAAAAACACAAAACTGCAGCAAAATTTGACTACAATAAGCAGTTGCGAAATCTTACTACAGCAGCAATTCGCCGTGAAAAGAAAGCATTCCTAGAGCACGATATAAATAATAATATCAAGAATTCAAGTAAATTATGGAATAACTTACAACGAGTGGGTGTTACTAACACGTCCGCAAAAACGATTCCAGACTCTCTTTGTAATCCTCAAGAATATGGGCAATATCTTCTAGATAACGTTGGTACATCAAATATAAATTCAAATAACATGAATTATTACCTTAATTCTTTTTCTGATAAATGTACACCTAATAATAAGTTTCATTTCAATACCGTTGATAGTTATACTATTGGAAATATTTTAAAATACATTAAATCTAATGCTATAGGTGAAGATGGAATATCCTTGAAAATGATTTTAATTATTCTTCCAGTCATACTAGACTATATAACTCACATCGTAAATACGTGTATTTTGGAGGGAGTAGTTCCGGATATCTGGAAAACAGCTATAGTGAAGCCCATAGCTAAGCAAAACACTTGCTCTACATTTGACGATTTGCGACCTATTAGTATTCTCCCAACACTTTCAAAAATATTAGAACGAGTTTGTTGCAATCAAATCATGAATTATACGATAGAAAATAATATTTTACCTTCTACCCAGTCAGGCTTTAGAAAAGGATATAGCACCAACACCTGCCTATTAAATATTGTAGATGATATTATATCCAACTTTGATAAATCTAAAGCATCTGTACTAATACAAATTGACTTTTCGAAGGCCTTCGACATGGTTAACCATAACTTGCTCCTTGCAAAGCTTAGGTATTATAATTTTTCGTCCAGTGCCATTCAGTTGTGTAAAAATTATTTTACTAGTAGATTTTTTCGTGTAAATATGACAACGGATAGTAAAGTACTTAATTCTACGAATTTTCCTTCACGTTGCGGTGTTCAACAGGGGTCTATATTGGGTCCACTATTCTTCCTAATTTATATTGCGGATATGCCATCTACTTTAAAATTTTGTTCCGCACACTCGTATGCTGATGATACGCAACTTTTAGCTACGGTTAGTCGCACTAAAATAGTAGAATCTACTGCAGCAATTAATGCAGATCTGGATAATCTTGTGCAGTGGATTAAGGATAATGGACTCAAGATAAATACTGAAAAATCATCACTCTTAGTTTTTGGAACCAATAACACTTCGGATTTATTTCTGGATGGTAGTAAGTTAATACGAAGCGTTGTAATTAAGAGCCTAGGTCTTTATATAGATGAGTCTCTGAATTTAAAAGCACATTTAATAAAGAAACTATCCGCGGCTAGGCTGAGACTTCGCCATTTGTATCAATTTCGTCATGTTCTTTCTGCTGAAGTAAAATTACGTATCATTAACACCTTAATTCTGCCGTTGTTTGACTATTGCGCGTGCGTATTCATTCCAAATTTGACGCAATCGGACAAACAAACTATTACTCTCCTCCAAAATTCGTGTTTGAGATATATCTACAGTGTAAGAAAATATGATCACATCTCTAGTTACCGTACAATGGCTAATATGATTTCAGTGGACGACCGCGTGAAAAACAGTTACATATGTCTTACACATAATATTAAACTCACTGGTACTCCATCTTATCTATACGACAAGCTTATCTATAGATATTACAATTATGACTTTCGCGAAAAAGATTTATATAGTGTACCAACGTTTAAGAATACAAAATTTAAAAGTTCATTTTCATATCTTGCTCCAACATTATATAATAGTATCCCTGATAATTTGAAATCTCTATCAATTAACTCATTCAAAACTAATGTTTCCGAATTATTTAAAATTAAACTCTGATTATTTTCTATGTATCTAGACTATATCATTATACCTGTTCTGCTGTAAAATTTGTAAATGTTAATTTCTGTATATTTGTATGTATATTTTGTACATGTCTTTCATTTATATTTTTTTTGTAATTTCATATTGTATTGGTTGGGTGGAAGAGCAGCCTTTGGCTGAACCTCGCCATTGACTCGTTGTCAATAAAGTTTATTATTATTATTTAGACTGTAAATATAATGAGTTGCAATAAATACAGGCTACATCATCATCATCATCATCATCATATTGGTTTTCGATTTCGGTTTCATTATTATTTTCACTGTCTGTATCGTCTTCATTGATACATATTTTTCGTTTTATTTCCCTTGTAGATCTTCGCAAAATTTTTTCATTACATTTTACCCTGTTTAATTTATTGTCATCAGCATCAAATGAAACATTTCTTTTAACTTTTTCAACACATTTCTTTGTAAGCTTCTTATTTTTTCTGTTCTTATAATCTTCTTCAATAGAAAGTTTTTCTGGTGTATCCGTCAAAATTCGAGATTTTCCTGGTTTCCCCTTTCTTTTTCCTTGGTGGTACTTTGGGATAAGGCCGAACTTGTTCTGGGCTTCGAAATACAAGTGAAGAAGTACTTTGTGTTTGCGGTGTAACTGGTGGCTCATTTTCGGGCAAATTTTCCGTGGATGGAGTTGCCTTTCCGCTTGCAGGAAGATCATTTGCTGCCAAAGAAGGCAAAGATCTGTTTGTAACTTCAGCACTTAAAAAGTTTGTTTCGTCAAACCTGTGAGGATCATAGGGAAATATTCCTGCGGTAGAAAATCCCTTTATAATATTTGTTGATATAAATGCTTGGGAAAATGCTTTTCCAACCAGTTCCGGAATATTTTGCAAAGATATGGTTTGTCCGGGATTATTAACCATCCAAGTGTCAGAATATTCATTGAAATAGTGCTTAAATGGATCAAAAACAGAAACGTCCAGTGGCTACAGGCGATGGCTAGTATGAGGAGGTAATGTCAATAAAATTATCCCATTTGTTTTGCAAAGATTAACGGACTGTGGAGAAATGTGACTGTCATGATTATCGAGAATAAGTAGACATTTTTTGTCTATAGAGCATTTAACATTCTTTATAAAATGGTTAAGGTAATTTATGAAGTTATCCTCAGTCATCCATCCGCTTTCATGTGTAACAGCAGTAGAACCAGGTGGTGCGCCTCGAGTCATATATTCTTGTTGTCGAACACGGAGGAAAATGAAGAATGGTGGAACAGAATTTCCCAGAGCATTAACCGCACAACAAACAGTGACTAAAGTACCACGTTCAGCGGAAGTCGCTTTAGAAACCTGTTTTTGTCCTTTGCGACCAATAATTTTCAATGGTTTATGGGCTGTGGTTACCCCTGTTTCATCTACGTTGTAAATAGACTCTGGGCCAAGATTTTCCTTTTCATATATAGTTCGTAGATTATTACAAAACAGAGACACATTATGTTGATTGAATGCTGTTGCTCTACCTAAACTTGTTGCTCCAGGTGTACGAAGTGACAAATGCGAATCACGAGACATAAAGCCTTTCAACCAATCATAAGAAGCTGCTTGATTTTTAGCCCAATTTTCATGAATTTTTTTGCTGTTTTCTTTTGCAAACAAAAATGCAAACTTTCTAGTCTGAATAGGAGTTAAACCATAATTAAGATCTGCGGATTTTAATAAATATTCCGACAGCAACTTTTCTTCTTCATCTGTAAATATTTGCGAAGAAACAAAATTTGGTGAAAAACTGTATTTTTGTCTTCGCTATATTTTTTTATGTATCTAGAGAGTGTCATTTTGTCAATATTCAAGTTTTTTGAAGTTGTTCTAATTTTTGCGTTATTATTGACAACCTCTAATACAGCATCTCTGATATCTTCAGGCACATTTTTTTTCGACTCTTTGATTTCCATTTAAACGGCATCTGTACAAATATTCAAGATATATTTAGTAATGATAAATTAAAACAAAACATACATTTGTAAAACAACTTACGGGAGGTTTGATACATGTATCAAGTCTCCCTGACTAAAATGTATTAAACCTCCCCAAATACAAAAAATTTAAACAACATGCTTAACAAACATAACCTGACATTTTAAGCTTCGCAAATTGAAGAGCACACACTATTTGCAATTGACTTTTATGGGAAATAATACATTATGCACAAAACTTATACTATAAAAATTAAAACACTATAAATGTTAGTCAAATACTTACGTTTTTAGTCACAAAAATACACTTTAATATACAGATCTGCTGTAGATCATCGGAGGTCTGCAAAATTTTATCTATACACTGCCATCTACTAGATGATAGTATAATAAAAGAGGCGACTCCTCACTACCTTCTAGGCGGCAAATATGAGAAGGTATCAATCCTCCCCAGTCTCCCCTACTGTTCATATTTTTCTCCCAGAAGGAAAATGTTTTGGAGGTTATGTATAAATAGAATGTTGTTAATTTCCCACACAATTCTTATTGTAACTTTTACTTTATAATACAAATTAAATTAATTTAAATTATATATGTATTGTGTCTGTGTTTACGGGGAGTGCAAAAGAACACAACATTAATTAGTATAATACAATAATATTACTATAACTGTATACACGCTTATAATAAATAACATATGTGTTTACAAAAAGACCGGCCTTAACGCTGCAAAGTTTCAACCGTCTGTGCTTCTTTCTGGAAGTGCAGTGTTGCCACATGCGCTGTACTTAGTGTTACCAATACGAACACGACAATAAAATTTAATTTTAAACAAATAATTATAATGAAGCCAAAAAGTGTGTTTTTCACTAAAAGTCCCTAAATTTAACCCGGTTGCTATGGTGACAAATTATGACGCTAACTATATTGCCAACTATAGTATAACTAAAAATCTTTAAAATGTTACTGTTGGTTATCCATTTGACCCCAAATGTCAAAAAATCATTTTTTTCGTTAAAGAGTTTGCGTGCCGTCGGCATTAGCGTTACCCACTTTGCACTACGGGGAGGATACGATTACACCCTACATATTTTTTAACGCTCTTTTAGAATCTGCAATAAAAAATGGTTCCCATTTAAAATTTTTCAGTTGACTCCCTCCCGGCCTCCCCTTGGGGGGCTAGTGGGGCCATTTTATCAAAATCCGATGTCCTCCTCAAAACCATGACGATTATGATTCGGCATACTATTCGGTAAAATGCTTTCATTTCGAGATATTCAAGGATATAATTTAAAATGGGACAGCCTGTATATTGCCGAGGTGGAGAGAAAAACTACGAACCGAATACATAACTCATATATTTTGCGAGGTGAGAAGCGGAGCCACGAAACAAGTATATAACATATATTAGCGAGGTGAGGAGCGAAGCGACGAACCGAGTACATAATATATATATATATATATATATATATATATATGTATAAACTTTTATATATGTATACGCCGATACTTCAATAACCGTATATATATATATATTGTTTGTATATATATATATATATATATAATGTTTACTTTAATACTGCAATAGGTACTTCAAAATTATACTTCGTAGTTTTTATTTTTACTGACGTTTATTTCTTTTCAATCATAATAATTATAAAACAATCTTCTTTTTTTTTACATACTACGATCAAACATTTTCAAAATTAACAAGTGAATTTAACAATACTCAATAATTTTATAACACTCGGCCATCCTTTACATTATCTCGTCCTCGAGATAAGATCACTTATTGTAATTGACGGGTTCTTGCGTTCATCAATGCCGATGAATTCTTCGTCATTTTCTTACTTCGCTGCTTCTTCATCTGTTGAATTGTCTTCTTTTTCTTCAATTGACGGTTTCCACAACTTTAATTGACTGACATGAGCAGTTGTTGCATATCGGTGACCTTTTATATTTTCTCGTAAGTCAGCAACAGCATATGTGTCACTTGGTAAAATCTTTGTAATAACCAGTGGTCCTCTGTATCTCGGCTGTAACTTGGTTAATTCTCCCGTGACTTTCGGTATTGTTTTCATATAAACAATTTCTCCTAAACTAAATTTTACATTTCTGTATCTATTCAAATCATAATGTTGTTTGTATTTTTCTTGCTGTGCTTTTATTCTTGTTCTAGCTAATTCACGTAATTTTTCTGGGTTTTCACAATTTTCTTCTTCTAATGTTAGTTGTCTTATCATTCCTTCTTCTATTCTTGGCAAATATCCATGAAGAAGTTCAAATGGAGTCTTATTAGTTGTCTTGTTAACAGACGTGTTAAGATCAAATTGAATTTTCTTCAAATTTTTATCCCAATCTCGATTTTCTACATGCCTTGTAGTTATTCTAAGTACGGGTGTTAAAGTAGCAATAACTCGTTCCACTTGTCCATTGGCTTGCGCATGACGTGGAGAATTGAGTGTGTGTTTTATTCCATGTTTTCTACAAAAATTTTCAAAATTCTTAGACGTATAGCACGTACCTCTGTCAGTAATTATTCGTTCGGGAGCCCCACTTTCCAATATCAAACTTTCTAGTTTTCGGATTACATTTTCTGCATTGGTGTTTCTTACTGCTTCTAAATATACAAACTTTGTTAAGTTGTCAATTATCACCAGAATGTGTTTATTTCCCTTTGTGCTGCTAATTAAAGGTCCTACGTGATCGATGTAGACAATTGCAAACGGTCGTCTTCCTGGTGGTATTGGATGTAATTCTCCACTCTGTCGTCCAACCTTTTCTTTATTTAGAATACAATCTAAGCAAGATTTCACATGTTGTCTAATATAGCGGCGCATCCCCGGAAAATAATAAAATTTCACCATTCTATTGTACGTACGATCAACGCCAAAATGTCCATGTAGATCATGATATTTTACGGCAAGACTCTTTCTCATACACTTCGGTACTACATAAAGATACTTTACTACTCCATTTTCTTCAGTTTTCTTACATAATATATCATTCTTCAAGTAGTAGTCTTTAATTTCTTTTTTCTCTCGTTCGGTTAGTGTTTTCTGTTTCAATATTTTGATTTTTTGTTTTAAATCTTGATCTGAATGTTGGTATAATAGAACTTCATCTTCTCTACTCACAATATTAAATACTGATATTTTGTTCATTAAATAATCTTCATCTTCTTTAGCGTCTTCATTTGGAGATCGACTTATTGCATCTACATGTGCCATCTTCTCACCTGGTCTGTGTTTTATTTCAAAATCAAACTCATTCAATGTGCTGTACCATCGTACTATTTGTGGATTCTTTGTTCTGTGTGCATTCAAATAAATTAAAGCTTGGCAATCAGTTATTATAGTAAACTTCAGATTAATCAACATAAATCTCAAACGCTCTACTGCCCATACAATAGCAAGTAGTTCAAGCTTGCCTGAATGATAATTCTTCTCTTCATCACTGGTTCTTCGACTAATGGCGTACACCAAATGGAATTTAGCATCTGGCCCTTTTTGAAGTAACATAGCTGCTAACCCTCGGCTGCTCGCGTCGGTGTGTAGTTCCGTTTCACTTCTTGGATTAAATATTTGTAAAACTGGCTTATTACATAATGCTTGCTTGATATCCTCAAATGACTCTTCTTCTTCTTTTGTCCATTGAAATATTTGTCCAGATTTTAACAATTTATACATTGGTGCTGCACGTTTTGCGAAATTTGTAACAAAGCTTCTAAAAAAACTTGCTAGTCCTAGGAATCGACGTACTTCATGTTGATTCTGCGGTGCTGGAAAATTTTTAATTGTACTCGTTTTCAACTCAACTTTTTCCTTTAAAAATTCACATTTTGATAATTTTAATATTAACTTGGCTTTCTTTAATGCTTCTAATACTTCTTGCAACTTGTATTTTAAATCGTTCCAATCATTTCCTGGTATGAAAATGTCATCTAAATAAAATAAAAGAACTTTGTTTCGAAGCGGACCCAATACTTGTTGCATAAGTTTAGAGAAATAAAATGGAGCGTTCATTAATCCAAATATCATTCTTGTAAACTCCCCAGTTTCATCAGGTGTAACAAAAGCTGTTTTCTGCCGTGATTCTTCGCTCAACGGTACTTGTAAATAACCATGAGCAAGATCTAATGTAATGAACAATTTACTACCAGTCATCATCGTAAGATGATCATCAATATTTGGAATTGGAAAACTCATTTTCATAGTTTGTTTGTTTAGTTTTCTTAAATCTAAAACTAATCTTCCTTCCCCAGTTTTCTTTCGAACTAATAACACTGGTGTTGCATACGGGGACGATGTTTCTCTTACAATTCCTAATTGTTTCCACTCTTGAACGATTTTTCGAATTTCTTCTCTTTCTTTGTTACTTGCTCGATACGGTTTACTGTACACTGGTGTGCTGTTTGGTAACTCTACCAATTTCCATCTCAATAATATCAGTGCAACCTAATTCTGTGATATCTGCGGCAATGCATACTCGATAATCGTTGAGTAATTTCAATAACTCTTCTTTTTCAGTTGTAGTGGCTTGATCTCCTATATTAAGATCTTCTATTTTAACTTCGCTTCTTACTTTCGAATGAATTTCTTCTATACTGTAAATACTATTAACTTCTAACTTCTTTCCGATACATAACTTTTCTTCATTTTCGCCAAGGTTTAATACTGGTATGGTAAGTTCTTCTGAATTTTGTCCTATAATGTTTATAATGTTGACTGAATGTTTTGGTAGTACAGTACTTTCGGCAACTTGGAGTGCTGGATGTAAAGTTTCTAAGTTAAAATTTTTAAAAGGATCACAACTACGATCACTGAATATTAGTTCATCATCTATCTTCAAATAAACAACATGTGGTGATTCTGTAAAACTACGGCCTAGTAATACGTCCAGTGGTTGTGTATCGTCCGGAACGATTCTTATTTTTACATTATTAACTACTACAGTATCCAACTCAATACTTGCAAAAATTACACCGGGCGATTTTACGACAAAATGTTCTGGTCCAAAACTCTTCAATTCTACACTGTCTCTTACAATTTGATAATTATTTTCAATCACACACGTTGACTTCATTGTACAATCTGAACTTCCGGTATCAATAATACATTGAAATATTTTTCCATTTACTTTCGCCTTCTTAATATACTTAAGAGCAGAATTATTGTTAGTGTTAAGGAATTTTATTTCACCTGCATTTAAATTCTTCCTTGTATCAGGACAATTTCTTTGCATGTGTCCTCTTTGTTTACAATAATGACAGACAATGTTTACTGATTCTGGGCAATCTTTCGCAATATGTCCGAACTTATTACAGTTAAAACATTTATATTCGCCTTTTTCATTCCGAATTAATGAATACTTTTTAGGTTTTATTAATGTTTCTGATTTTTCTGCATTTCTTGACGTCTCTGCTACGGGTTTTATGATTGCAACATTTTTTGAATAATCTTTCTGAGATTTAATTCTCTCAGTTCGGATATTAATGATTTCTTCGTACTTAATTAAATCATGTAAAAGATCATTTATATTCTTGTGATCTTTACCTATTATCATGGTACATAATTCACGAGAAAATAACCCTAACAATATCTGTTCTTTCGTTTCATTTACATCTAGCTGTAGATTTGTACATAAATGTACCTTTTCATGAAAATATGAATTTATTGATTCATTCCTACCTTGTATACGTTCTACCATTTGACGCCATTTCGTAGTCTTACTACTTTCTTTTATGAATGTAGTCCCAAACAATTTCTGGAAATTTTCCCAATTCTGTAAATGAGCATCGTTTGCAGCATACCAGTGATTGGCTCCGTCGACAAGATGTGTCCGCGCTGTCTCAAGTGCAAAAGAATCAGGCCAGTGATGTAATACTTGCATTGATTTTATTTTATTTAGCCATAACTTTGCATTTGGTCCATGATTTTCGCCACTAAAATTACCAATAGTTTTTGATAAATCCGGCATAATATGAAATGATGGAGTTTCAGGTGGTGATGTAACGGTAGTTAATGGTACTCGTAAACTTTGAATTAAACTCTGCATCGTTTCATCTCTCCTACGATTTTCTTCTATCATCTTACGAAAAAGATCTGTCATTGTTAAATTTTCTGTTCTTTCATGCTCTGTAGATGAAGATTCAGTTAAATCTTCTACTTCCTTCTCTAAATTATCTTCTCCACTACCATCTGCCATGTTTGTTTTCTTATTTTTCGGTTTCATGTCAAACCTAGTTTTATAATTTTTAATCTCAGTTTAAGGTCTATCCCACTTCTGATATTTTATATATGTATACGCCGATACTTCAATAAGCGTATATATATATATATATATATATATATATATATATATATATATATATATATATATATAATGTTTACTTTAATACTTCAATAGGTACTTCAAAATTATACTTCGTAGTTTTTATTTTTACTGACGTTTATTTCTTTTCAATCATAATAATTATAAAACAATCTTTTTTTTTACATACTACGATCAAACATTTTCAAAATTAACAAGTGAATTTAACAATACTCAATAATTTTATAACAAAACATTCCCATTCTTAGTACACTATTGCCCTGATAAGAAATACACTGAATTTCAATTGTTTAAAATATGCGTGACATATTATATCACTTATGTTTACTTTATCATCAGACCAATAAATTGATTTCTTTTCTCCTATAGCTTCAAGAAAAGGTGGTCAATAGGTGGCGCTCTCATAGTACGAAAATTTTATGAACAATATTGGGATCTGACATGGAGGCGTGGCCTACCCAAGATGGCGTCAATTAGGGTGAAGATTCGAATGTGACGCTAGTACTGTTCGCGTATAAAATATAAAAAATGAGTCTCTTGATTGATAATATTGGCGAATGCACTACAACAGATCCTGCAAACTAAATTTAAAAGAAGCTGAACGTATTGTATATACTTGACAATTGATTAAATGCGGGAAAAAATTAAGTGAAAGTGACAGTGGCTATGTGCGTAGTGGCTTTCTGTATGTCAACGTCGAATTTACGAGGTGATCCCCATCAAATTAATAGGAAAATTGCATGAGATGAACAAGTGATAAGTGTTGTTTGTTCCTGAATGGCTGGTTTTGGGTGAAAATGCAAAAACTGCATTGCTACGTTATTGTATCTACTGTTATAGATTAGTTGTACGTTTCTTGATCTAAATCAATTAAATATACAAACAACTAAAAATGAACAAATAAAAGAACCATTAACTTTGAATACAGATTTAATTTATGAACTTAGTTAAATACAAAGTGAAAAGATTTCAGAGCAAATTCGTATTGTAACCTAAAATTTTACTAACTTAGATGTACATAACCGTCTGGTACAAAATATACAGAGCATATTATTTATTGTAAACGCATTCATGTTATTTACTTTTGTTAGTTTTTTTTCAAGGTTTTTGCGCACTCCAAATTGGTTTACTTTATAAATAAAACGTTTGTCCAACTTCGGAAAATAATGGAATGTATCATCCAGATTTTTACGGGACTTATTATTACACCCTTTTACTGCACAATACACTTTATTTTTCGATTTTTCGCGGTGTTTAACTACAATTTCGGTTATTTTTTATCTCAAAAATCGTTATTCCCATTTGACGTAATGTATTTCTAATGGAATCTTCACCCTACTTTGTGTTCGAAAATAATCCGCAAGATGGCATATCGCTACATGTCAGATCCCAATAAACAACTATGCTCCTCAGTGAAATTCGAACCCATGACCTCCGGTGCACTCACTACAACTTATCCAGATCGGCTGTTTTGTAATTATGTTTAACGGTATTAAGGCAATTGAATATTAAGATTGCAGATTTTTCATGTTGCGGTACCAATAAAATTTAATCAAGAGAAACGAACCGATAGCTTATCGCAGCTATAAATTTTGCAATGACTAGTGTTTAATAGCTCATTATATATTAATGTTTCTATTTCAGTCTGTCATTATAATAAGAAACATTTCCACAAAATTGATACTTTATTTATTCTTTAAGAGTGCATTTCGAGTATGCCTGCCAGCAGTTAATAATTTAATTAGAATTGTATTCAGAAATGGTACTCTTAACCAGATATATTTTTGCACGTATGAAAAAGTACCAGTAATATGTACCAAAACCATTTATCTTTTATAAAAATAAAGTTTAAATTTTTGTATTTTGAGTAGAGAATAACTCCGAAATAGTTCAGCGATTAGACGCTAGTACATTTTTGCTCTATGTGGTTCCCTCTAAGAGGAATTTCACTGGACTACTTTCATTTTGCAGGGACGTGACAGATGTGAGGGTTGTAACGCTATAGGGGTGAACGATTTAAATCTTGCTGTACCACGTTACAGTCAATAAATATACATTATTATTAAAATAAATTACATTGAATTCGATAAGGGTAAATAGATCTCTTGTATGTTGTTCGAGACTTCTGAGATTTTACTCCATAGATGACGCCAGCATGCTGCTCGTGATTGCTGTACTTTATCAAATATAATGCCTTAACCATTCCTGTTGCCTTAGTAACTTTAAAACGAAAATTTGCATAAGCAAGATATATATTAAATTAAATATTGTACTACTCCTATGAATGTATATTTTGCCTCACAGATAACGTTTATACTTAGTTCATCCTCTAATCGGTAAATAGAATAGTGATCTAAATTAGTTGTGTAAATAGAGAAGTTGTACATGTGATGATCTTTTAAATTATAGATAGCATTTGCATCATGGGTACGAATATTTTAGAATTCGGCTTGCTGGTATTAAGACAACAGAATTTAAAGGATACTGATACATAATAGAACTATAACAGCGAACAATATACGACTCCATGCCTTATCAGAGCTATAAATTATAAAATGATGTTTGTTTAAATGTTCATTAATATATTAATGTTTCTTATTTATGCTGATGTCATCAATATTATGATAGAAACATCATACGAAATTTTTAATCCAGGTAGTTATAATTGTGATCATGAAATTTTTAATTAAATAAAAATTTTTAAATTGTAATTAAATATTTTGCTAAGAAAATTTTATTTCATTCTAGAAATACAATATATATATATATATATATATATATATATATATATATATATATATATATATATATATATATATATATATATATAATTTTTGTATGTCTTGGATGAGACGGGGGATATCTCATAATATTTAAAGAAAGTGAAGATGGAATCCATCGATGAAAACGAGCAGGCAGCAGGTAGTGAGAATGATACAATTTTTAAATTAAACTAGCTATCAATTTTGAATATATAAGTGTTCATCATGAGAAATTAATTTATAATATTTTACATGAATTGTTTACATTTGTTTTTCTTAGATATACGTAAAATGCACATTTGTAATTATCCGGGTAACATGAATTATAAATCATACAGTAATTCACACAATACTATTAAACTGTGAATTGTGTTTTATTCATTATTACAGTCTCCTACTAATTGTATTGCCTTGATACAGCCTAAGTTTAAATTTGTGTAAGTAATAGATTAATTAATAAAAAATAATTTAAACAATAATAAACATTTCAATTCGTTATTTATGCATTTCCAGATATGGCAGTATGGCATTCTAATTAATGTATATTCCGGTATATCTTAGATTTTCGGGGAGCAGTTTGTTTACCGGCCTTCAAAACACGCTCCTCCTTCCAGCAATGTTATGAAAATATTAAACACTATTTCAAGCAATTTGTAATACGGGGCAATGCAAAACTAAATGAAGCTAAACAACAACTGAATTGGACAGAAATGGCAAAAGGGGAAAAAATATTTAAAAATTAATTGATGATGACAACAAGATATAGTTATAGCAGTAAAAATTTATATCAATATTGCTATATTCTATAGCGAACAGAAGACGTGAAGACACAAGTTTTGATGCGCAACTTTCTAAACTATACTTAGGGGTTTTGGCGGGGTGAAGGGGTGTAAATCTCTTTGAAGGCCATCCGAATATATAGCTCGGCTGGCATATTAATATTTCAACACAAATTATGCCTCAAAAAGAAATTTAAAAATATTAGCTGCACTACTTTCAAATTACTTTGTTTCTGTCGTAAGTAAACATCAACCAAAACACATACGGAAATAAATTTAAACCTGTGACACTACTGCAAAATCAACTTTAAAGATTTAATGTGATAGATAACTTATTTTGACAAAAAAAAAATTCTAGTATGTTCTCCTAACGGGGCCCATATAATGGAAAAGAAAAATTATGTTGCAAAAGTAGCTGTGAATAATAATTAAGTTATTAAATTTTAGAAAAAAATTTTATACAGAATACCGTACTCCAGTATCAATTTGATGGAATGAATAAAGAATGAACATGAAGAAAATGAAGATAGATTTTGATGAGGAAAATGAACAAAAAGATGATTACGACGAATAAAATGTACTAACAGTTCAACTTATTTAGTGCACAATTTATGAAATTATTGTTATTTATTTCCTTTTTAAATTCTATGTAAACTCGTACGCTACTTATCCGGGAAACATAAAACATGAAGCATTTGTTGAATATTGGTGAACTGAAATCAGTTTTATTTATCAATTCATTTGAAAATAATGACCTATCAAACTAATCTACGTAAAAATCAGTAACCAGAAATTGATCAGAACAAACATATATAACTTAAATTTTATTTTTAGTAGCTGTGATTATATTGTTACTAATAAACGACAATTCAGAATTCAGATATTTCCAGCTCAACAATCCAACTAAGACTAACTACAATACAATATAAAATATTCCAACTACAACAACTACAATCGAATCTAACTCTTCATAATGGGGTGTCGTATTGCACCGTGGGGCAATGCTGGCGGTGCAGGTTCCCGTGTTCTGAGGCGATGTAACTCCTCCCACCTTAGAACAAAGCTCCCCCGGGAAGTTGCGATTCTTGTTGGTCGGCTAGGTGGTTTTTTTGATTTTGTTTACTCAATTTAAGGTTAAACGTTTACATGAAACATAAATAATTATTATAACTATTCCACAGTGTAATGATATTGTCCAAATATTAGGTGAATAGTATCTCGTTGAACTATGTCCAATTATTATAGGGTTGTGAATTGGAATGTCTTCAAGTTTAATTTTCTTTGGTTTAATAGTTATATTTGAAATTTAATTTGTACTGAGTTTAAAACTTAACTAACTTCAATATAATCACACACTTATTTCCTTTTATCAAGTATACACCCACTAATGTTTTAATATTTGTATTATCTGGGCACTGGACCGTGATTCTTTCCTCTTCTGGAGATATTCCCAAGTATTGGATAATTTTGGGAATAATTTCGATGTGGTTTTTGCTGATCTCTAATTTTATAAAATGGCATTGACTTGAGTTTCATTGAAGTAGGATGTATCCTTCACAGGACGGGTTGTAATGAGCGTGAAACACATTTGGGCACTGGTATATTCTGCTTTTAGTACACACGCTACCTAGAGGCTTTATTTAATTATCTTTTGATTTTAAAAAGTAATTTACGTGAGGTATTACAGTAACGAATTCTGACTCATATCTAGTGGGTAATAGATGCAAATAATATAAATCAAAATCCTTCTCAAAATTTTTTGGGATTGAATAAAATAAATAAATAAATATATCATCACGCCTTTTACCCATTACGGGTGTGGCACTCTGCTTACGCAGATCTCGGTAAGTGATATATTTTTTCGTATGAAGTGCGGTTACCAGCCGTCAACTCATAGCCCCCAAAGATGTTAGTGGAGGGAGAACCACAGGGGTAAATTTAAATTTGTAACTGTCGGCACTGGGATTCGAACTGAGGATCTCACGATCCACAGTCCGACACGTTACCACGGAGCTATTTACCCCATAAAATAAAATATCTGTGCGTTATTATTGCTCATTTGTAGTGATAGCCATGGAATTGAAACAAAATTACAAACAATTACATATCTCTAGCAATATTTATAAATATTTAAAGTCGATTTTACAGATTACAAAACGTGCAAAAGAAAATCTGATTAGTGACTTAGATGCAGAATTAAATTCTCTACAATTTTTATTTGAACCATTTTCGTCTAAAATCATTTGAGAACTTTTGCGCACGGAAAAACTGATTTCCCATTTTAAACGCCTATGGCCCGCTTTTTGATTTACACCCTGTATATATATATATATATATATATATATATATATATATATATATATATATATATAAAAAAGGATTAATCAAGGAATTTGAAAAGGCTAAGTTGGATATGCTAATAATAACCGAAACAAAAATGAAAGGAAAAGGAATAATTAACATAGGGCCAAATCACATATTAATATATAGTGGAGTAGAAGAAAAAGACAGAGCAAAAGGAGGAGTTGGATGTATTCTAAAAAATAAATATGAGAGTCAATTAATAAAGTGGCAAGGGCATACACACAGAATATTGTCACTAAATATAAACAGTGCGCACAAAGAAAAGATGAATATAATTGCAACGTACGGACCGAGTGAAGATGCAACGGCAGAAGAGAAGGATAGTTACTGGGAGCAGCTACAGACTATAGCAGACAGCTACAATGACCCCATATTTATAATAGGAGATATAAATGCGAGAGTAGGCAATAAAAACAAAGGTATAGAAGAGGTTATGGGGAAAAATGGAGAAGAACACATAAATAACAACGGAAGGAGGTTAATTGATTTCTGCATTATTAATGACCTCACAATATTGAACACAAATTACATGCATAAAGCCATCCACAAGATTACAAGACAGGAACCAGCAAGACAAGAAAAATCGGTGATCGATTATTTCGTAACAAACTCAACAAACAGAAGTAAGATATTAGACGTCAAAGTAAGCAGAGGTTTCGAAATTGGTAACGATCATTTCCTGGTTAGAATGAGACTTAAAATGAAGAATGGAGAAGCAAAAAACCCGATTCTAGGACAAAAACAAATCAAAGAGAAGATAAAACTATATAAACTAATAAAACCGGAGATAAAGGAAAAATACCAAAGAATACTAGAAGAGGAATTTTCAAAAATAAACAAGCCCAATACACATATCCCAGAACAAATATGGGCAACATTTAAAAGGATAATTATGGAAGCAGCTAAGAAATCATGCGGAATATATAGAGAGAATACAAACTTTAAACAAACAGCATGATGGAGTAAAGAAATTAGCAAGGCAATAAAAAAGAAAAAAGAAAAATGGAAGAAATACCTCAGCACGAAAAGTCAAGCAGATTACAGAAATTATAAAGAAGCAAGGAAGATAGCCAAAGAAATGGTTAAGAAAGAAAAACTGGTAACATGGGAAGAGTTCGGGAGGAAAATGGAAACAAATAGAAAAGAAAACCAAAAATTGTTTTACAAGGTTATTAAAAATCAAAGAGTGGAAAAAATAGCCGACATGCCACAAATCAAGAATAAAGAAGGAAAGATACTAACAGATCCACAGGAAATTATGGAAAAATGGAAAATGTACTTTGAGGAACTACTAGAAGCACAAACAGAAAATATAGCATATGCCGAGGAGACGCAACAAATAGAAGATGACGAAAACGAAAAAGAAGAGGAAGAGATAAGAAGAAGAAATATAAACAGCGATGAATAGATTAAAGATCGGAAAAGCGGCAGGGCATGACGGAATTAAAGCGGAACAATTAAAATGTATGGGAGAGTCTGAAGAAATAATGCTAAAAATATTGCTAAATAGCGTATGGAAAACTGGAATCACCCCAAAAGACTGGAAAATTGCCATCATCATACCAATACACAAAAAAGGTGATAAGAAAGAATGTTCCAACTATAGAGGCATATCGCTGTTAAGCGCGGTAGAATAACTCTATGAAATGATCCTGGAAAACCGGTTACGGCAAAAAATAGAAAAACACATGGAAACATCACAGAGTGGCTTCAGGAAAGGACATTCTACGAACGATCATATCTTTATAATCCAGCAGCTCATTGAAAGAATGAACAAAATAAATAAAGAGATGTATCTATGTTTTGTAGACTTGAAGAAGGCGTTCGATATGGCGGCGAGGAGCTATATCTGGAAAGTACTGGAAGAAAGGAAAATAGGGAATAAACTACTACAGGCGATACAAAATATATATAAAGAAACTATAAATTATGTAAGAACACGGGGAGGAAAATCAAAAGAATTTATAACTGTTAATGGACTACGACAAGGAGGCTGCCTGAGCCCATTTCTGTTTGTAACTGTGCTAGATGAAGTACTGAAAAAGATAAAACCTAACCTAAAGAAACTACATGTTGGATATAATAATTTAAAACCGATATACATAACAGAATGTAGCTTTGCGGATGATCTTGTGATCTTCGGAAAAACAGAAAGTGATTTACAGTATAACATGACAGTATGGAATAATGAGCTAAAAGAAGCGAACTTAGAGATAAATATTTCAAAAACAGAAATCATGATCACGACGAGAAATGACAAACACTGTAATATTAAAATAGACGGCATAAAAATAGAGCAGGTTAAAGAATACAAATATCTAGGAGTTATCATAACACAAGAAGGTAAAATAGAGGAAGAGTTGAATAACAGATTAAGAGCAGCGAACAAAACCCTACATGCAGTCAACAAAGTTATACTACAAAACAAAATGGTAAAGCAAGAAACGAGGATGACAGTGTATAAGATAATATATTTACCAACCCTAATATATGGGAGCGAAATGTGGGTGTTAAACAAAAGACAAAAGCAAAAAATCCAAACAGCAGAAATGAAATATTTAAGGAGAGGTAAGGGGATAACCAAATTGGATAAAATAAGAAATGAACAAATAAGAACAGAATTGAATGCAAAAGAAGCAAACAAGACCATAGAGGAAAGAAAGCTTAATTGGTACGGACATTTAATCAGAATGGATAATAAGAAACAAGTGAAGACAATCTGGCAATCAAGGATACAAGGAAAACAGAAAGTAGGGAGACCACAAATGACATGGGACCAGTCGATAGACAAAATATTACAGAGTAAAGAAATCACAAAAAAATAAGCGGACAAGAAAGCTGTGAACAGAGAAGAATGGAAAAAATATACTGTAGGCTAGCGAGCCTGCATATCCTACACCAGAAATGGTAGAAAGGATGAAGATAATATATATATATATATATATATATATATATATATATATATATATCGCTGAATTTATTTTTAAAAAGTTTATTTGAAGCGGGAACAACGTTACAAGCTTGTCTAACATATGAAGACTGAGTTGTCAGTGCATTCTGCAGGGCTTATATTACCTTGTGTAAAGTTTATAACTGAATCAGCTTTTTAAAGATAATTCCATTTCATAATTCCTCCCCAGCAAGTTTAAACTTTGCACAAGATTTACAAATCTTCAGCTATTTTATCTAAATTCTTTAAATTTCTATTAATTTTCAAACGCTATAACATATAATATTTAAAAACAATTCTTACAATTATTACAAATATTATTACAGCAAGTATAACATATATTATATAATAATGATGAGTGTTACTTTCAGGGTTCCGAATTTCTTTTATTTTTTCTAATTGAGAAAATGATATATTAAATTCTTGTAATGGTTTCAAATTAATCTTATTTATTTTTATATCAAATTTTTGAAGTTGCACGTTATCAAATTCTAATTCTTTATAAGCTTTAGATAATTCATTAAATGACCATTGATTAATTTTACAATCTCTATAATTAATAAGTTTAAAAATTCCTTGAAAGTTTTTCTTTATAAATTTATTTGTGCAATTTATTATTAATTCTTGATTAATTGGAGAAACAATTATTATATTATTAGTATTTGGAATTTGCACAACACTATTTTTATTATATTTTTCAACTATTTCACAGTCATCATTATTTTCACTTAATACTGTATTATTAATACAATTACTAACTTCTATTCCTTTTGTTTGACAAAAGTTTACATTATTAGATTCTTTATTGAATCTTTCTATCAATATATTTTTATTTCCTCTATTTATAAAATATGTAGGCGGTTCCATAAATTCATATAGTTTATTATGGTGGATAAAAGGGATTGGATAGAGTTGATGCAATGGGTAAGAATTCTTTGAATGTTCTGGTTCAATTAGCAGTATGTGGATTTGATCGTTTTCGTGTCGGCAGTATGTAGTTATTTCGTTTATTTGTGACCAAATATCAGTTTTACCTGTGATTTGAATTAAGTCGTCGTGGTCTATGATGGTGGTATCTAATTTATTTAATGAACAAATTATTAATGTCAATTCTATGTGTTTACAGAATTCTTTTAAATTTTGGATAATAATCAATAATTGATTAATTTTTACTTCTGCCTCCATTAGGCTTACCCAGTTTTGTTCTTCATGAAGTATTTGTATTATACTATCAAGAGTTTTTGATTTTTTAATTTCATTTAATTTTATTTGTTCTAACTTTGAATTAAATTTATTTGTCAAATATTTTTCGTTCTTTATTATTTGTTGGTTTTGATTTTGAAGAATCTTTTGATTATCTTTTAATTGATTTATTAAATTATCGTATTTTTCCGCGTCATTCTGGTCTAAGTTGCCTGTGATTGATTTAATTATATTTCCTAATCCGTTTATCAGGCCGCGTTTAGTTCTTTTGCTATTAAACAGTTTTTGAATTTGTTGCGTCAAGTCATCAAGAAAGTAAGACAATGCTTTATTTTGTTTTTCGAAATGAGGATTATTTTGAATTTGTTTTATAACATTAGTAGTAATATTTTTTAATTTTGAATATTTTTTATAAATTGGGGTGATATTATAATTAAAGTAATGTATTATTTCTCCTTCTTTTAGTTTAAAATTTCCGATCTACTGCGTTTGATTTTGGGTTTGCTATACTAGTTAAGTGTAATTTTATGTCATGATTATTTCAAAAGTTTTTTACTAGAGCATTATTAAATTCTGGTCCGTGATCGGCGATGATCATTTTTGGTTTTTTATAAGTTTTTATGAAATCTTCTATTATTAGCATTGTTTCTTTTCCTGTTTTATTAAAAGTGGGGTGGATAAAACCATATTTAGAAAATTGATCAAATATAGTCAGGAAGCATTCTTTATTTAATGTAAGGAGATCTATATTTATAATTTCAAAAGGGGTTTGTGGTGTAGGTGTTAAATTGTCATGTAATTGTATTGTGTGTCGGTCATATTTATTTTCTTTACATATTCTGAATTGATTGATAATTTCTGTAATATCTTTAACCATATTTGGCCAAAAATATTTTTCTTTAAGTTCGTTGTATGTCGCCATTAATCCTCTATGATAAGGTAACCATTATGACTGTCAAATATAATTTGAGTTTGTTTTTCTTCATCCTCGACATCTTCTACAAGTTTATTACATTTTATTAAATTTATTGTATTTATTTCAAATTTACTTTGAATAATTTGATTCAATGTTTGTTCGAATTGTTTAGGTATTATTATTAAATATTTAATTTTTGGTACCACATAATTTTTTAACAATTCTAATAATTGTTCTTCTTTTTTATCTATATTAATATTAATGATAAATCGTTTGTTTTGATGATTAAATAACTTTTTATTTTTATTTCAAATGGGTTGTTTGAGAAATGAAGTATAATTTGATTTTTTGCGGTATTCAATCTATTATCGACAGATCTTAATCCATTAATTGCATTCTCATTAGAACTATGAATCGTGTTTCCTGAATCTGAGCTATTTGCGATTATACTTTGTTTTTCGTTATTCTCATTACCATAAATTGTGGTTAATGTTTCGTTTACAATTTGATCCAATTCATCTGTTTCCAAACTAAAACTTTCTGGCAATTCATATAAATTTATTTTTATTTGAGTATTATTAAAGATATTTTCCAGGATTTTTATTAATTCCGATTTTTCTAATCTATCTAATCCACATGACAAGTAAGGGATATTAATTTCGTATAAATCATTTTTAATTAAATAATCTCGGAATTCAGTAAGTGTTTTCTTAAAATATTTTCTATTTACGTTTTCTAAATGATTTTCTTTTGTAAATAAATGGAAAATTATTTTATTTTCTACGTTTTGAATTATAATATTTTTATTAGTTACATTTCTTTCACAATAATTTTTACTATCAAATTTAGAGTTTATTTGTAGCAAGGCCTAATTCCAATTTTATATCTTTTGATATACAATGTGCAAAAATATCAGTATTCGTTACGTCTCCTATTCTTTTCTCTAATTTGAATTTATTTCTTTGTCTTGATAAGAAAGCTGTTATTTTGTTTGTTTTTCCTGGTAAATATTCAATATCAAAGTTGTATTCGCCTAATTCTACCTTCCATCGCATTAGTTTTTGATTCGCGTTTTTCATGGTAAATAACCACGTAAGGGGTTTATGATCAGTACGGATAGTAAACTTTCTTCCAAATAGGTATGGTTTAAAATTATCAATTGACCAAACGATTGATTTTAATTCTTTTTCTATGGTACTATAATTTTGTTCTGCGGCATTAAATGTTTTTGATGCGTAAGCGATTGGTTTTTCTTGTCCGTTTATGACTTGGGAGAGTACAGATCCCATATCAAAGTCGGATGCGTCTGTAGTGAGAATAAATTTTTTTGAAAAATCAGGAAAATCTAAAATTGGTGGGTTACTTATTAATTCTTTAGCAGTTTTAAATGAATCTTGATATTCTTTATTAGTTATGTCTATTTATTTCCCTTTTTGAGGCACTGCGTAAAAGGTTTGGTGAGTTTAGCCAGGTTAGGTATAAAACGTCTGTACCAGGAGAGTTTACCTAAAAAGGATTTTATTTCCTTTACTGTTTGTGTAATCATTATTTTTTCAATTGCCTCGATTTTTTTCTTATTAGGTTTAAGTCCTTCTTTTGATATTATAAAACCTAAGTACTCTGTTTCGGTCTTTAAAAATTCCGATTTATCTATTTGAATTTTTAGGTTCGCATCTTGTAATTTTGAAAATATTTTAACTATATTTTGTAAATGTTCTTCTAAAGTATTTCCGAATATTATTATGTCATCCATATAAACTAAGCAAATTTTATTAATATGTTCTGATAAGGTCTCGTTCATCATTCTTTGAAACGTCGCGGGGGCATTAATTAATCCAAAGGGCATCCGGACGAATTCGTAATGTCCTGAGGCAGTAGAGAAGGCTGTTTTCGGTCTATCTTTTTCTTCTGTTAATATTTGATGGAAGCCAGAATGCAAATCTAAGTTTGTAAAAAATTTTGGGTTTCCAATATGATCTAATAATGTGTCAATATTTGGCAGAGGGAATTTATCTTCAACTGTTTTCGAGTTTAATTTTCTAAAATCGATTACTAATCTTGTCTTGCGTTTTCCCGAGGCATCCAGTTTTTTTGGAACAATCCATATGGGTGAATTATATGGACTTTTTGAATTTTGAATCACGCCTGATTTTAATAAATTTTGAACATGTTCCTCTATATCTTTTTCGTAAATTTGAGGGAGTCTATAATTTTTTTGAAATACCGGTGTATCGTCTGTTGTACGAATTTTATGAGTAGTTACGTTTGTAGTGGATAATTCTTCGTCTGACTTTGGGAATAAAATTGAATATTTTTCTATAAAATTTTGTATTTTTTTCCTTTTGACCGTACGTGAGATGTTCGTGTCTAAATTGAACGAAAGAATTATTTAATGTTTCTGATGATAATAAATTAAACTTTTTATTTCCAAGTGTTATAACTTTATTTTTAAAATCCATTGATGCATTATAGTGTTCTAATATTTTTACGCCGAACAACATGTTATTTTCTTTGTGAAAATCATGTATAAAGAACTCAAAATTTTTATTTTGAATTTTAATTTCAACACATTTTTTACATTTTACTTTTCCTTGAGCTGTTTTAAAGGTAGTTGGTTTATCAATAATTTTTAACTTTCTTTGTTCAACAATATTTGGAGATATTAAATTTATATCAGAGCCTGAATCGATTAATATAAGGTAATCATTATATTTTATTAGGGGAATAGATTTTAATTTTGATGTCATTACGTATTTTGTTCCATCGTGTCTGGGCCTTCCTCTAAAAAAGAATCGGTATTGTTTTCATTTTCTGTTCCGCATTCTTCAAAATTCTGTTCGTCATTATCAGTATTATCGTCTAGAGTTTCAGTATGATAGTTTTGTTTTATTGTTGTTGTTGACATAGGTTGCGTATTACGTGTCTGCAGTGACATGGGTTGTGGTTGGAATTTACGTGTCTCAAAACTGTTTACTAGATTTTGTCTTTTAATTCTATTTGGTCCTGGAGTTGGTTGGGCATGAACATTGATTGGTTTTGAGGGGAAGTATTGACCTGGGAATTGTTTAGGTGGAAGATTAAATGTAAAGTTTGGGTTCTTTGATGTGTTTGCATTTTGTTTATTATCATTTCGTGTCAATGGACTGTTGTGTAAGGAATTAGCGAAGCTAAATTCATTTTTCAATAATAAGTCACATTGTTCTAGTGTTGAAGGTTGTTTCACAATGAAAGATCCTTTTATTAAAGGTGGTAATAATGATATGAATTTATTTACAATTGCTTTTTGATTTTCTTGAATAATAGCATTTTTCTGATCTAAACTGTAATTTTTTGCAAGTATTTTTGACTTATACAGTTCAAATTTATCTAACATTATTTTCAATGTAGTATCTGTATTCTGTTTAAATTTAATTTCAAACAATTCTCCTAACAATGTCTCGGACGTTGTTTTGTCTGAGAAATTTGTAGTTAAGTATCTTCTTAAATCATCCCAGTTTGCAAATTTATTTTGTGAAACAATCTTTTTTGAATTGTTAATTAATTAATTCTTAACTAAATTAAAAGCATACATTTTTTGTGCTGCTGTCAATTGTAAAGTATTTAAGATGGCATATGCCTCATCTACAGTTTGTATGAAATTATTAAGTGTTGTTATGTCCCCTTCGTATGTTGGGATCATATCAACGTAACATTTGATATCTTGCAAAGACGCTATATTATTTGATATTACTAAGATTCTGTTAATACCGTTTTGAACAGTATTTATGAATTCGTCACTATCAGAATCTGTCATAAATATGTGTGATTGCCTTGTGCCGGGGCTTGTACTCTTTATTACTAGTACTAGCTAGAGAGTACCCTGTGTATTAATACAAAATAGTTGTACTTTCAAGAATAAACTTATGACTAACATTTTCATTGTAAGGAGTCTTCTGGTGTGGTTTTCGAACTGTTTCTCGTAGAACGAATTAGACGAGATGTGAAGTTCTTGAAGCTTGTCGTCTGGATTCTCGTGATCGGTTGGAACAGCAAGAAGAATCGCTTGAGACGGTTGTGGTCCGGTCTGATGGGACGTTTGAATAGTCCCTGATGGGCACTGTATAGCCGTGAGATGGGTAACCCTTTCTCAGATGGTTGATGTTAAGTAATAAGGTCTTATTGATATAGCCTTATGTGTGATTTGTGTTGCACACTTTGTAATAGTTTCGAATAGCCACTTTACGTATAGAAATACGACAATTAGATGAGTAACTTTGTGTTTTTCACTGTTACAAACTATTGTTGGCTATCCTACCAAGACTACGCCAATTATATAATTCAAATCGCTGAATTTATTTTTAAAAAGTTTATTTGAAGCCGGAACAACGTTACAAGTTTGTCTAACATATGAAGACTGAGTTATCAGTGCATTCTACAGAGCTTATATTACCTTGTGTAAAGTTTATAACTGAATCAGCTTTTTAAAGATAATTCCATTTCATAATTTATATATATATATATATATATATATATATATATATATATATATATATATATATATATATATATATATATACAGGGTGTAACATAAATAAGTACATTAAATTTAACCAGTTATAGAACTCGTCGAGAGGAACAATATTTCTTAATAACTTTTTTTCCTAACTCATCTATTTTTCGAGTTAAAATTCATTAAAGATTTATTACAAATTAGCTTACCCGCTAATGGAAAACAAATGCCTGTTGCTATATTCCAAAATTAAAAGAACTAAAGTTAGCTTCAACGGCTTCAAGCAGTTTTCGTGTTTAGCCAGATGGCGTTAGTGTATACGCTGTCAACTAAATTTGTTAAAAATTGTATTTTCCAATAATAGAAAGTTATTCCAACGATATTGAAGCTGAAGAACAAATTCCAATGAGAATCCATCCGAAATTACGTAAGTAATAACTGTTAATTTATTAGTAAATTTCAACTTAACCTTAATGTTCAAATAATTAATAATACCTTTTTCAGCATACAGAAGCAAAGCAAATATTTTCCTGTGAAATGGATTCACAATAAATGTTCAAAGTGTTCACCGTTGTTGTCAATACAACACTTAAACGTCGATAAATTCTTCTATCGTATTAATAGAAGCCGAATACATCAAGTTCTTCATGTACTGCAGGCTTAAGGTATCCATGATCTCGTAGACGTTGAACAACACGTACGAATGTGCGAACATTCGGAATGTTACGATTTGGAAAACGCTCCAAATAAATTTGACGGGCTTGAACTGCGTATCCCTGAGCTTCACCATAAGCCAGCACAATGTTAGTCAACTCACTATTTGTAAAATCACCCATTTTTATAATTATAACTTTTGTAATTATTATTAATAGATTTGACTATATCACCTTCAAAGTAATAATCTGGAATAAACCTGAAGTTGGCCGCAAAATTTCAACTTTATTCTACGTGGTACCAACCATTTAATGGATAATATGTTTTTCTTAGTTTTGGTTTTGGGCAATGGAATAATAAAAATATATAGTTTCCTATATTTTCCTGCCTTATTATTAGGCTCTCGTCTATCGGGCAATGTATATTAAATAAATAAATAATTTATCGGATCGTATTGTATCTGTCCAAATACCAATTTTTCCGCAACTAACTTCTGGGGACTATTCGCCACCTGGTGGATAAATTTTAAACTACAATAGGCGCCCATTACAAGACGCGTTTGACAGTGCTAATAAAAGTTATTTTTACGTAGCTATTTAGTGTATTATTATTATGTTTAATCCATTTTTCATTATTTCTTCTTATCATATTAAATTTGATTTGTGGTATAATGAGTTTTACAATCAAGAAAGAAAAATACAAAACAGTGACTGCTATGTATGTAGCTGCCATTCTTGTACTGGTTCAAGTTTATTTTACCAGAAAAGGATGCAAGTAAGGTGCAAATGATAAACAAATATGAAGAACTTGAATTGGAAGTTAAAAGAGCAGCATAGATAAAGCAAATTCAAACTGAAAAATCTGTTACTGATCATATGAGAATTATGTTCTCTGTTACCAAGTTTATTGTGCATGTGGTATATGTACAAGATTATTTATTTAATGTTATTTTTTGGTGAATCATGAAAATTATAGTAAGTACACTGCTGACGCCATTCGCAAATAGTCAATATGTATTTGAATAAGTTGACAAGTGACATTTGTCAACATCAATAATGTCATTACTATTGCCATGGATACTGCTACTGGATCAAATTATGAAAATAACTGAACGACTCGTCATTTGGTGGGGTGGTAAAAATGAGAAAAAAAAATGCGATTTAGAAGAAAAAGTTATTAAGAAATATTGTTCCTTTCGACGAGTTCTATAACTGGTTAAATTTAATGTACTTATTTATGTTACACCCTGTATATATATATATATATATATATATATATATATATATATATATGTCTTCAAAATCTACTTCGGTAGATCCCACCCCAATTATAAAGAAATTTTTCATAATTTACCTAATATACAATTTCAATCTACGAAATCACCATCTGCAGTCCGTCCAATTTTTATAGAATTCTATAATAAATTTAAAATTATCAATTAGTTACAAAATCGAAATATTATTGACAATGACTATACATATAAATTAAGACCAATTCATGAAGAATTAACAAATATTCCGCCGTCGGAATTTTACAGTAAAATTAAAACTGATAAACGTTTATTAAACAAATTTAAAAATAAATCCGAGTACCCAAAAAACACAAATACTCAACGAATTCAAATACATGACCGAAACAATAAACAAGTCAAACACAGCACTCACTGTATACACAGATGGTTCAAAGAAAGTGCATCAAGGCTGCAGTTCCGCATTCTTCATCTCCAAGTGGAACATAACTTCCGGTTACCGATTATGGAATCAAAGCAGCATATTCACCGCGGAGATATCAGCTATCATAGAAGTTCTGAATAAAATCCTTATTCGATTAGAAACCATACAATAAAACAACCAAAACAATAAAATTATAATATTTACGGATTCATTAAGTAGCTTATCCTTTCTGTAAAGCGTAAACGAAAATTTCTTCTGTAATATCTATCAAGCATTTGCTGACAAAGTGTGTAAGCTAAATGGGAAAAACATCTCAGTCATCGTGTTCTGGGTGCCGAGTCACGTTGGTATCCCGGGAAATGAGACAGCCGACAAACATGTTAGCGAAATCTTAAACAATAATAACCCAGAAATAACAAGAACTGTTACACTCACTGATTTGATTAACGAAGGCATCAAATATACAATGACTATTTACCAACAACAGTGGACCGCTATAACTGCCGCAGCTCATTTCAAAACTCTTAAACCAACGATAAATAGTTGGCAAGATAAACGATACATGGAACTAAGTCGACGAGAACAAGTAGTCATAACAAGATTGGCTAATGGCCATACAAATGTCACTCACAGTTATATTTTACTCAATGAACCTAGACCCGAGTGTGGCGTCTGCAAAATACCACTTACAGTCAAACACCTTTTATATGATTGTCCAAAATATCAACAACACCGCCTCAAACATCGTTCATAGATAAACTGCCTTCGTGATGAAAATGACGGTCCGAACGGTAGCAACCGTATTCAAAACTTACTATCTTTCCTGAAAGACTCCAACCTGTATAAACTAATATAAACTCCAAATGTTCGCAAATCAAGTTATCTGAATATACAAGAGTTCATAATTATTAATCGAGACTCACTCGAAACTCCATATACATGAATACTTTTGCATATAAACATCAATTCGGTACTTTCGCCGACACCTGCCAACAAAAGAAACATTGCTGAAGAATATGGTGACTGCAAAAGTGTCTACAAATAACAAATCTTTAGTATGCATGGACGCAATGACCAAAGATGTCGCGCGTCCTTAAATGAATACAAAATTATTTTTTTTTTAAATTAATAGGATAACCGATGTAATTGTTCATTTATTGTTGTTAATATTTATTAATTAATTGTTACATATTAATATAAACCAAGGACATATATTTATTTCTAGTAAACTTATGGTAACTGAAAATTATTACGGATTTGTATATTACGTATTGTGAGAGCTATAGCTCTATTCGAAAATTTACAAAAAAATTATATGCTGCTATTGCTCCTATTTTATTATGAAATGCTTAAAGAATACGGGGAAACTTGTCTGACAATGTGATCTTGTGGGACTTTTGACTAATGTTCCTTTTAATGTTAATCTTTTAAATTGACAAGTTATAAAAAATATTCTTCTAAATGTTTCAATAATTAAATAAAAAACTAATTTTATTGTAAACAAGTTATATAGGAAAAGTGTTCATTGTCATTAAGAGTATACATTTTACCAAATTTAAATTACTTCATACACAACATAGCTATACTCGATCTCATTGACTGCTCGAGATAGGCCGGATAGAGCTCAAACACCAGCATTAGCGAAGCGTGGACCACAATGGATGTTCTATAGCCATTTGCGCAGTTCTAATCGAACCGATTCTTGCGAATATCGCAGGTACCACCCAGCATAAGGAGCTAACTGATGTAAATGACTTAAAATAGGATTAAATTTAATTGGAATTTAATATTACAATTTTTAATACATATCTTATAAATTGATGGTACATTTTATATGAAAATAGAAAGCTGTATATCTAAAAATCGAAAATGATATTCATATTCCCTGTTTCCCAGTTTTTATCTTACATAAACATAATCAATAAGTTATATTGTATAAATAATATCATTATCCCTAATAATAATCGAGTTTAAGAAAAATTGCGGTAATGCGGACCTATGATCAGTTCCAACTTCTATAAATCCCAATAATAAATAACCAGAGTTAAATCATTGAATTACTTTTCATTTTCACTAATATTGGGGAGTATTGGGGAAAACTGATATACTACTCGTATTACTTGGTTGTACACAACTACAAAGTTCCTTTAAGCGAACCTGTGAAACAATTCATGCATGTTTTCTCTTACAATCCCTCAGGTTAATTAATACTATAGATAGCGTGTAATCGCGTAGCTGTGAAGCCAAGCGGGGATTGTTAGAATTCGTGTCCGCCATTTTGGGAGGCTCCGCTTTCTTCTCTTGTGCTTGACGTTTTGGTGTTTATTTTAATAATTTGTTGCTATTCTTACTGTTATATATTTCGTTATTTTCTATTGTTATTGTTTATGTTGTGTTTATTATACGGTTTTGTTATTTACTTGTAATTTGAAGAACTTTGAAGTGATTTTTGAAAATCTACCATGCCGCTTTGTTGTGGTTTTGGATGCAGTAATCGAACTGGATTGAAAAAATCATCCACACAGAAAGAATCAGAAAGAGGTGTAAAGATAACGTTTCACAAGTAAGTGTTATTAAGTTACCTAGTTCATAATTTATAAATATATTTCTAGGTTATAGAATAAAATATTTTTTCATTCCATTTTATTTTTCTATTTAGATTTCCGAAAAATCCTGAAAGAAGAAATGCATGGGCACAAGCAGTTAGAAGAGTTGGATGGACTCCATCAGGATCTAGCGTTATTTGTTCCGATCATTTTAGTAAAGAATGTTTTGACCGGACATTATTGTCATGTGTTCGATTGCGTGAAACAGCAGTACCTACAATTTTTAAATCATTTCCTTCTTACTTGCAACAGGTGTGTATTAATATATGTTTTGTATATAATTTTCTTGTGTACTAATTCGTGTGTCTACGAAGTTGTAACCACATATAAGAGTAAACGAAAAATTTTTCTTACTATCATATTGTGCTCAGTTTGTGCTGCTTTGTGCTTAAAATATTTTAATTTGTGCACCAATTTTTATGCACTTTTTTAAAACAATTCACTTGGGGTTACAAGTTCGTAGTACAATCACAATTTTTTGTGCTGGTCATTTTGTTCATTGTATTGTATTGTGCATGATTTGTGCTACATTGTGCAAAAAATATTTTACGACAAAAATGTTTACTTAGCCTAATATTAATTATTGCAATATGGGGTTACAACTTCGCTGTGTAACCACATTTTTTTGTGCATACAATTTTTTTTGATATTTTTTTATCTAGTTCAATTTGTGCTTCTTTGTGCTGCATGAAATATTTTCGAAATCTCATTATTTTTTAATAAAAATGACATTTCATTTACCGGGTTACAACTCTGTAACCGCAATTAGTGTAATTTAGAAAATCAATACAAATTTGCTATTAATATATATGTGCTCAACTTGTGCTTTCTTGTGCACAACAAATATCAATGATATCTTTACAACAAATCTGGAAATTGACAAATAAACTAATTTGAATAAAGAGGACTTTATAAAAGGCATTATAAATAAATAGAGTCTAAAAACATATCAGAAATATTTTATAAGTCAATTGAAGTCAAAAAGTCTTTATAAACATATATATTCCGAATTCAACCGTTAATGAGATCTCTTGATTTTATAATTTTTCAAGTGAACATCAGATGGGCTATAGATGGTATTTGTATACAGGTTGTCCCAGATTTAAACGACCTAACTTGATCCATAGATTAAACACCTAAAAATAAAGTGACAAGTTCATTTGAGCAAATGTCCGTGAATGCTTTATTCCAGAGATATTCATGTTTTTCTTATAGAGTAGCGCTACTTTAAAACATCAACTTCTTAATGAAATATCCAATATTATCGTATTGAGGAGTTACATATTAAATAATAATAAATTGTTTATTACCTAATTGCAATACAAAATTTAGTTTGCTTACATGATGCCTTGGAAAAATGAGAAACTATCAATGAATTTAAAAAAAAAATTATTGTTTAAAATAATAAAGCAATAACATAACTTCGTAAACTATTTCTTTTTTTATAATATTTGTTCAAAATGTTCATGTTTTCTGTGTTAATTGTCAACTAATTAAAATGTTAATTAATTAGTTACAATTGTTGAATAAACAAAATCTTTATGTTAATCACAAAATATAAAACAAAGAATAACTCCGTATTTTAAAAGCTATAGCCTTTTGGTTTCCCAATAGATTTCTAAAATATTTAGAAGTACGTTTACAATAACCTAAGTATAAACAGGACATAAAATGCAGACCTATTTAAAATAAAATCTCTAAAGCTAAAAATCATGAATGTTAGGAAGACGAAACAGAGTGTAACATGCTATAATTTTTTTCTATTAAGTAGGGTTTCATTTCATTAAGAAGTTGATTTTTTAAAGTAGCGCTACTCTATAAGAAAAAAAAGAATGTCTCTGGAATAAAGCATTCACGGACATTTGCTCAAATGAACTTGTCACTTTATTTTTAGGTGTTTAATCTATGGATTAAGTTAGGTCGTTTAAATCTGGGACAACCTGTATACAAATACCATCTATAGCCCATCTGATGTTCACTTGAACAATTATAAAATCAAGAGTATCTCATTAACGGTTGAATTCGGAATATATATGTTTATAAAGACTTTTTGACTCCAATTGACTTCTAAAATATTTCTGATATGTTTTTAGACTCTATTTATTTATTATATTTATTTATAAAGCCTTTTATAAAGTCCTCTTTATTCAAATTAGTTTATTTGTCAATTTACAGATTTGTTGTAAAGATATCATTGATATTTGTTGTGCACAAGAAAGAACAAGTTGAGCACATATATATTAATAGCAAATTTGTATTGATTTTCTAAATTACACTAATTACGGTTACAGAGTTGTAACCCGGTAAATGAAATGTCATTTTTATTAAAAAATAATGAGATTTCGAAAATATTTCATACAGCACAAAGAAGCACAAATTGAACTAGATATAAAAATATCAAAAAATTGTATGCACAAAAAAATGTGATTACACAGCGAAGTTGTAACCCCATATTGCAATAATTAATATTAGGCAAAGTAAACATTTTTGACGTAAAATATTTTTTGCACAATGTAGCACAAATCAAGCACAATACAATATAATGAACAAAATGACCAGCACAAAAAATTGTAGTTGTACTACGAACTTGTAACCATAAGTGAATTGTTTTAAAAAAATTGGTGCACAAATTAAAATATTTTAAGCACAAAGCAGCACAAACTGAGCACAATATGATAGTAAGAAAATTTTTTCGTTTACGCTTATGTGTGGTTACAACTTCGTAGACACCTAATTCGTACGATTTTTTATAGAAACCGAAAATATCACGTCAATTACCTCGACGGCGACAAATATCTGGAATTACTCCCTTAAAAACTGATTCTGGGAGTATTGACATTGATGATGATTATACTGTATTGATATTTATACGTTTAGTTTAGTTTCTTGTAAAAGTATGTTGTGTTATATTTTAATACTTTATGGAAAATATACGTAATGCTATATATTTAAATATTACCAAAAGTTTTTTTTTATTAACTAATTTTCACGTTATATTACGAACATATTTAACTTTTTTTGTTTTTTTCCATAAGTTTTATCAGGTTATATCGACTAGATTATTTGAAATGTGGAGCATATAAGATGGCCGCCAACGCGTTCCCCCTTCCGTCTAATGGTTTCACGCTTGATGTCTATGATCGCACTTTAGACTATCTCTATATAAGTCGGAGTACAATCCGAAGCACCTAACCTGGCAAACATTACTAACCCATTGAATAATAGATGGCGTCGTACAGTATACAAATTTACATCCTACAGTGGAGACATCGTTTGGAGTAAAACATTGTGTCCTACCCGGGTATAGTTCGAAAATCTACCGCACGTTTTCGTAGGGAATATTAAGGTAGTCTTGAATTAAATGGAAAATATATATATTTAAAACTTATAATTCATTATATTTATTTAATATATTTCTGAACAGTAAATAGCTCCGTGGTAGCGCATCGGAATGTGGGTCGTGAGATCCTCTGTTCGAATTCCACTGTCGACAGTTACCAATTGAAATTTACCCCTGTGACTCCCCCTCCACTAACATCTTTGGGGGCTATGATTTGACGGCTTGTAACCGCACTTCATACGAAAAAACATATCACTTACCGAGATCTGCGTAAACAGAGTTCCACACCTATATTGGAAAAAAAGCGGATGATATATTTTTTTTATTATTTTATTTATTTCTGAAAAGTAGTTTCGATACTTAAATTGAATTATATTGAATTCGATATCTATCTTGTATGTTGTTCGAGACTTCTGAGATTTTAGTCTATAGATGACGCCAGCATGCTGCTTATGATTGCCGTGCTTTATTTGCAAATATAGTGCCTTAACAATTCCTATTGCCCTGTTAACTTTAAAACGAAAATTTGCGTAAGCAAGATATGTATTAAATTAAATATTGTTAGACTCCTTTGAATGTATAATGTGCCTGATAGATAACGTTTATAATTAGTTCATCCTCTAATCGGTAAATAGAATAGTGATTTAAATTAGTTGTGTATGTAGAGAAGTTGCAAATTTGATGAGCTTTTAAATTATAGATAGCACTTGCATCATGGGCACGAATATTTTGGAATTCGCCTGATATATACTACAACTACAATAGCGAACAATAGGCGACGCGATGCCTTATCAGAGCTATAAATTATGAAATGATGTTTGTTTAATAGCTCATAAATATTTCAATGTTTCTCATTTATGCTGCTGTCATCAATATAATGATAGCTACATCACTCGAAGCTTTGAAACCAGGTAGGTAAAATTGTGAACATGAAATTTCTAAATAAATAAAAGTTTAAAATTCATTGCAATTACATATTTTGCTAAGATATTTTTATTAAAACTTGGAAATTCAAACAAAACAAAATAATATTTTTTTCAATGTCATGGTTGAGGCGACAGATTATCTCATAATATTTATAGAAAGTGAAGATGGATTTCATCAATGAAAATGAGCAAGCAAGGATGAAACAATTTGTAAATTCAACTAGCTATCAATTTTGAATATATGAGTGTTCATCGCGAGAAATTCGTATTGCCTTGATACTGTATAAGTTTAAAATTGTGTAAGGATTAGATTAATTAATTAAAAATATTTTAAACAGTAATAAACATATCAATTCGTTATTCATGCATTTCAAGATATTGCCGTATGCCAATTTTATTAAAGTATATTCCGGAATGTCTTATTTTTGCGGTGAGCAGTATGTTTACCGGCCGGCAAAATACGCTCTTCCTTGCAGCTATGTTAATGAAAATATTACAACACTATTTCAAGCAATATGTAATACGGGACAGTGCGAGAACTAAATGAAGCTAAAACACAACAACTAAAATGGACAGAAATGGTAAGAGGGGAAAAATATTTAAAAAATAAAAGATGATAACAACAACAAGATTAAGTTATAGCAGCAAAAATTATAACAATATTGCTACATTCTATACTATAGCGAACAGAAGACGTGAAGACACGAGTTTTGTAGCTCACCATTCTAAGCTATACTTGTCGGGTGAAGGGGTATAAATCTCTTTAAAGGCCAACCGAAGTAGTACCTAAAATAGAGCTCGTCTGGCATATTAATATTTCAACACAAATTATGTCTTAAATAGAAATTTCAAAATACTAGCTGCTCTATTCTCAAATTACTTTGTTTCTGTCGTAAGTAAACATCAACCAAAGCACGTATGGAAATAAATTGAAACCTGTGAAACTAATGCAAAATCAACTTTAAAGATTTAATGTGATAGATAACATATTTTAATATTTTACATCATTCAAAGCAGGTTTAATGTAAACAATAAATCGTACCCTCGCAGTGATATTTAAGGAAAAACGATGAAACTTGTCGTCAAATATAAAACCTGATTATGTATGTATTTGCAAATAACTAAGTTTAAGACATATATTGAACTGAATTTATCATTAATAGGATTATTTTTTCGCAATAAATTTCTTGTAATCACCATATAACCTCTCTATTTCGACAAAAAATTCTAGTATAATCCCCAGAAGGAGCTCATATAATGGAAAAGAAATATTATAGATTAATATATTATACAGAATATCGTATTCCAGCATCAATTTGATGGAATGGATAAAGAATGAATTTATGTACATGAAGAATATGAAGATAAATTTCGATAAGGAAAAATATCACAAAACTTATGTAGTTATAATAATTTAATAGGAGAGAGCTCTAACCCCTAGGCTCCGTGACTCTGAAGAAGATTTCAACTTAATTTAGGGTCTAACTTGGCGAATATCATCACTTCGTTCTTTACTTCCATATCACTATGGCAAGTTGTGTGTCTCCTATTGCTGGGAAGTTGTGTATTTACTACTGAAATGAAGTTCTGTGTTGGGAATTGAGAGAAATTTCGTTTTTCCAATTAACAGAAAGTACTAAAAGGAAGTTTTATGTTCACCATTGCAAAAATTTCCGTATTTACCATTCAAGTTGTATGCTTCCATTGAGGGAAGTTGGGCGTTTTCCATTGAGGGAATTTATGTGTTTATTCCTGACGAAAGTAGTATGTTTTTCATTGATGGAAGTTATGTGTTTTCCATTTAGGGAAATTGAATGTTTAACACTGAACAAAGTTGTATTTTTTCCATTGAGGGAAGTTGTGTGTTTACCATTGTGGAAAATTGAGTGATGAATTTTAGAAAAACAACTGTCGATTCGAACTTTTTTAGAGCTAAAAATGATTAGTCACTGCATCTCTCAACTTCCAGCATCTAACAGTTCATTTAATACCTACCCTTTAAAGTTATCTAGTAATTTCTAAAAAAAAAAAAACAATTGTCGATCGTAATGATTTGTGATAAAAAATGTTCCTCACTACTTTCCTCAACTTACATTTCATTTAATACCCCACAAGTCAGTTTTCTATGAAAAAAAAAAAAACAATTGCCGATCGTAAAGATTTGGGTTAAAAAAATTCCTTTATTTCCTGCCACCAAAAAATGTCATTTAATACTTAATAAGTTATGGTTCAAGTAATTTCTATGAAAACAATTGTCAATCGTAATGATTTGTAATAAAGATGAGTAGTCACTACCTACGTTCTTCAACTTTCCACTTTTAAAACATTTCATTTATTTCACTTTAAAAGAAAAAAATAATATCAGTCGGTCCATATTTTTAACATAGCTTTACCTTTATTTTGATATTCGTATTACAACTAAATGATTTTAGGTTTAATGTACCTACTTTATTAAGTTTTGAAAATGCGGGCTCTTCAGTATGATGTTGTTTATCGTGAAAACAAATTATTAGTCTCTACGTCTCTCCACTTCCAGCCTCTAAAATAGTTCATTTAATACCCTATAAGTTATTTTTCTAGTAATTTCTACAAAAACAATTACCAATCGTAATGATTTGTAATAAGAAAGATGGGTCTTCAATAAGTTCTTCAACTCCACAATCTTAAAACATTTCACTTGATACTCCACAAGTCATTTCTATCAATAAAAAAAAAAAAACAATTGCCGATCGTATTTCATTGTATTACAGTTTAAAAAAATTTTATCTGTGGGTCCATATTTTTGACAAAGCGTTAGAACCTGCCTATTCAAGACTTTTCATTTGATACCAAACACGATATAATTTTGATGACAATTAACAATCGGTCAACTTCCATTTCTTTAAAATTAATAATTTATCTCTCCCTTTCTTTTGATACCCAATACGTAATTTAATAATAAATTAAATCAAACACAATATACATTAATATTTAATTATGTAATAAAGACTTTTCTGACATTTCTTTGGCATATTCTTAATTTAAAAATTCAGTAAAAAATAATAAATAATAATTTAAACCCTACATTAAATATAAATTTCGCGGTTTTACTTTAGGTTTACTAAATTTAATCGTGTAATGCCAACTTTTCTCAGGACGTTAAAGTACAATCAAAGGAAAAATAAATTATTAGAGACAATTTAAAATTTTTTAAAATACCATTTAAAATATTTACAGAATATTAAACTCATTTGCTCATTTATTCTACACACAGATAAATTTACAGAACTTCTGCAACTTGTCTACAATTAATGTAATAAATATTTAAAATTTTAAACTCAAATGTCAAAAATGACAAGTTGAAGGTTTAACTCAAATTTATCAATCCGTGTAGGCTCTAACATTGGAATGTTGGAAGCACGCAGTCCTAATGAAATTCTACATGTCTGTGAAAGTTTCACTCGAATACGTCAAACCGTCTAGGACCTAGGCTCGAACTAATTTCGTGATGAATCTATATATAGGCACCGAATTAAGACAAATAGTTATTACGTACCGCGGCGATGGCGTAATAAAAGTCCTCACCAGGATGAGGCTGCCGGCTTCTCAGGGAGAAGGGGTGGTTCGGATTAAGGGCGCCACGTGACCTGTTACGCTGCCCCCATCCTCTAGGCCCCGATAGTGTGAAGGTCAAAATGGCGGTGAAGTTCTGTGTAATATAATTCTCTGAAACTTCGTGAGAGAGGCAGTCGAAATAATAAGCACAGTTAATTTTAATTTGACCTATATTAAAAATTAAGAAAAATTCGTTTACAACAACAAAAATCACGACGATGGTTGTTCGCGACGCCAGCAGAAAGACTATGAAAAGAAGAAGAGGAGAAAACAGACTGAAAACGCGGTCACCAGCAACTATATTTCTCGTAAGTTCCAGGACTAAACCCTAAAAACCGTGGTTACTACAAGGGCCCTACGTACCGAAGCTGGCCAGTCGGTTCACACAAAAAATGGCGGGAATGATTACGCAGAACCTTTGGGAAATATGGCGCAGGCGCACAAGAACTTACAAAATAACGGTTAAATATAGAAAAGAAAATTGCTAAGGGCGTTAACACACAAACATCCACGTTCACACATACAAAAAAAAAATAAGCTAATAAACTAGACTTTAAAGTTAATATCCAAATTACAAAATAAGATAAATTTGTTGTAACAATAGATCCAACAACAAAAATGGTTGAAGGCCGGTATTCCAAAATGATTATATAAAATACAAATTAAAGAAAATATGTTTGTCCGAAGGCGGGAAAGTTACAGTGGTTTAACCACAATCACACCCACTCAACACTGCACTTATCTGTTCGCTTCCTCACGCACGATTCCTCCGGGTAGCAAAAGAAACGAGGACGTGGACAGCGGCGCTAGATGTACGGGCTCTCGACGATGGTGAAGCCAGGTGGGTGGACAGGATCGGATGGAACGAGGCGGAGGTCTCAATGCCTGACGCGTTTCGCTCGGTAGCGCTCAAAAATCCTCTCAACGGGCTTTCCGGGTGGCCGCAAAATAACAAACGCCAACAAAACCACTCGCGGAAAAATAAGCGAAAAAAAATACAAATCCCAAATAAATTGGATTCGAAATAAACTTCGAATTTCTATATTATTCGCGAAAATAAAGCAGCTACCAAAAACTACGTCTTCCTCTCGAAGGACTCAGAATCAACTCTCCGTAACTAGTTACCCCGTGCAAAATTTTGCGAACTTTCGCAGTTTTTAATTTTTTGCCAAAAAAGTGCATTACGCATACAAAAAGGAACACATAAAGAAGGATAGAAGGTAGTATGAGAATATTGCGCCAAAATGCATTCAAAATTAATCGGCAAACTAAAGAAAAAGAAAAGAGACGAAAGATTGTAAAGATACGAGGGAGCGAGAGAGATGAGGACTCACGAAACGAAGACGCTCGGAGCGATGCGGCGACGAACGAGCAGAGTACGGGCGTTTCCGCGCAAACAGAAAAAATCACCAGACGAAACTACAATAAATATTACTAAAACAAAGACTGTCAGAAACAATTAACCTCAAAATTGAATAAGAAAATAAACAATGAAATCATGAAGAACAGTAGAACAAATTATGAATCGGAGAGGTAGGAAGATAAAATAGAAGATAGTAGGTGAATAGCTAAATGTTTAGGTTCTAGATACAAAAATCACGGAAGGAACGAAAAGAAATAGAGTACGAAGAAATGAAGTTATAAAAATTACAGAAGAACAAATATACACGTAACATAGTATATTGGATTTATGCAATTCTTGTTATTTGTTTCCTTTTTAACTTCTATGTAAATTGACATGCTACTTATTTGGAAAACATGAAACATGAAGCATTTGTTGAATATTGGTGAACTGAAATCACTTTTATTTATAAATTGATTTAAAAATAGTGACAAATATACATTGTTGCAGTCTTAATTTCAGCGAAGCCCTGCAACGAGACAATTTGGCAAGCCCTGTTTACTAGTTGCTCTTTTGACCACGCGGAACCTCGCGCGTGCCAACATCAGCCGGTCAAATCTCTCTCTTGTGAGGTAGCCGCCGTACGGATAGGTTGTGTGTTGAACGAGTAAAGTTTAACACGTGTTTGCATTTCATGTTTTTGCTTTTTTCTCCATTTTCAACCTCATGTAAGTAAGCTAAATTACTTTGTTGTTTATTTAGATCTTGTTATTTCTACATCTCGTTCGATGGTCTACCCCACAAGCAGCATTTTTTTGATTCTCTTGGATGTTGACTCCCTAGTCTCAACCTAGAGCGGTATTTTTTTGTTATTAGAGCCTTACCTTTTTTTTTGGTACCCCTAAGTGGTTGTGAGCTGAGGCCACTCCACGATCATTGTTTTGAAATTTATCACCTTATTAGTAGTTCTGCTTAAATTAGGTAAAGAATATACGGAACACGCCGCAGTGCGTTTGTTTCCCTTTTTGTTGCCCTACACATTTTGAAATTTATCACATTATTAGTAGTTCTGCTTAAATTAGGTTAAGAATATACAGAACACGCCGCAGTGCGTTTGTTTCCCTTTTTGTTGCCCTACACATTTTGAAATTTATCACATTGTTACTAGTTCTGCATAATCATAATAATTAAAAAACTCGAGTTACCTCTTCCCCTTTCCCTTCTCACCCGTATGATAGTGAGAGACAGTGAGAGTGCCTGTGCAGACTCTACGAACTCCTGAACCAGTACCATCAGCTTTGGTCAAGTTTATATTTGCTCTTCGTAGCCATCTTGTAGATCTGAAACTGACATTATTTTGTTGTAGTTCATCTTGAACTTTGTGATATTATTGTTAAGTTGTTGATCAGCCTACGTTTTGGATTTTGGTTATTTGAGTAACTTTTACGTTGGGTTGATTAGTTCAGTTTCAGACATTACAGGCTTGATAAAGTAAGTATTCATTCGATTATTTTTTTTTGTACATCATAGTTCGACAGAACACTTCTTTAACATCATTTATGGTATCACTTTTACTAACTTTCTTTTTTCCTTGCCTCTCCTCTTGCTTAGCATTACTTCATTTTGTATTGTATAACTTTATGATTTTGGTAAACTAAACTATTGTAAAGATTTTTGTAATTTATTTAAACTTTTTCATAATTTTGTTGGCATCACCACTAGATACTCAGCTTAATCTGCTTGTAACTACTCCAGTATTTTTATATTATTTTGGTGGCTTGGTTTTTCTGTCGCTTGTTTTTTTTGTTGTCTAGCTGTTACGCCGACGCAGGGACTCTAGGCGAGAGCGTACAGGGTGCAGCGTAGAGCTTGGTTTGACGCTTCGGACGTCCGAACCATTAACACAGCCACAAGAGCGGCTACAGCTATCGTCGTCCTTCTCGGAAGGTGTACAGCCCAAGAAGTACCCTGAATTGGTTCACCAGGCCATCTTTTACCTTGGCACGTCATCGTACTATCCTACCCTACCCTATCCTACCCAGCAACACTTTATCCGCATTGTCCATCGCTAGCCGAGGATTGTTTGTGTGCATCTACTCAGGTAAAGTGCAACAACGTGAAACTATATATATATATATATATATATATATATATATATATATATATATATATATATATATATATATATAACTTACTGATCACACTTCAATGTTGCCATATATATTTAGTTGACTTTTTATAGTAGCGCTACTCTATAAGAAAAACATGAATATCTCTGGAATAAAGCATTTACGGACATTTGCTCAAATGAACTTGTCACCCTATTTTTAGGTGATTAATCTTAATTTTAAGTTAGGCCGTTTAAATCTGGGACATTCTGTATAAAGAATAAGTAACAAATATGAGTTTAGTTGAATCTAATCTATTTTTAAACCAACTACTGGCTCTAAATTATAAGAATTCAAAATATGGCGATTATGGAATTAACAAGAGGATAACTTCGTTGAAGAAAATCAAAAAATTAACACAAAATAATACATTTTCAATTATTCTAAATCCATTCCTTGAAATTTTGGCATTTTTGCAACCATATATTTTCTTTAATGCCCTTGAGGTTAACCCATTTCAGGAGGCTAATGGAGTCAGTTTTCTTATATCTCTGAACAGACTGTACCTTTGCACGTTCTGCAATAGTATATTGTATAAGTAAATTGGATTTTATACCCTTTCAGCACGTGTTGTACATGATACTTTTCCGAAGACCACAATTAAATAAAGAAAAACAATATAAAATTTACATAAAAGTAATAAAACTTATTATGTTAACATCATTGCTATCAGAATTCACCAAAAATTTTAATCCGTGCAAATTATCTGTAACTGTCAAACTTTTCAAAACAAATTTTTGTTAGTTCGCTGTTACCTTAGCGTGTGATAAAATCATATCACACAGTTGCGGACGCATCTAATTGGCTAACAAGCTTTTATATCACACAGCATTGCTAGTAATATGCAATAACCAACTTTCAGTAATGGTTTAGCGTGTGAATTATGTACTTTTCATAATGGTCGTCGAAAAAATACTTACTTTTCAATAAGTATATGAAATTTTAGCTCCATCCCAGCGTCCCTGCCATTCTAATCCACTGAAAGATAAAAAGGAACATGAAATATTTTTAATAGTATTATTATAATATAAGGATAAAGTACGACCCTAATTATCGCCCATAGTCAAATTATTACGGGGTTTCGTACTTATCGGCACTTCGGCGGATTTTCACCGTTTTCTTCGTTCATCGCCCGATTTTTGGTGCTCGTTGCCGCCATCACCGGAGCCAAGGCACCACCCCATCAACTCTTGGGGGATCTTCCCGTCTACTGGGGCTCTTCTCTCGCCTACTCAGCACATCCACGGCACGCCGGAGCTACTCCAACGTCGCACAGCTAAGTAGTGTTTTAATTACCCAGTGAATTACTAGTTACAGTGCTGCGCCACCCTTGTTAGTACGTTTGTACGAACCTAGCTTACCCTTTGAAGGGTTAAATATTGTACCGAGTAGCGATTCAAAGCTATATTTTAAGACAATATTGGTAGTATTTTTCTATAAAATTTTTGTAACGCCGCCTATGGTTTGTACCAGCGCGTACAGTAATTTGGCCGTTCAACATAAGTATTGGCCGTTACTCTCTATTTGTCATTATTTTTGTCTGAGAGTTATATTTTTTTATTCTGTATAAATCATAGTTATTTTTAATTCATATTTTGGGAGATCTCCTACTAGGCTACTATTAAGATATTACTGATTTTTCATGATATTGTTTATTAAAATTTTAACAATTGTCTTTGATAAATATTACGATTATTGTAATAATATTTCTGACTGTTTCGTTTTTAGTAGAATAATTGATTGTAGAGTTTTCTGAAATTTGAAATTTTACACAATATTACGCTGGTTAGTTAAACTCAATTTTGGCTTTTATGTTCCAAAGCACCCAACTCTCACCAATTTAATTATCCCTTCCCATCCTTTTTTGACCTGGCGTTATTTTTCGTAATTTTTATTTTATCTAAAATTACGTGGCGCCCTAATTATCTTATCCGATTCATTTATTCGTATACGAACTACAATTGTACGTATTCACGTACCCTCTCTGATTGTCAATATGTAGAATGTCTTCTCTTATTTAATTCCGTTAAAAATTCTTGATTAATTTAACTGCGCTAAAGCTATGTTCCGCTAAAACACTAGTTACGGGTGTAGTTAAAATTAATTTATATATTCTAAGCAAATTAGGACCAAATTCTTTAGATTTTGAATAACCATCTGAATTAATGAATTTAGCATAAATAGCTCCGTGGTAACGTGTCGGACTGTGGATCGTGAGATCCTCAGATCGAATCCCACTGCCGACAGTTACAAATTTAAATTTACCCCTGTGGTTCCCCCTCCACTAACATCCTTGGGGGCTATGATTTGACGGCTGGTAACCGCACTTCATACGAAAAAATATATCACCTACCGAGATCTGCGTAAGCAGAGTGCCACACCCGTAATGGGTAAAGGCGTAATGATATATTTATTTATTTATATAATTTAAATAATTGACATTCTTAAATACCATCACTTTCGCAATTTAAACCTAAATATACCTTATTATTACTTAAATGTAATTTTTTTGATAAATAAAACAATTAAAATATAAAAATTTCTACTAATTTAACTTTTTGCAGTATAGGAACAGTTGTCATTTACAGACATACGAAAATATTTGTTCCACCTTCCAAGGTTTTTCGATGACAATATTCTTGTTATTCACTAAGCGCAATAGGCTTCGATAACGACTGTGCACAGCACTAACTTTAGCTCGGTTTATTTAAATTACATGATTTTTTAATAAAGATTTATTTCGTAATTAAAAAGAAAGAGCCATTTAAACATTTTTAGAAACAATTCATATGTTAGTGATAACAGAATCGTTAAGTTACAAATTATTTTATTTAGTTAAATTTGAAATTAATGAATCTTTAAAAAGGCGCCTCAGCCTATAATTTTTGTCATTGATGAGGATGGATAAATATCACCGAAACGATTGTATCGAGAAATAAATTGTATTATTTTATATCCTGTTTCTTATCCATCATCCAACGATCTTCCTGCATCTTAACATCTGAATACGAATCTCTATTTACAGTGATATTAATAATTTAAAAAGTACGAAACTTACATTTACGTTTACTTCTTCCAATGCCAATTTTTAATTTGTGTCCTACTTTAAAATACCTGAAAATAAATAATACAGTAAATATTGTTAATCATATGATAATATTTCCAAATAACAAGATAATTATGACAAATTCTAACTGATGTCAGATAATCATATACATTCAATTACTAAACATAATATAACATTCTAAAAATAGTAAAATCATATACTAGGGACCTCAAAATGTAATTATCTATTGAATCTAGAATATCGAAACATTTTTAGATTAAAGAAAATACAAACGCTCGATCATTATGCTAGAAAATTTTACTATAGAAGCAAAAAACTTACCTTTGGGATTGATAGGTAAATGAATCAATTTTCTGATTCCTCAGGTGTTCTCAACTCACGAAGCTGAAAGGAAAGAATACTGTAAATGTTCTTAATAGTAATATGATAAAATAGTATCAAATGAGGCTGCGGTTGATGGAAACAGGGTTATGGAATGTCCCCATGGTTATTTAATTTGTATATTAATATGTTGTTACAGAAGGCATTTAGTGAAATGGATGGTGATCGTACAGCACCTGCGTTAGCTTATGCAGGTGATGTGTTCAGTGAAACTGAAGAGCAATTGTAAAGAATGATTATGAACATGAATGAAGTGAAGAAAGATCTAAATCTGTTATTGATGTCGATAAAAGTGAAGTGTTGATGTTTGAGATGAATTATTTGGTTACTGATTGTAATGTTTCATTGAATGTTGAGATTAGAACATGGGAATGAAATTGTATATTTAGGTAGTGAATTTTCGAGGGATGAATGCATTGTCCGGCCAATTGAAAGGCGAGTGTCTGCAAGGTGCAAGTATTAGATGCTCTAAATATGCATATATAAATATAACTTAATTGATAAGATCTTGGATATTGGTTTTTAAAAACTTTATTTTTAATCTGAAACAGAGAAGCAAAGTTCTTAGATGTTTGTTGCTTTAACAGTACAAAAGACTGAATACTAAAACTACATACAAGATAAAATAAACATGTGTACAGATAATAGAAATATGATTCTTCCTCAGCTCGTGGGAATATAGCGGCTGATGGGAAACGCTGATGTCGGCAGGTAGACGTTAGGTAACACCTCCCTTGAGAAGAAACTCTAGGGTGGATGCCTTGAGTTTCGTTGAGTGGAGTTGACCTCCGGTTGACTTTCTTTTTCTGCAAAATTTTATTTTTTATTTTTATTATAAAATAAAGTAACATAACCATTGCTAGTATGCTGACTCCTATGATTGAGCCCCTTGAATAGTTTTCGTGAGTGGTGATCGATTCGATCGGGAATTTTTTTAATTCTTGAAGTTGTAATTGATGTAGTTTATCGAGAGGAATTTTGTCCAAATTTAATTTTTCTATTTGTGGTACTGTTGAGTTTCGCATGTTAATTTTTTGTAAACTCACTGGATGCCCTGATATAGTCTTCAGTTTATTTTCATAAACGTACGATGAAATTTTGATTGAGCATTTGGTGGGGATGATCATTAGATAAGTCCCCTTTAAAGAAACTATTGAATTTTGTTTACATGTAGTTTGTATTCTTTGAAGATTTGGGAATATGGCGATGTAATGTGCTTCATTGATTTGTAATATTACTTGTTGATTGATTTTGATTGGTATTTGTTGACAACTGGTTACTGTGACTTCTAATAATAAGATTGAAATTAGGCATTTTTCATCCCTTTGATCTGGTAAAAGATTTTACAAAGAAATTCGAACTGTAGATCTGCGCATTCTTCCATGCTATGTTGATAAACGTTGTTGCTTATAGACAGGTAGGTAGCGGGAGGAATGATAGTAGTTTGGTTAGAGCTAGGGATTGAAAATAAATGATAATGATCTAGAGTTTCCGGGTGTATTAAGGGAAAGTCAAGTGAAAACATTATCTTTTCATTTAAAAAAAAAAAAACTTTAATTTTGATAACTTTATAATATTTAGAAATGTCATTGATATTTGAAAATAACAGCTGTTTGTCATAAATTAAATATATCTTTCAACAGTATCTTTTATTTCTTTATAAAAAATAATACTTGGGTGTACAACTTCTAGATTGGCAAATGTTACAGCGTTTTCTCTTTCCTCTAAATAATTTAATAATGAATGAAAATTAAATTTAATTTCTTCCAAAATTTCTTGTGTCTGTAGAAAATGGGAAAATAAAATGTTTTGTTTATTAGTTGATTGAATTAATTCGTTCTTTTTATTTTCAATACTTATATGATTTTTAATATTCAGTGTCATGGTCTCGTTTATGTTCATCATGATATGTTTTGAAAATGAAATCTGATTATTTAATTTTGTAACTATTTTATTATGATCCGTTTCTAATTTAAAAATATTATTATGAATTTCTTGAGCATCGTCGTGGTCCTTATTACCAGAGATAAATTTAATAACTGGCTCTAATGGGTATATGTATATGGGTATGTTTATACCGTTTTCTGGGTAAAAGGTGTGTAAGTTTCTGTTAACAATTTTTGAAATGTACTTTGTGTATACATGTAATTATTTAAAATGTGTCGAAGTTCGGAAGTAGCAAAATTTAATGCGGTTGTTATTTGTGAATTTTTATCATTTAATAAGTCAATATGATTTTTGAAAGATTTCAGATCAATATGCATGACCTAATTTAAAAGGAAGGATTCCAGGATTAGGCTGTAAGTTCTGAATCTGTACTTCTTGTGCTTTTGTCACGTGTAAGGTCATAAGTCTGTAACAATTCAGGTTTTTTCAGTATTATGTTTTCTAAAATAATGAATTTATTTTTATTTTGTTTTTGTTTAGTTTTGTAACTGTAAGTCTTTTGTGTCAGTCTTTTAATGTTTGATAAGTGGATGTTTCTTGAGGTATTGCCGTGTTCGGGAATAATTTCGCCTATTTTTAAATTCGAATCAATTGTTTTAATTTCTTCCTTTTTATATTTATTACTAGTTTTACTTGTTTCTGCTTATTTGTCACGTAAACAGTATCTGGAATGTCGGGAAGTTCTTCACTATTTTAATTTGCATAGTTAATAGTTTTTTGTTTATTCTGTTTATTTAATTCCCTAATTTTATTATATAATAGTTTAATTTTTTTCTTAATGGTTTATTATATAATTATCGATTAATTGTTTTTCTAATTCAATGTCCAACGACGAATTTATGTCAAGATGTCTTGTTATAATTTCATACGGTTTTAATTTTGTTACCGAATAAATAAAGTTGTTATAAGCCAGAAGTTCGTAATTAATTTTAATATCAATTGGTTCTTTGTTATATTCTTGTTGATTATTTAACAATCTAATATATTCGACTAATGTTAAATGAAATCTCTCAATTAGTCCATTTGACTCTGGGTGTTGCGAGCTAATAAAGTGAAGTTTCACTTTATAAACTTCTAGTAATTTTTATTAGTGAGTTTTTAAATTCAAAGCCATTGTCAGAAACGAGTTGATCAGTTATTCCAAGATGTGTAAAATAAGATTAGTAACGACTTCTATACCTTAACCAGAATTTAATTTGTATACTTGCGCGTATCTTGAAAATGCGTCTATAATTGTTAGGAATTTTTGTATTTCTAAAGTTATCGAATCAATGTAATATTTTGAATGGTTTTGTTGGAGTAGGAGTAATGTTAAATTTTTGTTTTATAGGCACACGATCGTATTTTGTTTTTAAACAAATTTAGCATTCATTGATGTAAGTTTGTATTGATTTAAAGGTTGCTGTACTTCCTTATACTACGTATAGAAGAAAATTTTTTTTTATAAATAACTGAAAAGTTTACATTTATTTAAAGCCAATTAATGATAATCTAATAATTATATTCCAATAATGAAACGTTTACGTAGTAAAATATTTATTTAATTTTACTAAAGTACAGAAAATATAAATGTATCACATCATAAACATTTGAATTTACCACCATAGTTATGTTAAGGCTGATTATTGCAGTTAAAGTTCGAGGGGAAAGATGACTCTCGTGTTTCGGAAAAAATAGGGAAGAATGCCAATATATGTACTTTGATCAACATTTGAGAGAATTTCAAATATATTTCTATTAATTTCTTTTGTACTGTTGATTTCCTTCATCAATAAATAAATAAATAAATAAATAAATTAATGAAGAAGGAAATAACCTATTCCTATAGTGTAAACTTTTTTATACTATGGTTGGCAACATTGCACCAGTCGTCTGTTTAGGTCAAACATTCGCGTCAAAGAACGAATCCTTTTTTTTGGTATTCTTCATTTATTTTCATGTTGTTTATGGTCCAACAACCTCTATCCGTCAAAATTTTAAGGATTTTTTACAGTGACTTGTACCTTGCAATGTCAGATGAAGTACGTTTCACAGGCTGGGTTCGTTCATTCCCATGAATTTTATTTTGTCAATTCAAATTAGAATAAATTATTTCTTACTATTATTCGTATCAAAAAACAAAACTATTATTATTGTGAAGTCTTTGAACATTCTAGTATTTATATATGCGGATGAAAAGGATAGCTATAACATAAAACTATACAAAAATATTTGTTGAATTCTAGTTGGCCAAAACTACAGAACTTTGATACTGTATTTCTCGTTCCTATGAACGAATACAGTATTGAAAATAATTCGTATATTTATAAATATGGTCATCTATAACATACTAAGTTTATTTTCAATTTCAAATAATCTTAGTATGTTATAGAGCAGGGATGGCGAACCTTTTTGAGACGTGGGAAAAGCTTTGGTTTGTGATCTAACTTGTGTAGATACGGTGGCGGTTTCATACTTAACCGGAACGAGTACACGTTCTGGTTATGCGGCTAGGTTAGCTGAGGAAAGAAAAACCATTTCATTCCTATTGGCGTAGAAACATTTGGTTCACTAGGGCCATCTACCGAAAAATTTATATACAAATTTGGAAAATTAATTTATACAAATCATGGCGAAAGCAGATCCCTTGAATACTTGAAACAGAGAATTAGTATTGATTTACAGAGGGGTAATGCTGCTTCCGTGATGGGTACTTCACTCGATCAGAAGGCTCTAGATGAAATTTTTTATTTTTTGGCAAGAGATCGTTTTTCTGGGGTTACCTAGGATACTTCTACATATTTATATGGTTTTTATTAATTGTATTTATTCTTATTAAAATTTTCTATATTTTAATTTGTAACATTTCTATGCAAAATTGTGCTGTATTCTGACATGCTTTTTAAAGTTTACTACAAAACTTTGGACTTCTATCTACAAATATAGGTATAAAACATTACATGTTTCATTTATAATAATAATAATATATTGTTTCAAAAAAGTTCATGTTCTTCATTTCTAAGTAGATAAAATTATGTAAAATGTACTATTTTTCAGAGTTTTGTTTGATTTGCAGAGCTACAACATCTAAAATATTACTTACCTGAAATTGTAAGTTATAGTTATTTATCCACTGATGGACATATATAGTGCCTGCGTTAGCTTATGCGGATGATGTTGTGTTGGGTGAAACTGAGGAGCAATGGAGAAGAATGATTGTGAGCATAAAAGAAGTAGGGAAAGTTTTAAATCTGCTATTGAATGTTGATAAATCTAAAGTGTTGGTGTTTGAGAATAATGATTTGGTGACTGATTGTAATATTTCAGTGAATAGTGTGAGACTGGAACAAGTGAATGAATTTGTATATTTGGGTAGTGTGTTCTCGAGGGATAAACGTATTGACCGGGAGATTGAAGGGCCAGAGTCTGCAGGGTACAAGGTATTGGGTACTCTGGGTGCATTTGCTCGAAACATGAATGTATCTAGAGATGCTCGATTGAGTGTTTATAATGGTGTGTTAGTGCGTACATTGATATATGGTTCTGATTATTGGGTGTGGATGAAGAAGCATGAACGACGTATAACTGCTGTAGAAATGAGATATTTGAGAAGGAGAGAGAGAAATTATTACAGATACAAAAAATAATAATCAGAAAAAAAATTTTATACTTTTAACAAGTTAACTAAAGCTGTATAAATCTGGTTGAGAAATAATTATTGTCTTTTTTACCTCCCACCATATCATGTAAGGGAGGTATAGGAATCATGCTAAAAATTGTGTAGTGAGTTTTCAGTGGATGAGCACGTTTTAGGGTCCCTGGAATACGATTTTACTAGTTTCGAGATGATATCTTGGTGTGTGTGTGAGTGTGTGTGTGTCTGTATATGTGTCTGTCTGTCAGTCTGTATTGATCTCTGGAGTTACGGTTTCTCAAAAACTACTACACTATAAATTTTGATATTTTGTAGGTACTTGTATACAATTGTATATACCCTTTGGAAAAGCTGATTAGTTTTTGGTGATATTTCAATAAGCGGAACTGGTAGTTTACATGAAGCCCAATCAAGTTATTTTAAAATATCTCAGTTAGTTTTGGTTTAATGTAAATTTTGTTATTAGAATAATGTTTCAAATATTATTATCTAAAATTATTGTTTGAAACATTTACGTATTACAACAAGTTAAAAAAAATTTAATTTTAATATTTTCTTCTAAATCTGCTAACCTGTGTTTTTTGAAAAAAACAAAGCAACGGTTTAGAAATATCATTTTTCGACATGTGTTATAATTTTTTTAAGGGATTGGCGTTTCTTTATAATGGTGGTCCGTGTTCCTGCATTGTTCGATAAGAAATCTATGGCGGGAGGTATTGTGGTGCCCACAACAGATTTTTTATATGGCACACCTGTGTATTCTTGCACCAGTTAATTTTTTTTTGAAGTATAATATTTTGTACTAGATAGTTTTTGAGTTATTGAGGACAATATTAACCCTGCAGCAGTGACGCCGAGTCACTCAGACTCAAGCGTTGTAAGATGGTATGTAAAAATAATGGGTATACAGCTGTGGGGTACCACTTTTCAGTAGCTTCCTAGAATTTACTACTCTACTGATCTATGCAGTAATATCAGTGCTATCAGTTTTGAGTAAAATTTGCAGTCTTTAGAGTCTGTCAGACTCGACGCCACTATTTTAGGGTCATCAATCTCAAGTTGGATATATTCCTAGTTTGTGAGGTTTTGCGCTTCTGGTAAGTACAACTATATTTTTCGAAAGAAGTTAAAACAATGAACAATAAATTTAGAAAAACCAATTACGTGCAATAACAGTCGCATTTATTACGGCTACTAGATAAAGTAAATACTGGCCCTGAGGTAGTTTTTGACGATGAAGAATCCGAAGGCGAGGAGGATATTCTCGGTAAACAATTTTTTAGTTTTGATACAGAGCAAGAAGAAGAAAGCGAGAACGATTTGCATCACAATAAAAAAATTCTACGAATTTCATTGGCAAAGGTGGTATGGTCGTTTTATAATACCACAAAGATGGGCGTGGACACCGTAGAGGAACTTAGTACGACCTACAATGTGGCTCGGAACACCAGGAGGTGCCCAGCGGTGATATTTTATTCTCTGTTGAATATAGCAGGCATATATTCCCAAGTAATTCACGTATCAAATAACCCAAATACAAAAATAATTCGAAGAATTTATAAAAAGGGAAAAGGAACTGACAGACCAGTATTTGAAGCGTTGCTCTTTTATAGTAAAAAAATTACACAAGCAGTCCGAGAAAGCCGTCAGGAACTAGCAGGCACTTCAGCCGATGTTCCACTAGTTCAGCAGGAGGCGCCAGTCGGTAGAAAACGGTGTAATTTTAGCAAAAACAACAATACCACTCGATATTTTTGTAAAATTTGTAAAAAAAAGGTTGTGTTTGAAACATGCAGAATTTCGCTGACTAGTATTTAGTATGTTCCTTCAGAAAAGTATGTTTTCTTTATATTTATCATTTGAAATAATATATTTTTTTTTTCAATTAAATTTTACCTCTAAATTATTTTTGTATTTTGCACCTAATTTACATTTTGCTGAATTTTTTTTATTTCGTATTAATTGACAATTTCTACGGTGACATATTTATAGAGCTAAGGTATGTAAGTAATTGAAATACCCGCAAAGTAAATCATACCTTAAAATGTTACTGAATTTTTTTTTTTTGTACTGAGTCTGGCAGACTCGGCGCCACTGCTTGCGTTATGCTAAAGGGCGCCACCACTTCAGGGTTCAAATGATTTTTCTCAAAATAAAGTGTGCCCTGAAAAAAAATTTGTAAATTACTACAAGTTCTGCTCGTGTATTGTTTAGTATTGTTTTCGCTTACATACCTAAAATATTTGTGTTGACTAATTACTTTATTAATTTGTGTGAAAAATGACAGTTTCGTCAATTATCAAATAGGTAGATATGTTAAAAGGTTACTTTTTGTCAAGCCATGCGTTTATACCGACAACAATATCCGAATCGCTTACATTCAAGTTATTCATATTAAAAAAAAAAAACCTATGTATATTCTTACACCGACTAATAGAACATAATTTTGTATGTAAGCGAAAACAACGCGAAACTATACAATTGATGAATGAAAAAAAAAATAATCAGAAAACAATTAATATATTTTTTATTATATCTGCATAACAATGCTTGCTCATGCGAAAAAGCGTGCAAAAACACAACATTAAAACAAGCCAGAAAGTTGCTAGGCAACAACAACAAAAATTTCTGTTAATTTGTTACGATCGTATCCAAAAATAAACTATAATAAACAAAAGTCATCGGATGATGGATAAAAAAGGTGGATAAATAATTTTACATCTCCTACTTGCAAACGTTTCGTAATTTATTTTGCAAGGAGGAGATGTGGATGTAATAGTATATTGTACAACGAGCATGGAATAGTACTCATTTCCTACGATTATGAAAGTTTATAGCATTCGCCTTCGGCTCATGCTGCAAATCATACGATATGAAATGGACATTCCATGCGAGTTGTACACTATAATTTTTCTACGACCACGATATTTTTTCCTAATTAATTTAATTTTTATATTAAATTTTTCCCGCTGTCACCAATCCAGTATTTAACAATTCTAAATAAGTAGGTATCCTAGCAATGGCACCTGTTCTGAAATGAACTGGCCTGTATTTAAATACTTACTAAACAAATTCATTTCGCACGATGCTTGCAATGTACCTCATATCAAACAGTTAATGAGCACAGTGGTCGTTAAAAATAGTATATTGTAAAATAAGCATGGAATGATACTCAATTTCTACGAGAATTTAAAATTTTAACATGAGCCGAAGGCGAATGCTGCATATCATATGAGTATGAAATGGACATATATTTTAATAATAAATTTGTCCCGCTTTCACTATACCAATTTTTGACTATTCTAAATAAGTATTCTAGCAATAACACCTGTACTGAAATGAATTGACTTGTATTGACATACTCACAAAACAAATTCATTTCTCACGATGCTTGCAATATAATGGACCTTATTTCCCTAGTAAACAAACATATAGTGTGCCGATTTATAAGTGGTCGTAGAAAACATCTGTATAAATATATCCCCATTATTTTTTCGATGTATACCCATAATTCACTCTTCTCGACCTCAACCAATCACATGGCCAGATATTCATAATTAACGGTTATTTTAAAGACGTGATGTGGATCACCAAGCAACGGCCGTCTGACAGTTGACATGTAGTCGTCATTGTGTATTTTTATGTTAACGTTTTTCAGCGAATTTCAATCATTTTCAAAAGTTATTTCCAAATTTACAGGAGTAGAAAAAAGTATAGTATTATATTCGGGATTATGGTCATTATTCATTCAGGAACACATGCAGTTCTAGAAAAATCTTTTCACGAAAATACAAATCAAGAAAATACATTAAATTATCGAATATACAAATGTCGAGAATTACGATGAGGAATTGTACATTTACCGAAAATACAAAAGTCGAATGTTGGAACTATTATAAATTACGAATAATACAAATCTCGAAAATACATTTGTTGAATCGCTTGGGTATTACAAATCTCGAAAATACATTTATCGAATATTACAAATGTCTAATGTTACAAATCTCCTCCTCGTCGTAATTTTCGACATTTGTATATTTCGAAAAATGTTTTTTTGAGAAATGTGATGTTACTCATTCATTCGGATGATTTGCATCACTCGCCTATGGCTCGTAACGCAAAATTTACTATTTATTGTCCACTTTTTTTATCTATCATTCGACGACTTTTCTCAATTAATACTAATATTTGTCAAAACTGTTATGACAAATTGTAAAAAAAAAAAAACGAATCTATACAGCAACGTAAACAATAAACCAATAGGCAACGACATCGCAGGGTGTGTTGATTCCGGTTCACTTGATACCGCAAGTTAAACAAGGCTGTCCGCGATTATTAGTTACAGGGGTGACCGTTTTACGAAAACCCATGCCAGCGAACACTGCGTGTCGTTGTCACACCACCGAAAACGAGGAACCAAGGCGGCATATAACAGTGCAGGTGAGACCGCTTTACCAAAATAAAATAATTAACCAAAAAGATATACATACGGCAAACGGCACAAGCATAAAATTATGTTATAAATGAAAATCTAAATGTTGGTTTCCAGTTTTTTCCAGATTATGATGCAGGTATAATAAAAAAAAATGTGCGTGTGATACACGTTTATAAGTGCTTTTGAAGCACTAGCGACGTTTAAAACTTATACACTTATATCATAATATACTGCTTAATATTTTGTGAGTACTAATTACGTTTAGAGGTTATATCACATCGGGCAGAGTCTGGCAGCCAGAAATTATTGCTAATAATGATAAACAAATATTTGTGCTTTTTGTGTTGTATTGCCACCCGCTTTAAACAAATGTCACTGCATGTAGTCATCGCTTCCATGTCAGTACATTAGCGAAGCAAGCTCGTCATTTAGTTCATTGCTTCCATATCAGTGCATTGGCGAAGCAAGCTCGTCACTTCATTCCTCGCTTCCATATCAGTATATTGGCGAAGTAAGCTCGTGATTTCGTTCCTCGCTTCCATAATACTATATTGACGAAGCAAGCTCGTCACTTCATTCCTATTTTCCATATCAGTGCATTAGTGAAGCAAGCTCGTCACTTCATTCCTCGCTTCCGGGGTCAGTTTAATTCGTTTGCTGATACATAATACATTTTTGTACGTATAATAGATTTACTCCATTTCGGACGCGAACATACATTTTGAATTCCCGCGGTTAAGAAACACCTCCATAGTGTGGCAGACCCGAAATATGATTGAATGAGTTAAACCAAGAAATTTAATATCCTTGAAATTAAACAATAAACCATAATGCGCATTAAAAAAAATTATAATTTTTTATTTTTTGAATTTTTTTACAGAAACACTTTTCACGATCCCTAGAATACATATTAAAATTTTTGTCAAAATCACTTACCGAGATCTGCGTAGGCAGAGTGCCATACCCATAGTGAGTATAAAGCGTGATGATATATATTTTTTTTATGAAGATGAGAGGCGGACTAACTACTATGGTCATATATCATATGCCGCCTCATGATTGGATGATTATGAAAGTATGTGAACAACACAAACGGCCATGCTCTTCAGTGGGATTCGAACCCACGACCCCTGGCTTGCTAGGCTAGTAACATAGCCACTACGCCACCGAGATCGGCAGATGATATATTTATTTATTTTATTTCCTTAAAAAAAAGAAGTAATTGTAATTTGTAATCTAATTACATTTTTGGCATGTAATTGAGCTAATTAATTAATTACATTTTGTTCGCAAAGCAATGTAATTTGTCAATTGTAATTTAATTAACATTGAGACAGTAATTATAAAAATGTAATTCATTACATTTTAGCAGTAATTTGCCCATGTCTGCTGCGCACCAATATTTGTATTATAAATAAACTTCGGTGAATATTATAATGATGTGGTACAGCTATAAAAAGTAATTCTGTGGTTACTCTTTATTTTTATTTTTTTTTTAATTTATATTTTTAATCAGGGTTTCTATAACTTTGTCACTGAATATATACACGTTTTTCTTTAAATCAAGACACGGAGGAAAAGTACCAAATAGTTACAAATAAACTTTTACATACCATGGTTGGCAACATTGCGACAAGCGTGCTTCTGTAAAATTTTAACCTTACTCAATTTACTAGGCTCTAGTTACATGTACTACTTGTCAGAGTTTTGCTTGTTGTGTCTTAATCCAAAACAACTTAAAAATGTGTTAGTGCTAGACGACAATGGAATTGCATTTCACGGACAATTAAAATATTGCTTGCCTGAAATTGTAAGTAAACACATACTTTCTATATTCTATAAATAGCCATGTTTAGGTGGTAATTTTGTTATTTGAAGTTTGAAGATGCTCTATTATTGTACATATGAGATCAATATTCTCTAAAGCCTAGAATTACTTGAAAATATGAGAATAACGAATTAAGAAAGTTAAATTCTATGAAAACAACAACGCCAATACATAACATAGTCTTACCGTTCAATTTTATTTTTCTTTATAATGGTAGGAGTAATAATTTGTTTCAGGTAGCAATAAAATAGTTTGAAAAGAGCTTTAAATATTTAACATTTAATTTTTGTTTTTTCTACAGTATGCTAGCTTGATTCTTAAGCTAACTCACTGCATTTTTCTCTATAATGCTAGCAGCAATACATTTTTTTCCGATAGCAAGAAAATAGCTTGAAAAAAGCTTTAAATATTTAACATATTTCAGTTGTTGTGACCTAATGTTTTTGTGCTAGCTTAATAAGGGTCCATGATATGGTGATAAACAAAGTACGAGGTGTTCCAAATCTTTTCCCATATTATCACAAACATATTGTTTTTCCACTGATTTTGTACGCACATATAATAATTTCGCTTTTGTATATGCTTCATCAAAATATAAATTATTATCACACAAAACAGTTTTTATTTCACGTTTATTTTTTTTTTCGGAATTTTCTTCTCTTGTCGCGAATGATAACGTACATTGTCCATAATAATTACACTTTTAGTTGGTATATTGCTTTAAACCATTTTTCGTACACTTCTGCAGTCATATTATCGTGATAGTCGACTTTGCAATCCCGAATGCTTTTTGCCGATATAACTAACGCATTGTTAATTCACCCATTTTCTGTTGCCGTATGTAAAATAATAATTCTTTTCCCGCATGATACCGGTACGTTTGAAGCACAGTGAGCATTACCGTCATTACAAATTTTAGACACAGTAACATGTGTGTCAAACCACGTTTCGTCCAAATATGTAATTGAACGGCCTTTGAACAGACGCTAAAAACTTCAACCGCTATTCTCGAATTCTGTGTGTTTCTATTATAATTTGACGCTTATCGATTGTTTTGTATCCAAATCCTACAAGTTTTAGAATTCTGTAGAGTGATGTAATTGAACCCTGTATTCCAGTGCCATTTGTAGCTAATCTTTGGTTCAAGCTATTTCATTTTGGAATTATTTTTTCATCCTACATCTGGTACACTTTCCTTGTCACCACATCCAACTCAAATTGGTTTAACACTTTTCATTGACCACAATCGTTTCGTGTTTTTCTTGTTTTAATATCACAATTTACTATCTTATGCACCGGTGCCAATGGCACATTAGTTAATTTAGCCATTTTGCTGTTTTTATTGCATTATCTGGGATTGTTCTTATTATGTTACTGTATATTATGTACATTTTAATAAATTTATCGTCAGAACCACAAGAACAGCATTAAAAATTTGAATTATGTGGGATTATTCTTATTATGTTACGGTATATGTAAATTTTAATTATATTTAATATACAGCAATGATATGCAACATCCTATTTGTAAATGGAACATCCTCTATATTTTTGAAAAATTTAAAAGATCTTTTGTTTCTCTTTTAAATAGTTCTTATTCATTATAGTCCTAAAATGATCAATACAGAAACTATTCATGTTTTTATTAATGAAGAATCCCACACAGAAAGTACCTATACCATGAAATTAAAACAATAAATAAATTTATAAAAAAAATGTTCGAATTGAACATTAGTTCATTAAACTAAACAAAGTATAAGAAAAAAACATTGCTAAACTAAATGCAAATAGTAAATAATAATTATTGAATGTCTGGCAGCAACTAATCTGATTGTGTAAATATTGACACACAATTTTATGACATATTTTCTGTGTGATTATTTAATCATGAATAGTTTCTGTTCTGATCATTTTAGAACTATAATGAATCAAAGAGGAACATAAGATCTTTTAAATTTTGTATAAAAATACTTAGTTGTCGAAATACGTATTTAAATAAAATAAATATATCATCACGCCTTTTACCCATTACGGGTGTGGCACTCTGCTTACGCAGATCTCGATAAGTGATATATTTTGGCGTTGTTAGTGGAGTGAGAACCACAGGGGTCAATTTAAATTGGCAACTGTCAGAAGTGGGATTCGAACTGAGGATCTCGCGATCAACAGTCCGATAAATTGCCACGGAGCTATTTACCCCATCACATACATGGCGGTGATCGAATCAATAAGAAGGACGTTGACCAATAATGAGAACAACACTTTGTGCGAATCAGCCGAGATGAGGGTTTCCCGCTCACAGAGGAGCAATAGTAATAGTTTTTAAGATTGTAATACAAGTGTAAAAGGTCGGTTTTACATTCAGCAACATTCCCAGCAGCATGTTGGGCAACTTGTTGCTGAACAAGTTGCCCAACGAGTTGCCGAATTGCTAGGAACATGTACTAATTTTATTGTCAGCAGCTCGGAACTTTTCTACCAGATTTAGTATATTTTCGTTACTTTTTGTTTTATCAATCGTCTAATAGCGTCATTCTTTTTTTGATTTTTGCGTTTTTGGTTTTGTCTATTTCTTTGCCTTAAAAATATAATAAACAACAGTCATGTTTCAAAAAATTCCAACCTCCATCAGATTTATGTTGGTATAATAGTTTCATAACCTAGTAAAAATGCTGAAATATGTGGCCCAATGTAATATACATGTAAACCGTTGCCCCAACATGTAACACAACTTCGCGTTACGCAAGTATTGTTGAAAACATTGTTAAATGTAAAACAGGCTTTACACTGGATGCATTTCATTTTGATTGCATTTAGTACGTGGTGTGACATCTATCGGCATTTTAATAAAATAATTTCAATGTTGAATCAATTGGACACCATACAATTTTCCGTAAGAATTACTTTCGCGAAACCTAGTTCGCTACTTTTAAGAGTAGCTGTTCTTGTTTTGGATTCAGTCAGCTCGAACTGAACAAATAGCTGGGTAACTCGAAGTATACAACATGCAAATTACTCACTTCCATTATTCCACTATTTCTATGCGATAATTTGCATAGTGTGCACTGGTCTTCATAAGAGACAGTCAGATTTGATGTTGGACTGACAAGATCCATTTTACTACTTGTCTTGATATGTATATGTACAGCATTGTTCAGAAGTTATGCCCCATAACCCCTCCACAGGTACCAAAACTGAACTAAAATCCGACAAACGTTCTTGCTAGTCGAATGAGAAAGATAAACGATACGAAATGAAGGACAGATATATAATCCATTGTTTACCTGAACCAGGTAAACACCTTGTAGAGATTATACAATTTCTCACTTCTTATCTTACAATATTTTGCAAAATGCAAGTGAATATTGGATGCGGTATACAAGTTCGATGACGCATCTAAAATTCTTGAACTTTGCGACCCCTGTTGAAAATTAATTACATTTTCATCAGAAAATAAAACAAAAACATTCAACTACATATTAAATTCAAATTATCTGATAAATAAAAATATTAATGGCCGAAATATAAAACAACTACAAAAATATTGTTTGTTACTGTGTCGCCAATATACCGGATGTAGTATTGAAATGTAGCATATAGGGATTTCAGTGTTATATTTTTGATATTGCTATAAATAATAATAATAATAATAAAAAATAATCTTTACATTGATATCGAGTTGGTTATTAAATTTTCCAACTTCTTCCTTTAGTTTTCTTCTGTTTTCACGCCTGTTATTTAAAACTTATTCTTATTTGCTTCTTTTTCTTTCTGTTCGTCTATATTGTAGTCTTTTTAGTTTTCCTCCTATTTCTCTCTCTTCTTTAACCCTTTCTTCTCTTCTCTTATTTTTATCTGTTTTGTTGCTTCATTTATACCTTTTATGGTATTAAATATCAAATTAAAATTAATATTTATTAAAAAAATTGTACCACAGCCATGGAAAATTGAACAGAAATGAAATATTTATTTACTAAAAAGAAATGGAAAGAAATGAACACTGAAATTCGCCATTATCATTTCAATCTTCTATGAAATTTCTAAAGATAATAATACAACACTGTAATAAATAATTATAAATTTGTTCTCCGAAATGTATATTTTTTTTTTGTTTTGTTGTGTTCTATAGCCGTATTATAATTTTTTTAATAAATACTAATTTTAATTTAATTGATATATAGTGAAATATTAACATTTAGGTAACTAATGCATGCATTTTGAAATTCTAAACACCTTTGTATTTTCTTCTTTGCTGTATAGTAAGTAGGTAAAAATTGATAGCAAATTCAAAAAAATATCATTGAGATACCTCTATTCTACATTTAAATTCTACACGCGGTATACAACAAATATATCACAGGAGTTCAAAAGTGTCGTCAATTTATACAACAAATATATTAATATCATACAAGTGCAAAAATAAATATTACAAAAAAGTGTCGTCAATATATGCAACAAATATATCGTACAAGTTCAAAAATAAATATCACAATTAGTTCTTCGATATATACAACAAATAAATCATACAAGTTCAATAAGAAATATCACAAAAAGTGTCGTCAATATATACAACAAATATATCACACAAGATCAAAAACAAATATTACAAAAAGTGTCGTCAATATATACAACAAATATATCATATAAGTTCAAAAATAAATATCACAAAAAGTGTCGTCAATATATACAACAAATATATCACAAAAATCTCGTCAATATATACAATTAAATTAAAAACCTAATACCTATTTACACCAATAGCCATTATTTTCAATAACAGCTTCTACTCGCCGCGGCATCGAATTAATTAAATTCTGGCAGTACTCGCTTCCACGCAGATCATCCCACACGCGGAGAACACTTTGTTGAAGTGCAGCATTCGTTCGAACATTTTCTGTCCCCCTCTGGACCATTGTCGCCCACACGTTTTCGATGGGGTTCAAATCTGGTGACTTAGCAGACCACTGGCGTAAAGTAATTTCCGGGTGATCGTTAAACCAGGATTTTACAATTCTTGCGGTATGAACCGCAGAATTATCCTGTACAAAAAAAAAAGTTGCTATCAGGAATTAACATCCTTACTGATGGCAACATGACTTCCTCCAAGATTTCTAAGTAGGCCGCATTCATTTTTCCGCATATCTCCACTAACTCACCAGAGCCCCAAGACGCCATCCATCCCCAAAACCCGACGTTTATTCTCCCACTCTTTCTGATTGGAACGACGTGTTGTGGGTGAAGACGCGAGTTGTTTGGCCGCCACAGCGGCTTCTTGACGTCTTCGTCTGATGAAAATACCTTTTCGTCAGAAAAAATAACAGAATTCCAATTGAAATCTCTATTTATTTCACAAAAATTCAGCCTCGCTCGCAAATGATTTGGCATAAGCTCGACTTTAGTCGCAGCCTTCCTACAATGGATCCCTACTTCATGAAGCCGTCTGCTGATGGTTAAAGCAGAAGCATTAGCTCCCAGTTTCTGCTTTAGTTCTGCAGAAGAGCAAAAGGGAGTCTCGCTGACGGCCTGTTGCAAATTTTGGACAGCAGCGACATTCAGTTTGCGCGGCGCCCCGCTTCGTCGACGATTTTGTTGGTGAAACGGGCCACCAAATCTATATCGTTGAATCCAACGCCAAACTGATTTTCTCTGAAATATAATATATTTATATTAGATTAAATGTAAAAAAATTTTACCTCCCGTAAATACCGGGTGTCAATTTTTTTTTGAGCTATAGGAAATACAATTTAAATATTTTAATTTCGCTTTTTTTTTTATCTATTAATTTTAGAGCAATAGTGTAAATAGGTAAAATGTTCAAAATTAAAAAGCTTCGCGAACCGAGCCTAAATTTTTGGATATGAGATAGACGTAAAATAAAATACATAATTTTTAACTATTTCTAGAGTGCCATGGAAAACAAAACATACAAACAGTAGTATTATTTGAGTTTGACAAATGATATTTGGAATAATTTTAATAATTATTTACTGGTTAAATTTTTAAATAAGGATAAATTTTATAAATGTAAAAAATACTTACATCAATCTGAAGATTTTCTGCAATGTCGCCGATACTCCACCCTGCTTGCCATAGAGCAATTATTCTTCCTCTCTTCTCCAATGAAATTTTCGCCATCACAACACAAAATATTCTAATTGCTCAAGAACTGAAACACGAATGAAAATAACATGTAATGTAATCTATTTATACCTAGTTCGCGTACTTAAAAACAAACTGGGGTAAGTAAATGTCATTCGCATCAGTTTGGAAATTCCACCCTTTCCAAACAACAGCGGTTACTTCGACTACTTTAAAGTTAATGCCAACAAATGACTATTGAATATTGGTTACACTAATCTTCTTAAAATGGAGTTAATATTTTTGTATTTTAGAATATATTAACTTTCTTTGTTCGCTGCGCTCAAAAGAATCCATTTATGATTTTAATTAAACAGGGGGAGGCAACTTGGATGACAAAAGTCAGCACAATGATATGATTAGTGGCATACCACGCCATGAAGTTGGGAGGCGCCACGTTACAGAGCACATATAATAAAACATGTTATTGGAATCGAGTTACTTTGAAAAAAGAAGAAGAAATCATAGTGAATTTACTTGTCAAAATTTATGAATGTTGATAATTCCTTGTTATTGTTGTTAATTATTATTGTGCAATAGGTACTTTACTACGGGTAAGTGTAAAATTTAATATTCTGTTTTATAAATTACATGTACACTTAAAATACAACAAAAACACAATAACAAATTTAGACCGTTGTAAAAACAGTTTTGGTTAAAAATTTAAATCACGTATATTTTAACATTAATTATTATTATTTATATACAAGTACATAATAAAGCCAATAAATATTTATAGTTACATTACACTCATGCATTTTCCATATAACAATTATCCATTATGTATATTTTAATTCCTTTATTTCAATCATTTTGTCTCCTTCCTATCTTAGAACAATACAATTATTGTTGTATAAAGAAATGCCTAATGGAAGGAAATGCAACAATTTCGGATGGATATACTTGGGTTAGCCCTGATTCATGCACCTTTTCCTGGTCCCAATGCTTCAAGCTCTTCGACTTGACGCGACACCATCACCACCATCCGGACAATATATAACAAACCGACTAGCAGAAGAACATGGAACATGATTCAACCGAACGATCAACAAAGAGGCATGACCATTTACAAACTAACATTGAAAGACCTTTTAATACAATTGGCTCAAACAAAATTAGACGTTTTTCGGCATAAGACAAAGTGTAACACTGAAATCAAATATAAGAATATATAAATGTAGATAATTGAAGCAAAGAGATTACGAAGAACGAAAAATAAAGAAAATTTTATAATGAATTCATAGATTTATGGACTCCAAAGTTAACCGAAATGTGAAGACGAATATCGATGATGCGAATCTACGGTATACTAATTCTAGAAGTAATAAATTTCATTTTTATTAAATATATTTGTTTTAGGATGAATAACAAATATTTGGTTATATCCACCACTTTGAGAAGTATGTATGTAACACAAGTATTTGGATGTATCACACGGCGTCGGTTAATCATAAAGGAATAATGCTTAGTGCTGGCTATTAAATAGAATTTCTAGTTTAACTTATTCACAAGAGAATTTTTGACTGATCTCTTTTTTAAGTACAGTTTAATTCTTATTAAGGATAATTCCTCGTTTCTCTTATAAATTCACTTTTACAATTTAAATACGTTTATGGTGACACTTAGTTAATAACAAATTTATTCGTACAATCACAGATAATAATAATCATCACCAATCAATCGTTCGGCTCTAAATCAGATGACGTGGATATTATATTAGCACTTGAACAAATCTCACACCCGCATTCAAATTCGTTATAGTTCGGTAAAATCTATATGTTTTAAGAGTTTCAGTAAGTTAGAAAATAACCTGTACTAGTTAAAAAAACAAAATACCATTTTAATATTATATTCAATGTAACAGCTTTTTTAAGACTGTTTTTGTGTTAGAATCTGACCTATAAATGTTTGTATCTTTAACTACAAATACTTTGAAATTCATTGTTAATTGTAAGCACTAAATGCATATATTTGTTAAATGTGAAGAGTTTGGTTAGAGCAAAAATATTGTTATAACATAATCTGTTAAAATTTGTCCTTAAACTTGAACAACCTATTAAAAGGGGTAATATATCTACTTAACACTTATTTTATAGTACAGTTGTTATGATGTTTCTAATAATTATATTAAATTCTCTTTCTTTTTAAAATATTAAATTAAATTTTATTACGAATCTTTAATATTATATTTTTTGTCTACATGTTTAAATGAATGTAATCAGTGTTTAATTGAATAAATTTATTCCTTAAAATCATTGTTATAATTTCGAAATAATATAAATACATTTAAATATAAAATAAAAAGTATCAAGGAGGCTAAAAAGCAATCTTCTATCCTTCTATTGTCATCCTTGTCTAATTTTAGTGGCACACCACTCCCACGCGAGTGCAGCACTTATGCTCAAGATTCGTAACCATAGAGAGGGCGATCTGATTATGTTTCTAATTTGTGGTATTAAACAGAGCGTTAAATGTTTGTTTCCATGTAACATTGTAGTATTAACAATATATTTAGAAAACAAAATGACAGCTAGAACAAAAAGTATCATTTGAGCTATGATATCCATGCGACATTTTTCATTTTTTTCATATATTTATTTATTCGGTACTTTATTCGAAAATAATATATTTGTATTTATATTGATAAATGTTTTATTTTAACTCATATATATTTGATGTTAGTTACATTATATTTTATTATTAGATTTCAAGAAGTTTGCATGCCTCATCGAACTTGTGTATAGCATCCAATATTCAGTTGCATTCTGCCAAATATTGTAATATCTGAAGTGTGAAATTTTATAATCTCTACAAGGTGTTTACCTGCTCAAGTAGACAATGGATTATATATCTGTCCTTCATTTCGTATCGTTTATCTTTCTCATTCGACTAGCGAGAACGCTTGTCGGTTTTTAGTCCAGTTTTGGTACCTGTGGAGGGGTTATGGGGCATAACTTCTGAACAATACTGTACATTGTATGACTTAAATATTTATTTAATTAACTTGGGTGTAAAGTGATTAAATATAAATATTTTTACTAGTAATTAATAAGATTTATGTAAGTAGCTAGCTTAACATACTGTTGAATCTTACAAAAGTAAATTTTTGTTCCAGCTAATGGACCAGTTTACCAACGATATGAATAATATGTCTACAGATGACTCAAATACAATAAGTTATGCGACAATTACGATGAATCGAAACCCGTGTCCCGAAGAAGAAGCAGAATCTCAACTAACACAATGCTCCCACGCTGATCCCAACGAAACAAAAACCAATCATCTAAATACCTTGATCATGGAGATGGAACGAATCGCGCTTGCTAATGCTAACCGCAGATCAGAGGAAGAGATTTTTGAGGATGCCAAAGAAGACAAGACCATGCCTGAATTAATTAAACCAGTTCAAAAGTCGATACAAAAATCGAAGTTTGTTTCCTTTAGAGAATATATGGCTACATATGATCCAACAAACTCATACGAGAGAAAATTGACACAAGCATTAGTTCAGGAAATGGAGTTCCCGCAGCAAGAAGAAACAGAATTGGAATTAACTCAATGCGCCCCAGATAGCTTCAGATTAGAGGAGGAGATTTTTGAGGACGCCAATGAAGACAGCTTGCGAGTGAGACCATATACAAAGACTTCAGCGAACATTTCAAAGCAGGAATAATTTTGTCCTTCTAAATGCAAATTAACAATTGAAATGTTTGTTTTACCAATTAGAATCCTTACCGCATATCAATAGATTACACTACTTGACAGCGATTTTGCCCTTGGGACTAGATCGACATTTTTAGATTTTTCGGGTGTCAAATAGTTCTAAAGTTGCGATCATACCCCTGAGACTTTGCTTTTGTCACCACGATATATAAAACAGTTGTTTTTTACTATAACATGGAAACAACGCGTGATAATTTGAATTAAGTAAACAGGGCTACATTTGCTATACATCTGACCATGGTAACATTTTATTTTATTAGTCAAAAATGCAAAAATCGCGGTTTATCAAACAATTTTGCGATTTATATCGATTATAAGATCCAGATCAGTTTTGCTTGCCTGGAAACCTATCAAAATGGCTACAATTTCCTTATCATAGATCTCGGTGACTTGAGCAATGTCATTTAAAAATTGATTTTTCTTTTAAAATATCACGTAAATTTCTGTGTGTGGGTACTATTTTTATTATACAACTAAAATTGAAACACATAATATAAATCCAATTTCTTGCGTCTGAAAGCTCAAGAAGCTACATTTTCTGTTAAAGAACTTGGTATTTAAAAAAAAAAACCTTTTATACATAGATTCACTGAAATTATTCAATGCCGTAAATATTTTTTCAACGTTTTTCTCCACTAACTCAAAGAAAAATTAATGTTTAAAGGATTTATGTTCAAGTGATAGAGGTATGTTAAACAGAAATTGTAGCCCTTTTGATAGGCTTTCAGGTAAGTGAAACTGATATGAGCTAACAGGCTGTTTCCTATCAAACAACGATCGTTTTTTTTTTGGTGAATTAATGAATTTAGAGTAAAATGTTATATACAAAAAATGACCAAGAAAAAGAGCCCTATTTAATAGAAATTATCAGCAAAAATGCTAGCACAGCAATTACAATATCTTCATTCATCATTCTGGGTTAACGTTCAATTTTCAATTTATGAAATGACCCAAAAGTTTGGGCGAGAAATTATTCTCAATAATTCACGAGTGGGTTGCACTTTTTGGGGATAAAGCCATGAAAATCTGTATATTGTTGAATTGAAGTTTATTCCACACGCTCCATACATAACAGTAAGATTAAAATAGTCTAAATTTATTAATTCTTGCAACCGCAAAGCCATTATTTATTATTACGAAATTAAACAATTACGAAAACAAATACTTATTAACATCAATGACAAAACTATCTGTCACCTGTATAATTTGTTTGCATTTATTTATTGTATAGCCTACTTCAATATTGTAAAATTATTTTTGATTTTCAACACCATTTTTCTCAAAATAATTGCAATATAACCTCATATCATATTTATATCGTTGAAATCAGAAAAAAAATCTCTATCCAATGGATTAAAAATGAATGTAGATTACTATTTAAAAAAATTCTATCGTTTGAGAACTACTGGTTTAATTTTGTGCTTGTTATTTCCATTAAATAGGGCCCTTTTTCCTGGGCATTTCTTGTGCATAACATTTTTCTCTAAAGTCATTAGTTCGCCCAAAAAAGCACTGGTTGTCTTAAAGGAAACATCCTGTATAGTGTTTTTTTTAAGTCGATACAAATGTCAAATTGTTTGAAAAAATGCAATTTTAGCGTTTGACGGAAAAATTTATTTTACCAAGGTCATTTGTATAGTAAATGTATCTCTGTTTATAAACTTTTGGGTGTTTTTACAAATTTCAAAGTATTTGCGTTGTTTACATATTTTATTTAAAAAAAAAACTCCTTTTCAACATATCCTGGTGACAAGAGCATACTCTGAGGGGAAAGACCGCGACAGGATATAGAAAAATTTAAATTTTCTGGAGTAGTGTAAGATGGTATTCATAAGAAAGAGAAATTATACTAGTTTTAAGATTGTTATGTAAGTGTAATATAGAGAAATAAGGTTTTGTTTTTGAATATACAGCTTTCCACATTATTGTACTCTTTAATTGATCAATATGAAATATAACTTAAACTATCAAAACAACAGTATACAACTGAAATCCAAATTCTAAATATCATATTTGAAAATTAAGTCATCATTAGATTTTGAATTCTAGTGGCCGAAGAATTAACCTACATAGATTTCATTGTGCAAAATAACAAATCCTTTTCTAGGGACTCTAAAAAATATGTGGAGAAGGTGAAAATATAGTACTAAGAAAATTTTATTTCAGTTCGTTATTACCTGTTACTTGGATTTTAGCAGAGGAGCCAGGTCGCATGCCCTTTAGTGAGGTACACGCTGAGTAGCTTTAGACTGTGTAAGTCCTAGTCTACATCATTTGCCCTAGTATTGCTGTAACTGTCCACAACAGGGACATTTAAGTAGTTATCTCGGCACCTTTTTACAAAAATTGCTTTCGTTGGCTTCTACATCTAGTACAATGTTGCATACTTTGAGTATGCGGATTCGAAGAAGACAGAAGTTCTAGTCACTTGGAAAAAAGTACTGCTTTTATTGTTTTGGAGCAGGAGACAGCTTCGTTTGATACACAGAGTACTTAAACATCCATTTTTAGTAGATTCTATGACGACCGCGCTTGAACAGAAGAAACGGTCCTCGCGCTCACGCTAGGGATGGTGCGGAATTTCATCTTTCAAGTCTACCGAAATCAGAGCTATGTGATTTAATTGGAAGTGCTTTTACGACGTTGTTCGCTGTTGGCACAATGAAAATAAGAACAAAGTGTTCACGACAATAATTTCGATACGTGGAATTTATATGATTTTGGAAGTTGCAGTGCAAAAGAATTGACTATTATTCATCTACAAAGAAACGGGAGGTAAGAAACATTATATTTTTAAGGCAACTAATATGTTATTCGCTTATTATGTTTAAATTGGAACTAGCGATGATAAAATGCTAATTTATCTATATAAAATTGAATGTACGAGTATATTTATTGTTTTTACAAATCAGAACCGCCTTGTTACAAGCTCATGAAATTTTTCACAGTTATTTTTCGAAATCATAAGCAAATTACTACAGTATTCAAAATTCAAAACAATTTGCTCAAAATTGGACCCGATTTGGTTAAAATTGCCTCTAAAAATAATTGTTCCATTTGCTTTCCTTTGTGCCTAATAGCTAGTATAATTATAAATAGAGTTATTTGACAACTGGCAATTGGAAACTTTTGAACGGCATCCGGGCCACTCCGGATTTAACAGTTAACTAGAATTAAAATAGAGTAAATTTTAATTATACACGGAGAAAAAGGTTTTTTTCTAATTAAGAAATATCTTTCTTTAAAATTTATATTTTTAATTCATATAAGATACATTTTATATAAATTCGAATTATTTAAAAAAAAGTAGGTGTGGAGACCTGTGATTGGATACAATAAATGAATAAGTGGGGGAAGCGACGGTGACGGATTGGGCAAGGATCGAGTGAAGTCAGTCACTTGCGAGCAAGCCGAATATTAAATATAGTTTTACGGTTTACGGTGATATGTATTGTTATTATTGGGAAAAGGAATAAATATTTGGTTTGTGAATAAGTTAGTGTTTTATTATACAACCTGGGGTAGCACAGTAGGTAAGATTATTTGATATAATAACTTAAGTCTTTAAATATTTTCTTTTATTAAAACAAATTAATTTTTCACTGAAAGAAATAATGAAAAAGTAAAAAAAAAATCTTGTTTTACACAAAGAAATACTATATGTTTAGAATTATCTATGACATTTATTTTCTTAAATAATTCATTTTGTCATATATATATATATATATATATATATATATATATATATATATATATATTGCGTTTGTTTGCTTCAAAATCTGACTTCTTTAAATTAAACAAATATATATTGGGTTGAAACTTAAAAGAATATTTCTTTTTCTTAAAGGAATGAATTTATTTAGATTAATATACCGTGTGTCTTTCTTAAAGGTGTACATAGGAGATTAACATGGGAAATCAGTTTTTTGAGTGCTGTTGTTCGGTGTTCTATCGGACAACAATGATTGTAGTACCAATCGAAAGATATCATTTTTTCTGAATCAAATGATGTAAAATACATTACAGTTTAGTAGTAATTTGGTTCCGTAAATTAATTTTTAAATTTTGAAAATCCTTGGATTTATTCAGTTTTTATCGAAAATAGCTGCTTTGTACATCTTCACAAAATACTCTTCCACTTTCTTCGTCAAATGGAAAAAGTTCTTGACTGCAGTAGGAATAGTAAGAACTTTTTTTTTCAAAATATGATCGATGTACACCCAATTCATTACCAAAAAATCTAGTGCTTTACGAAGGTTTTACATGTATCATTCCTAAAACCCTTTCTTCCAATAAAGCACGTTCTTCTGCTCTTGCTAAATTGCAATTACTAAGCTCACGTGTATTTTTCCTGGATACTGGCATTTGTGGTTGCACTTGAATTTGGTCGATTCATAAACTTAATAGAAAATGGATTTTGCACTCTGAGCTAACTATTTCAACCAAAAAATAGTTTTACTAGAAAAATACGCTCTTCAGTAGTATAACTAGCCATATTTTTACATATTGTCTTATACAAGCCCAAAAGTCAGAAACGTCAAATAAATAGCTTGACAGAAATCAAAACAAAACAGTCACAGGTGACTATATTTATTTACGATAAAAATTGAATAAACCGGAGAATTCTCGAAATTTAAAAATTAATTTACGGAACCAAATTAGTATTAAATATTATTGTATTTTACATCGTTTGATTCAGAATAATGATATCTTTCGATTGGTACTACAATCATTGTTGTCCGATAGAATATATATATATATATATATATATATATATATATATATATATATATATATATATATATATATACATCTTCCGTAGTATGTGGCATCCACCTATTGACCATTTACATTGGTTGTGGCATCCGTTGCGTTATTACTTCCATATATGGAAGTTATAACGCTGAGCTATGTTAAACACTACCTAGCATCGTATTCTATCTATGCTGAAGATTTCAGCCGGATGCTCTAACTCGGGAGTTTGTAAAAAACGTATAATTTAGTTCACGATTCCTCCGCTCCTGGTGGTGGCGCTGTTCGGCGCGTATATCGCAGCAGTGTATATTGGCTTTCAAACTACGTAGGATGCAGCTTCCAAGATATTTGACAACGCCGTAGTTTATTGATTTCAAGGCAGGCAGCCGGTACTCGCGACTCACTCAGTTAGACACATAAGAATTTTAGTTTATTTTTTGTAAAGAGTTTTTCTTTTTGTTCGAATATAAAATTTTTGGAGCAAAATGAAACCGATGGTTTTGTCCTTATTTTCAATTTACATCCAGGAACTTATTTTTTCATGTGTGTGATAAATTGTTATTAACCCATTTATTTACAAGACGTTAAAAAAATTATAGGGCTTCAAGTAAAGACCATTTCCGGTTGGTAGATTTTCATCAAAACCTAATCAAATCTTCTTGAGAGCATATCAAATTTTAAATAGAATAGAATTAAACATAAAGCGTACGATCAAAAATTCTGTACATGTACTCAGACATCATCATTAAAATGGGTTCTAAGAAGGGCATGGGAACATGTTTATTGACAAACATTTTGACACCGAATCCGTTTATGTATTCTACACCTAGCTTTTGAACGGGAGGTAAAAATTATCTATAAAAATAAGTATTGCATCTAAGGATATGAGTTATGAAATTGGTTAAATAGAACTTATTGTAAATATTTTAGGCTTCATTGCAAATATGTTTTGATTTCTCAAGAGTTCCCATATGGATATAAAATAGCGGAAAACTATACTTTTAAATCAAAAGTAAGTTTCAAAGCAATTTTTCTTCAATACTTTCAATTTTCCCTGTAATTCTTTTGATATAAAAGTAAAAACATTGGTTTTAGGGCTTTTAAAATCAAAACCAAATTATTTCATTTTTAAAGGAACTATTTTTTTTTTTTTTGAGTGAGTATACCGGGTGTCTACATTTTTGTAGGGTATGGCAAATACAGTGTTAAAATTTTCATTATGCAATAGTATGTTCCCTATAAATGTTAAGTGTAAATATAAAAAATGTTCAGCACCAAATTGCACCAAATAAGCATAAATTCATTGATCTCAACATATTTTGTAATTACACTTTTATTCTAAATTCATAGGGGACGAACTATCGCCAAATGAAAATTTTAGCATTGTATTTAAATGTCCTATAAAAAAATTATTGTAATAATATTGTCTTTTTTATATTAAAAATATATATATCTCCCGAAAGTAGCACTGTTTTTGCATTAAAAGTGGAAGTTGTTGGAGCATTTTCGAAAGCAAATTTATTTGATTTAACCTGCAATTTATTTATATTTAAAGCAATTTTTTTGAGTGCTGTATCCAACGTAAAAAAAAAATAAGATAAAAATAAGTAACTGACCAAAATAATAGGCATTTTCAGTCTGGAAATACTGATTGTTAATTTATTCTATTGGAACAGAATTACGAAACAAATCAGTTTTAATTAATATTGACGTATAAAACATCCAGGTGAGGTGCCATGAAAAGGCACCATTTACTTTTTAAACATTTTTGTTGATAAGCTCGTTTTGGTACTTTTAACAAAATTTTTGATTTGGACTGTTAGGACTTACGGGGCTGAGAAAACAACATGTGATATTTATCCATTCACTAAATGAACTAATCAACAGAAAATGAAATTTAAGGATAAGAATATATAGTAAAATTTCACTAGAATAGGATTCAAAACTTCGTATTACCTCCTCAAACCATGATTATTACTTTCATATCATCTCCAGAAAATCATGATAATCTTTAAATTTCATTTTTTGTTATTTTTGTTCATTTAATAAACTGTCAAATATCACACGTTGTTTTCTTCTGCCCATAAGTTCTTTAAGCCTTTTTATGGTAAAACATCAAAAGTTTTTTAAAAATACTAGAACGACGTTGTAAACAAAAATTCTAAAACCGTAAATGTTATGTTTTCATTGCACTTGAGTGTATGAGACCAGAATCATATCATTTGGCCTAATTAATATTTTTAGAATAATTTTTAAAAAAATTTCTAATCATATGAAGGGAAAATGGTTGTACTGAATTTTTTGTATCTTACATTCTCTTATGCTTAAGAATATTTTAAGGAAAAATAACAACTAAAATAATAACTAATTTTAGCAACAGACATAGCAGGTAACGTTGAATCCAGTTTACTCGATAACTTAAGTTAAGCAGCACTGCCCGCGGTCAATAATTGGATGGGTTACCGCTTTGCAAAAACCCATACCAGCAAATACCGCGTGTCGTTGTCACATTACCCAAAAACGAGGTACCGTGGCGGCATATAACCTCAGCTGTTGAGACCGCTTAAAATGTAAAAAATAAATAGCTCCGTGGTTACGCGTCGGACTGTGGATAGTGAGATCCTCAGTTCGAATCCCACATCTGACAGTTGTCAATTTAAATTTATCCCTGTGGTTCCCCCTCCAATAACATCTTTGGGGGCTATGATTTGACGGCTGGTAACCGCACTTCATACGAAAAAATATATCACTTACCGAGATCTGCGTTAGCATAGTGCCACACCCATAATGGGTAAAAGGCGTGATGATATATTTTATATTTATAAAAAGCAAATACCAAATTAACAAAAATCGCTAATATTAATAATTAATTTGCTCCACGAACAGCTTTTGAAACTGATGAAAACAAATTATAAAGAAGAGTTTCAAATAAATATTTTAGGAAAGGTAATATTCCGCATATTTTTGATTCCAACTAAACTTACTTCATTTCATTTATTTACTGAGGTTGCCTAAAAACCCTGATAGGCCTTCAAATAATCTACCAATTACTGTTGATAAATTATTCGCAAAATCTAATCAATTCGTAACATAAATATACCTCATTTACATATATTTATGTGCGGGAGGCAGAGATGGGCAGTAACTAATTACAAGTAATTAAATTACTTAATTAATTACATTTTTCAGAAATGTCTTTGGTAATTTAAATTTTCAATTACATTATATCTTTTATGGAAAGTTCAGTAATTAATTATATTATTTATGCAAGTAATTTGTAATTCTAACACTATTTCATTGTAATTACAATTACTTTGTTTTTTTTTTTTTTCATAAACAATATGACTAATTCTATGACTTTTTTATAAATATATGATGAAATCGAAAATTCAGTTTCAATTTCCACAGATCAAAATTTGTTGCTTCTTAGTAATTTTCTAAATACCTATTATTTTCATTCATAGGCGTTATTTAAAATCAGATTCTCTCTTTGAGAAATTACTAATTTTAAAACACCAGTGTGAATAACTATAATTCACAATATTAGGCATAACGTTTTATTTTGGTATTAGAATTCTAATTTTTTTTTTAATACATTTAAAAAATAATTCTATGTTTCTTCATTATGCCTTTGATTTATATTTTATTTTTTTATAGTATAAAAATCTAATATAAATAAAAATATGAAATTAATTTTTTTTAATTCGCATAAAAAATAAAAAGTAATTGTAATTTGTAATTATTTAATGTAAATTAACTACATTTTTTGCATATAATTAGCTAATAAATTAATTACAATTTGATGGTACAGTAATATAATTTGACGAATGTAATTTAATTAATATTGAGACAGTAATCATAAAAAACTAATTAATTACATATTTTCAGTAATTTGCCCATCTCTAGCGGGAGGTAAAAATGATTTAGATTTAAGGTATAAATATGAGGTAAATAAACATTTTTTGTATGATTTCAACTGGGCCAAATGATATGATCCCGGACTCGTATATTGATGATTGCTAATAACAACACTGTCAGTTAAATCAGTTTACTACAATTTAATAGCACGATGATATTCAGTTAGTTTAGTTTGTAGATTTAATACCTAGATTAAATTAAGTTTATAATACAGAAAAAATCAGCTAAATTTAGTTGCTAATTTTATTTAACTGGCTATTTAATGTTGGAAATTAGTATGAAATTTACCATTTCAAATCTTTTTACTCTTCAGTGAGCTGAGAGAGAGATATATATATATATATATATATATATATATATATATATATATATATATATATATATATATATATATATATATATATATATATATATATATATATATATCGAGTTACTACTACTTCTGCAACTCAAAACCATAAACACTAAAATAACCTCATCAATAAGACACCCAATAACAACGGCAATGTTTACAACTCCAGTAGGTACACTTCAAAATACAATAAATAGTGCATCAAACGAAAATGATGTACTCAAAACACCAATATACGAGTACACTAATTTAATCAACACTTCTGCATTACAAAATCTTTATTTAACACCGATAGTGACTATTCGAAACCCAAGTATTCATTCAACACCAGGATACACAACGGAAACCATGGACGATGGGTACTTCTCAGATAAAGAGGATACAGTAAATTGGCAAGTCGTAAGAATAACACATATTCGTAATAACTAACGTCCCCGGGAAGAAAAAGAAGACAGAAGCCATATCCAAATTCCAAGAAAACGTCATAACACATCCATATAAAGAAACTCTCTAAATAGTAACAAATATGTAATATTAAATGATGAAACCACTACAATACAACCAGAAAACAAAATTGGCCGTTTCAATTCAAACATGGAAAACAAACCACCCCCAATATTTATAGCTAACATCACAAACTATTCCTTAATGAAAACAAGCATAGAAACAATCCTCAACCCAAACGAATTTACATGCAAAACCTAGTCAAAAATGATATCGAAATAAATAGGTAAATTTCGGATGCATACCCAAAAGGCCAATTGGCGTCCAGGCACTCGAGAAACCTTATGAACATATTCTTTTGCTACAAGTTGGTAATGGAATCCTCCCTTATCTCCACTGCATAGCTGGCCGGAGTCCAACCGTCTCCAACGGGACATTTTGAACTAGGTGGTAGCAAGATTTTGGCACCCAACGTGGCGCCCACCGTGAAGTATTCGGCGTCTTAGCGTCTTCGATTCTAGACAAGAGCTTAGGAGGGTTTTAGGATTATTGGATAAGTTTACGTTAGCGTGTTGGTTAGGTTCAGGATTATTAGTTAGGTTATTTTGAAAAATCGGGTTGAGGTTCTATTTACAATAGAGTCAAGGATAGAGATAAATAGGTTAAACATGGAGGAATTAGCTTACGAATTAAAAATCAGGGGAGTAGATGAAACTTCTACAGTAGACGTTGTAGGGAATAAATGAACTACAAAATATATTTTAAATAAGCGTTTATTGTGAGGATAGGATACGTGGAGGTGTTTACAAAAAATATTAAAATGTGAACGGTTGAGCTGTCACTGGTGAACTGTAACTGTTGAGAATTTACATATGTGGTTTCGGTTTTGGTTTTCACCCCCGCTATGTCCCTTGGCCTTCCGTCAAGTCTTGGTACCTGCTCGGCTCGGTCCTTTTGCCAGATGGCCCTAGCCTGGCGTCAGTGAAGTATTAATTTAGCATATTTTATGAGCAGCGATTAGGAGCAACACTGTTCGCTACATGACCCTCCCCCTAGTGATCGAGTGCCGATCACGAAAATGTAACTTGTAGTCGCTGCGGTGGATGAATTTTTCGCCCTGAACGTGTTGTTGTTATTTTTTCTTGCGGTAGAGGTAAGGGATGTAAAGGGATGGATATGGGAATGGTTTTTGTCGTCGTCGGCGTCTCTTCCATGGACTCAGCATCTGAGATGACGTATGCTGGCTTGAGTCTGTCAATGCTGACTGCCTTCTCTTTTCCGCGGATGTGGAGGGTGAAGTGTTTAGGTCGTCTTTGTACGACCTTGTATGGGCCGTCGTATGGAGGTTGAAGAGGACCCTTGGCGGCGTCATGACGCACAAAGACGTGCGTTGCTGTGGGCAAATCTGAAAAAATAAAAGTTTTATTTTTGCCGTGCCGTGCTGCTGGCTTCGGCCGTAGTTGGGACATCTGCTCGCGTATCCGCGAGACGTAATTGGTTGGATCAGGCTGTGGGCCTATGGTTGGGTTGTGAGACAGGAATTCGCCAGGAAGTCGTATGTTCTCCCCAAATACGAGCTCTGCAGATGTGGATTGCAGATCTTCTTTCCATGCCGCGCGCAGTCCGAGCAATACTAACGGCAGGCTGCTGACCCAGTTGTCGCTACTGTGGCAACGGATTGCTGCCTTAAGTTGCCGGTGTAGCCGCTCTACCATGCCGTTTGCTTGCGGGTGGTAACTTGTCGTTCGGATATGTTTGGAGCCCAGAGTCTCGTTGAGTTCCTTGAACAGGTAGCTCTTAAATTGGCGACCTTGATCCGTAGTAATTTGAGCCGGGGCCCCGTACCGAGTGATCCAGGTATTGACCAGAGCTTCTGCGACGGTGGCTGCCTCAATGTTTTCCAGCGGGACGGCTTCCGGCCACCTGGTGAACCTGTCGACTATGGTCAGGCAGTACCGGTTGTTGTTGCAGAGCGTCCTATGATGTCAATGTGGATGTGCTTGAACCTATCACTTGTCTCTTGGAACTGACCCAGTGGCGCCCTAGTGTGCCTGGAAATTTTATTGCGCTGGCACGCGTAACAACTTCTGGCCCACGCTCGGCAGTCTTTTCTGATAGAAGGCCACACAAAACGTTCTGCGACCATCTTTGTTGTGGATCTGATGCCGGGATGTGCGAGGTTGTGCACAGAAGAGAACGCCTGTCGACGGAAGGGTTTGGTGACGAATGGCCTCACCGCGTTGGTGGACACGTCACAGGTGATTTCCTTTTCCGTGCCAGGAATCCTAACCTTCTTCAGCTGAAGCCCAGTTGACACGCATTGTTGTTGTTTTGCTAGCTCAAGATCATTTTCTTGGGAACGAGCAAGAGCTGTGTAGTCAATTGCGCTTGTGATTTCGTCGATTCTTGACAGGGCGTCCGCTACAATGTTTTCCGATCCAGATACGTGACATATGTCTGTGGAAAACTGACCTATATATTCCAGGTGACGGAATTGCTTCGGTGAACATTTCTCAGGCTTCTGGCGGAACGCGAATGTAAGCGGCTTGTGATCCGTGAATATGGAGAAACTTGCGACCTTCAACCATATGTATGAAATATTTGATCGCTTCGTAGATCGCTAAAAGCTCGCGGTCGTATGCGCTATATTTGACCTGAGGTGGACCGAACTTCTTGGAAAAGAATGACAGCGGTTGCCAACCTTTTTCGGTCTGTTGTTGCAGCACTGCGCCCATCGTTGAATCAGAAGCGTCCGTGAAGATGGCGAGTGGTGCGTTTGAACACAGGTGAGCGAGGATCGTAGCAGTGGCGAGGGCGTTTTTGCATGCCGCAAAAGCACTGGCGGCTTCGGCGTTCCATGAAACGGGATGTTTCCCTTTTGTATTGCGCCCCTGCAGCAACTTGTTGAGAGGCGCTTGAATTGCTGCTGCATTTTCTACAAAGCGCCTGTAGAAATTAAACATACCGAGGAAACGGCGTAGTTGTTGGTATGTTTGGGGCTGCTGGAAGTCATCAATGGCTTGTACCTTACTTCGCAGCGGCTTGATCCCTGCGGCAGACACCGTGTGGCCAAGGAATGAAATTTCTTTTGCGCCGAATATGCACTTCGTTGGATTAATGAGTACTCCTGCTTCGCTGAGACGCGTGAATAATTGTCGAAGATGTTCCTCGTGCTCTTCCTCAGAGGTTGACGCAACCAATATATCGTCGATATAGGCGTACGCGAAATCTAATCCCAGGAGCAACTCATCAATAAACCGTTGAAATGTTTGTGCGGCGTTCCGGAGTCCCATTGACATGAACGGAAATTCAAATAGCCCAAACGGTGTTGTTATCGCCGTTTTGGGGACGTCTTCTGGATGGACGGGTATCTGATGGTAAGCACGCACAAGATCTATGGTGGAAAAAATGTTTTTCGCGGCCAACGAGTGCGTAAAGTCAGCGATGTGAGGCACGGGGTATCTGTCGGGGATGGTGCGATCGTTGAGCGCTCGGTAGTCGCCGCAGGTACGCCAGCTGCCAGCGTCTTTCTTGGGCACCATCACCAACGGAGATGACCATGGACTGTCTGAACGTCGAACCACTCCTAATTCCAGCATAACTTTAAACTCTCTGAGAGCTGCGTCGTGACGGTCAGGAGCTAAACGTCTGGGTCTAGCTGCTACTGGTGGACCTGGCGTAGTTTTAATGTGATGGAATGTCGAGTGCTTAACTGTTTGTGAGTACAAACCGGACGGCCTGGTGATCCTTGGAAATGAAGCTAATAGCGCGCCGTATTTCCCGGATACTGCGGCCGTTTTCACTTCACCACACGCGTTGGAGGTAGTGGAGCCTCCCACTGAACACGACGTGTCACTGTCCACTAAAAGTCTGTTTTTTATGTCCACTAAGAGTCCATAGTGCGCTAAAAAGTCAACACCGACAATTGGTTTCGCGACATCCGCCACTATAAATCGCCACACGAACTCGCGTCGAAGATTAAAGTTTAATTGCAGCGTGATGAAACCGTAAGTTGCGATTGACGTACCATTCGCTGCCGCCAGCTCGTAATTTGTACGCTCTCGGGAGCCGCGTATATCACTTCGCGGAAATACGCACACGTCTGCGCCGGTGTCAATTAAAAATTGTTTCTTTGAAAAGCGGTCTGTCACTAAAAGTCGGCGAGAACTTCCGGAGCGGCAATCGTCATTCGCCGAGTTTAACGACCGCCGTTGGAGTTTCCCGCCGCGAACTCACAGGGTGGAGTGCATTTTTGAGCGTCCGCGCCGAATCTCCGATGATACCAACAGGTAAGTCGACTACCTGAAGAACTTTCTCGGGGACGCGATCTAGAGCGGTTGCGTTGCCCATGTGGCTGGTAGATGGATCGCCGCGGTTTCTGTAGTTCCGAAATCTGCAGTTGCAGCTCTTCCATCTTTGCAAGTATTGTCCCAATAGCATCCATGGCAACAGCGGGTGCTGCGGTCGAGCAGTTCGGCCCAGAAGCGACGGCGATATGTTGCTGCGGAGAGACTTCCAACACTTTATCCGCGAGTTTAGCCGCGGCGTCGAGGGTAGCATCCGCCTGCGTGGCTAGGATGGTTTGCAGTGTGCTGGGGAGACGGCCTATCCAGAGGGTGCGTAATAGAGACTCGGTGATGGTGTCACCGCCGAGGTCCCGCAGGCGACGGAGAAACTGCGATGGTTTCCGGTCGCCGAGTTCTTCTCCTTCAAGCAACTGCCTTGTCTTCTGCTCTTGCGTGGCAGATAATCGTGAAATAAGTTCAATTTTAATTTTTTCGTACTTTTCCGTAGCTGGAGGTGCGGTGATCACATCTTTCACTTCGGCAGCGTAACGGGCTTCTAAGTTGCCGATGACATATATTTCGTTTCATCGCGCGTTATATTATGTATTAAAAATTGTCCTTCTAATTGCGCGAACCATAAAAAAGGATCGGCGGGCCAAAACGGCAAAACCCGGATCACGACGCGGTTGACCGTATTTGTTGACTCGGTGTCAGGCATGGTGGTCGATCACTACACAACACTCACGTATGTTATCACAATCACGTCGGGGTCACCACTTTTGTAGGGAATAAATGAACTACAAAATATATTTTAAATAAGCGTTTATTGTGAGGAAAGGATACGTGGAAGTGTTTACAAAAAATTTTAAAATGTGAACGGTTGAGCTGTCGCTGGTGAACTGTAACTGTTGAGAATTTACATATGTGGTTTCGGTTTTGGTTTTCACCCCCGCTATGTCCCTTGGCCTTCCGTCAAGTCTTGGTACCTGCTCGGCTCGGTCCTTTTGCCAGATGGCCCTAGCCTGGCGTCAGTGAAGTAATAATTTAGCATATTTTATGAGCAGCGATTAGGAGCAACACTGTTCGCTACAACGTCATGATACAGTCTCTTCGAGCACTGCGTAGGTTTGAGAAAAATTCGAGCTTTGTCTATCCCGCATACCCATATACATTCGTAGAGGATTCGACAGCACTTACAGCGCAAATCAAATAAATTTCAGAGTCAATCTCTACGTTTAATGACATAAAAAATTCCAGCGCATACAAACACATCGAATCTAGGATTGCAGAGGCAGCAGGTCGAGCAGGTCGCTTTGTACCTACAAACAACGATGAGATTAAGTTACGCACTCAGTTACAGATAAAGATAGCTAGTCTAGAAACCAACCTGGCAGCGAAAGTTAAGGCAACGAGACATTCTTCTACCTTGGTGAATCCGGCGTTAGAAGCGTCATTTGGGGCAGAAGGTTTATTAGGGTAAGATTCAGATTCGGAAGAGGAAGTAGTTGTTGTGGAAAGGTGTCGATCGGGGTGGGAAACATAATCGGTACCTGTAATCAAATGGAATTTGACGTTTAGCGGAGATCGTAGGTACACATTGGTGAATGCAATTTTAGAGACAACAGAGAAATTCCCTGTGGCACTTAATTTCTTGAAAATTCAACTTTTTGCGTCCGCCATCAATTTATTCGAAGGGAATGCAATAATTTGGTTTAGGGCTAATAAAGGTTTATTTTGGACATGGGATGATCTGGTCGAAGGTTTAAGGGAGGAATATTTACCGGTAAATTATGAAGAGAGCTATTTGAGGAAATCAAGCGACGAACTCAAGGGCCAAACGAAGCGATAGGGGAATATGTGGCAAGCATGACTTTGTTGATAGCTCGTCTGAAAACTAAATTGTCAGAGGAACACAAGCTCAGCATTTTAATGCGAAATATCCAACCGTTTTATCAGAACCAACTAGCTATTATTGATGTGAAATCGGTAGCTGAATGCAACGTCTTTGTAAAAAATTAGATCAACGCAAGGAAGCCATTGAGAATTTCGCAAGGAAGACCTGCACTCTGGAACCCGATTTGGCTTATGTAGGGTCGCCATCCACCTCTCGAGATCCCCCTGCGTCAACCCCGTTCAACACAGTTAACAGGGATACTAGTAGTTCACTCAACTGTTGGAACTGCGGTAAAGTGGGTCATATGGCAATACGTTGTCGGGCACCAAAAAAGCGTCATTGCTATAAATTCGGTCAAGCTGACGTCACTACCCATAACTGTCCTAGATGTTCGGGAAACGGGAAACGGATGCCGTAAACGGCCGAGTTCGGCATTCGGATGATTCAATTGCGACCACCATCCACAGCGCAAAATTAGACTTTATTTTAGCGCACCCAGAGGGCCACGAACGTCCATACCTGGAAGTTTTCATTTTTGAACAGCCCATAAAAGGTTTGTTAGATTCGGGTGCGCCATGCACAATTGTAGGGTAGTTAGAGTGGAATTTACTCAAAGATTTAAACTTACCTATACAGAAATCGTGTTCGTACTGTACCATCGTGAACGGACAACGATGCGCCAGCATTGGAAGTATTTCAGTTTCGGTGAGGTTGAGAGATCGCGTCCTGATTTTAGGCGCGAACTTCTGGAGGATTATGGGAATTGTACCAGATTTACGACATGGAGAATGGACATTTTCTCAAGTCACTGATGTTACGGTTGATGAAATCAGTTTTCTTAGTCATTTGTCAGCGGAGCAGGAAAATAGGTTAGCTAAGGTCGTTGGGAAAATATTTTCAGCCCATACAACAGTGATATTACCCCCTCTCACCGGCGATGCAGAAGCATGTGGACAGGGAATCAGATATTGGCTGATGGTATTGTGGAACCGTGTCTGAGCGCGTTAGTACCTAGAAAGACGGAAGTTATAGGTTTTGCGTCGACTTTAGGAAGTTGAATCAAGTTAGCCGTTGGGACGCTTACCCTATTCTATACGTCTCGGATACACTGGACAATCTGAGGGATGCCAGATATCTCACATCGTTAGACATCAAATCGGCGTGCGATAGGCACAGATTTGACCCCGCATGTCTTCGTATATCTGGTCGACATCATCATAGTCACACACACAGTCGAAAAACATCTGGAAATTTTAGAAACCGTAACAGATAGGTTAAAGGAGGCAGGTTTGACGTTAGGTCGGGATAAATGTCATTTTTGTACGGTGGAATTAAACTACTTAGGTTACGTTGTGAATAAACGCGGCCTTCACGTTGACCCAGATATGATACGCGCTATTTTGGATACACCGGTACTTAAGTCAGTTTCGGAGGTACGTAGATTGGTCGGCATAGCATCATGGTACCGTAGGTTCGTACCTTACTTCTCTTCAGTCATCGCGCCACTCACCGTGTTACTGAAAAAGAACGCAACGTTTAAATGGGACTCAGATTGTGAGCTCACGTGGAATGAAATCAAGACACACCATATTTCTGCTCCAATTCTGACGTGCCCTGATTACAGCAAGGAGTTTGTTTTGCAAACAGACGCCATAGATTTCGGACTTGGTGCGGTACTTAGCCAGCAGCATGATGGCAGTGAAAAGGTCATCTTACCTCTCACGCTCGTCCGGAAGGAAATTATTCGACAACAGAAAAGGAGTTGTTAGCTTTATTGTGGACAGTCGATAAACTAAGGCCTTACCTGGAAGGATCCGAATAATAATAATGGTTCATTTAAACTGAAAATATACAGAAAAAAAATCCTTTAACATATTCCCAGTCATATAAATAAAGTTTACATATTCTATTAATACATCAACCGGTATTACATATTGAAAACAATAGTTATACACAGAGTTACATATATCCATTAGTATGTTTATAAAAACACCTTTTTTTTGTCTTATATATCTAAGCCAAAATCACTCTCTAAGTCTAAACAGTTGAAGTTGTTTACAGTGTCCATACGTTTATTTATGGGAGACAACGAATTTGTACCTATGTACAGTTCTGAGCAAAATACTCTTAGAAAGTATTTGAAATACAAATACAAAATACTGTATTTTGTATTTGTAAAATTCAAATACTAAATACATTTTAATCTGTAAAAGTATTTGAAATACCAAATACAGGATGTATTTCTTGGGTATCAAATACAAAATAAAACAACTTGTATTTCAAATACCAGTATTTTAATCAAATTATTATTTCAAATACAAAATACATTGAACAAATACAGTTAATTTAATTAAAAAAGAGTATATTTAAAAAAATATTGATATATGTATACATTTATTTATATATTACATATGTATAATAAAATGTGAATATATATATATATATATATATATATATATATATATATATATATATATATATATATATATATATATATATATATATTTCTCTAATGGTCCGTCTGAGGACCTAAATTTTAATTTATATATCGTTTACTTTGGGGACATTACAAATTTATACGGGGTTTGCGTCTTTGCTAAAAATAAATATGATAAAATTTCTGAAATACGTGATTAAGCCGATAGTTTCTTTTGGAAAATATTAAATTATTATTACCTAACTTTCCTTGATTTAACGTTATTCGCATAATTTATGTAATGAATTATTCTGCAAATTTCAGAATAGCTTTACAAGATACAGAATTATTGATTAGATAATCTGATAACCAAATTATTTGTAATTATTAAAAAGAAATAATAGTTGCAGAATATCTGTCTCTACGTCCTGATTTTTATTTCTAACACGCTTTTTAACAAACGCATCCATATTAGCATGCAATGTAATTTTTAATTTTCGAAAATAATTATCGTGGGGATCTCGCCGATCAGGAAATCATTTCCTGTACATATCTACCGCATGAAAGGTATTTTTTAAAGAAAAAATATAAATTCATACATATCAATTCCTTCTTCGTGAGTAAAATACATTTTTTTCACGTAGAAAAAACAAAAGTTTAACTTTGACATTTAACAACAACAATTGTTTCTGGCACAGCACATTTGTATCATTAAATTGAAATAATAACAATTCTTATTTGCATTTTTCTCAACATTTTTATTATGTAGGACTAATAAGTGTGTTATATCGTTGTATTAAAAAAAAAAAATGAATCGAATAAGCTAATAAAAAAGGTAGGTTCTAATTTAAAATAAAAAAGTTGGGTGCCATATTTTGAAAACCACTGGTTAATAAAAATTTTTGTTTTGTTCATTTTAATAGTCATATAATTTAGAAATTGTTTACTAATTTAACGAATTTCGTATCTCTTATACTTCTCGAGATAGAAAAAGTGCAGCACTTAAATGGAACACTTTGTATACTAGTTCAATACATTAATTCAAATTTATTATATCACTAGTAGTATGTTTCGAGATTTAAAACTATATTGTTTATATCTCTAGGCTGACTTACTGCACACAATCTCAAATTTTTACTTATCTGTAGCAAAGGCAACAAATTATATTTAGCTGTCATGTGTGTTGCCGACCAATTCGGGTGCAAATTATGGTCGACACGTCATTTCAATTTTATTTTACTTTTATACAAAACCTAAGATCTATTAAATCCAGAAAAATATTATTCTCCCTTTTTCCATAACCAAATTTCAACTTAAAATAGAAATAGGTTTGTACTATTTATTTCAAATCGTATCACAATAAAACATTACTTTAATTAATTAAGGAAGGTGCAATAATATTAAAGACTATATATTAGTTCAATACTTTAATTTTGATTGGCAAATACAGAATATTATTAAAACAGATTTGATTTGAATTTTGTACTTTTTCTAATCTCGTTATTAACATAAGCTTTAATATTAATTAAACTTCTATTTTTCAATGACTGGTATTTTTGTTTCGCTTCCATGCATTCCTTTATTGACGGTAGGTAGGCTTCTGATAAATTACGACTAAACGCTTTCCTAATAGCACGTCTTTCTGGAGTTGTCCATGTACATCTTTCTGGAAATAATAAAGTCAGATTTATTATGCTTTTAAAGAGAAAAACAAACCTTATTCTCTAGAACTAATAAATTTTACATAAACGATTATTTTGTTTATAATGATTAAGTGAACATATAACAAATATAATGGCTGGTACCACAAGTTCGGTTTTTACCTGTTTTAAGAACAGTATCTTTTGGTGTTTTAGTAATGGTTAATGGTTAATAACCGGTATTAGCACATCCAAAAACCGATCTCGTAGTAGTAGGTATTGTGTTTTATCCACATATCAATCCAGAGCAGTCAAGAAAAATTCCCGATCTGATCCAGATTCGAACCCAGGGGCTAGCAATCTACCACTATGCTATCCCGGTTTCTGATTTCTTACATCACTTAGATTCGATATATATTTTTTAAAATACCACATTACAAAATTAAATGCTTACTGATATTCTTGCGTGAAGGAGATTCTGTTAGATTTTTTTCCTTAATTTTTTTATTTTGGATCCATAGTTTTAATTGCATAGGTGTCCTTGTCTGCAAACACGGATTTGCAGATATAAAATCCTCACATTCCCTGTATGACGGCAATTTATCGATGTCTCGAAACTTCATAAATAAATTTCTAGCAGTGTGTTTTTCTGGAGTGTTCCAAGTACGTCTTTGGATGAAACCCACAGCTAGATCTGTATAAAATTATTATTTAATTATAAATCAGCAAATTTAGAATTTTTAATTCATTTAAATTAGGTACCTCTTGATCTCTTACTGCCATTACACGTTAACCTGCTTGTATTTTGTTCATCAACATTTTCTTTTGAATTAGATTCTACTGGTCTTTGTTCATCTAAAATTTTAATAAAACTGTATCATCCAAATTTAACAACACGCAAGTTTGTTTATTATTATACTTCAAATATTTTTTATTTTTAGGGATTATTTTTTAACTGATACCTAAATGCTCTCTCGTTTAATTTTAAAAATTCCATCAAATTTTTTTAAAACCTTGCATTTGAGTTTTAGGATGATTTTAGGAGATATTTACTAAACTCAGTGAATTCAGGTCGTAATGCAGCAAATAATCCTTGAAGTTCTGAATTTTTTAAAATAAAATAATAACGAACCCCCTGTGGGTCTGTCAGGAAGTTATATAACTCACAAACGTTTCGGAAATTAGGATTGGAATTTTATATTTAAAATTTTAAGCTAAAATCTTAGGTTCAGTTTTTTAATGAGCTATTACCAGTAGCACCACAACTTTAATGTTGAGTGTCTTTAAATTTTTTTATTTCTTTTATAAACGATAGTGTTTATCACAAAATATATAATAACTTTTACTTGAAACATTTTTAAAAATTATTACCGGTTCATGCTTTGTCGTTGAGTAATGAGTGAAGTACTGTTGTGTCCACAGCAGATTTTTGAATGTAATGTACGGGGAGATAATGAACATAGTCATTATTAATTACTAATATGAGTTACCTGATGATTTCTTGCTAATTCTACGATCTTTTGTTTTGGTTGCAATTTGATTTATTGAGTGCAAATCTATTTCTGGTTCATAATCAACAGCTACTTTCATTTCACTTTCTAGAGGCCTCTGTTCATCTAAAACAAAACAAAAAAATTTTATCTATTATTTTATATTTTATTACATTATCTTGTGAATTCAGATTGTAATCCTCTTACATTTTCAAAAACAATGTATATTTAAAATTAAACAGTAAGCTATTGTTAGTTTTTAGAAATTCACAAAAATTTATTAAAATAAGTATATGTTGCAAAACACATTATGAAAATTAATACCTGAGCTATCTAAATATTATTCGTGTTCATTATAGGCATAGGTAGTTAACAATAAAACATAAAATGTAGTAATTTATAAATACCTTCATCTTCTTCGTCGGTAGATTCATTTGTTTTGCCTGGTCCCTGTGCTAATTCCAATAATCTTGACATTTGTGCAATGTCACGCGTAGCGATAGGTAATCTATAATGTTCTCGATGGATTTTTTCTGCGTGGCCTAAGAAAGATGCTAAGTCATGTACCTCATTTTCTTGAAGATTCCATAATATTGATTGGGTTGCAACTTGTTTACGTAATTGTGTTGACCGCAAAACGGAAGAATTTGTAGCGCCACACTTGGAAGCAAAATCGCAAAGTAGTTTATACGCACTCAGATATTTATCTCTGCCTGGAAGTCCAAATATAAATGGATTCTCATCTGGAACATTTGCTTGTTTTCTATGACGAATAATTAAATTTAAATATTCTTGTAATTCTTTATGAATTAGTACAGGGACTCCTCTAGCCAATTTGCCCCTGATTTGAAAGCGAACATATTGTCTTGCTGCATTTTGTGATTCAGATGATAGACTTCTAAATATTTCTCTATCTGTATCTTCATCAATACGCTGACAATTCAAAAATTCTGAAATTTTCGCCCTTTCTATTTCCCCGGGTCTTCGCCTATTGAAAACTTGAATTGATATTAGTGTCAGGCTAGGTAGTTGTTTCCAGTTTTCGAATGAAAAACACTGTTTAAGTTTTAGATAACATTCTTTTCTTCTTTTAGCTAAAAAGCTATTCAATTTTGTTATATCATCGTTTGTTGGAAGAGTGATTTTTTTCTCTCTTTTGTGCTCTAATTGATTTTCAATCACAGTTTTATTTACAGATGATGTGATTTCTTCTGACATGAGATCCAGAAATTCTTTTGCTAATATTTGTTTCGCTTTATCACCTGATTTTATGCATTCGATGATTAAAGACTGCGCATTTAATTTCAGAGCAGTGCCCAATGCAAATGCAGTTGCTGGGGATCCATATTTGCCAGTTCGCTCATTGAGTTGTGCAACAACATTTATTGCTTTTATCACATAGTCATAATTAATAGGTTCGAAGACTGAAGCAAAATCAGAAATATTTGTATTTAATTTTTTTATTTCAAGTAGAAAACGCCCAACCAAACGTAGTCTTGAGCGAATCATTTTGTGATGATGTTTTGACCTATATTTTATACACATTTTGTTGCCATATATTATGGCAAGTTCATCGTATCTTAATACTTTTGTTACTTCATCTTCCCGGAGTACTGGAAATACGTCATTTTTCAATATTTCATTTGCTTTCTTATGTAAATTACCGTGTATTCTCCTACTATTAACCATGATATTTCTTGAACCATGATTTCTCGTACTTGTTTGATCGCACCTTCTGAAATGTTTTCTTAACGACAGTTTTGAAAAAAAACCTTTACAATTTGGACATGCTTTGTAATGATTTGCGTTTCTTTGTTTGTGTGATTGAGGTCTTCTGCAAACAATTATTTTGTCATATATATTATAATTTAAATCGGTGTTAAAGACAAAATCTCCATTTCTTCTTAGCGTTTCTATAATTTGTTTTCTTTCCAAGCAACCTGTAAAATAATAGTTATTTGTTAAACTAGGCTTCAAAATACCAGATTTTCAGCAGAGGCTGCCGTTTCATTGATGAGGCGAAGCCGAGGCAATGAATGCTGCCCAAGCTATAAATCTGTGTTTGATGGCGAGTTGAACACATAATTTTTTTGCCGATTTGGAATTAATATTAATTTAGTGATTATTTTATATAGATATTTTGAAGATTATCGCTGTCAAATTTCGTTGCCATGCATGTGTTGAACGGTTGCTATATAGTTATTGGCAGTTGCTATGCGTTTGCGGAGCGGTTATTATGTAAAATATTTTTACAGCCTAGGCATAAAAGTGATACTTTACAGACTGTTAGCAGTCCATGAAGTGTCATCTTTAATGTCAATCGGCAAAAAAATACTTATTAATTTTGTGTGCGATAAATTCATGGTCGATAAATTGATAGTAGACACGTTAACCATTTTTCTTTAATATGCATAATAGTATTGTAAAAATAAAAGAATATTAAGAAAAAATAAATTACCTTTCGGCAAGCATGTAAATTTCTTCACATTCTCTTCATCTTTGTGAACATTTTCAAGGTGACGTGCAATTTTGCAAACTAGCTTTTTGCAATAAACACAACAATTCTTTTTCTCCTTTTGTCCATTTGGTTTGGATTCTTTGATAGATTCTGTTTTTTCCTTTTCTGCAATTGATTTAACTTGTTCCTAAAATTACATAAATATACATAATAAAATTTACAGAAATAAACAATATATTATACCTACAGTTGATTTTTCTAGTTCAATGCGAGAAGAATGAAATAAATTTCTTCTGACCTTGTCTGCTGTTTTTGGTAAATGACCTAAAACATCACATTTGCTTTATGGAAAATTAGTTCCAGACAGGTTATTTTCGAGCGACTTCGTCAGTAAATCTTATCCAATCTAATTTAACTCAACGCACTAACTTACTTAACTTTACTTAAATTATCATAATTAGCCTAGATAATAATACATAATTAATCCGGAACGAACTGTCAAAGACGGATTCTTTCGAATCCCTCATATTTACATATACGAGTATATAAACTGTGGTAAGTGTATTAAATATAAAGACCTCTACTGAAACAAAACCCGGAATTAAGTGGAATACGATTTCTGAATTGCGAGCCAAAACTAAATATTTCTCAGTAAAGCCAACCGAATATTATTTATGATCGGTTCAAAGTTTTAAAAAATTATGATAATGATGTAAAATCTGATACAATTTTTGTTGCTATTATCTTACGTGAAATTCGGACTTCTTCATCACTACTAATTTGATAATCTGGGTCTGCTACACTGTCGTCGCCATCACTATCAACGATATTTTTGATTGTTTGCAAGTTCACTATAAAAAAATAATATTAAATAAGATACAAGTAAAAACTAATTATTTTTCTAATGAACTTACCAGGTTTGATACTATTACTGTTCTCTTTCTTGGTCCTAAAATAATAATAATAATTAAATAATTTTATATAAAATATTTCTAATGTATCAACTAAACCAAGCAAACTATTCATAATCAAAATAAATTTTAAAAATCAATGATTTAAATCATAAAAACCCTATTTAAAAATATATTTAATTATAAACACCTCATCCTCACACCCTTGCATAATATACATGATGATGTCCCCGGATTGAGTAAACAAGACAAAAAAAATTGATTTTACGAAAAAATTATATGAAAGAAAACTTTTGGATGAATTTATTTATTAAAACTTTTTATAATTGTAATGTCCTTTTATTATAACGTTTTTTTCGTGTTTTGTCCTCCGAATAATACAGTCATTATAATGTTTCATACCTTATCTTAGTTAGCTTTGACATATTGACAAAAGATTATGTTAGAAGTAATTGGTTAAGTGAATAAAACTCATTCTAATTGGGTCACATGGATTGAAAAATGACGTTTCGGCCTTAGTTATGGTCATTATCAAATATAAAAACAAGTGGTAAGTGTGAAAAAAAATTTGTGTAAATTTTTGTAGTTTATATTTTTTTATATTGTTTCTTAGGCTTGATAATGGCCATATTAATTGGCCGAAAAGTCGTATTTCATTAAATAAAAGTTTTCAATTTACGTGATCCAATTTGAATGAGTTTAATACTTTGTGCTTCTGACATATAATCATTTGTCAATATGTCAAAGCTAACATTTCGGCCTAATTTACCTAAAAAAAAAAGTAATTTTATGAACATAAAGTGAGAAAGTATTGTTCAAAGCAGACAGATCATATTTAAAACATTATTTATGTTTTAAAAGAGGTGCAGGGTTATTTAAATAATATAAAAAATATATTATAATTTTCTATGTTTTTATTTTTATTTTAAGAAAGCTCTAGTTAGAATAGACAATGGGGTCTTTCTCCATTTTTTTTTATATTTTTTTATGTAACTTTATCTATATTGAAGACTATCTACGCTTTTAAAAAGTCTTAATTGTTATTCATTAATCCACAATGATTTTTTAAAAATGTTGTGACGTCATAGTAGAGATCTAAAACAGTAGATATTTAAATAATTTTTGTTACTTAAATGTTCTATTTTATTGTAATAATAATAATAAAATAAGTAAAAAAATATATGACTACAATTACTTACAATCTGTACTGTTTTAGATCCATCAAAATCTCTACTATGACGTCACAACATTTTTAAAAAAATCATTGTGGCTTAATGAATAACAATTAAGACTTTTTAAAAGTGTAGATAGCCTTCAGTATAGATAAACTTTCATAAAAAAAAAATAAAAGAAAAATGTTGAAAGACCCCATTAATCATTTGTCAATATTTCAAAGCTTACTAAAATAAAGTTTGAAACATTATTATGACTGTATAATTACGAAAACAACAACGAAAAAACGTTATAATAAAAAAAACCTTGCATTAATTAAAACTTTTAATAACTGAAATATTTAAATCAAGCAATTTATTTTTTCCGTGTCATTTTAACGTAAAATAAAATTTTTAAATGTATTTCTTCTAGTAAACTCAATCCGGGCACATACTGTATAATCATAGTAGTTGTTTAAACTACCCATAAAAATAAAGTTTCGTTACAAATAATTGTAAATAAACAAGTGTAAAATTAAACAGGGAAATATGTATATTATAACACCACCATTACCGTAATAAGTAAAAAATATAATCAAAAACAATAGACTATCAATTTGTATTTTATCATATATTGAATATTACTACTTACTGTTTATCCTTGGCAACCAATTGCATAATTCTGGCAGATCTTGAATTCATCATGACTGATGACGCACTTATTCCGGTGTATATTTTTAACAATTTAATTTACTTCGTTTTCTTCAGTGAATGCAAATATACTAGCACACAATCACCACACAACTAGATACCTACTACTGAAATGTTAGCTGTATTCCGTACTTCCCCTCCTTGCGACCGCGATCCGCCACAAACTACTGCCTCGCGACCTCGCGTGCTGCGTATTACGCGCTGCGTTGCCACTTCGTAAATGCAACGTTGCCATATATATATACTTTTAAATTTTATTTAGGTTCTCTCGTATGTAGTATTTTGTTAATGGAAATTATTTCTTTAATGTTATTTATTGTAAAATAAAATTTCAAAAAGAAAAATTGCTAATATCTCTAACATTATTTTATCAAATTTTTTATTTTTATTGATAACGTTAGGCTTAATAGGATATTAAAATTTTTATAATTAAATTATTATTTATTTCCAGAACTAGTCACAATATTTATAGATAATTTTTCGCGTTATCTATGTAATGATTTATTTTGGAAATTTCCGAATACTAATACAAGATATATAATAGTATATTCTACAACAAGTAATGGAATGGCACATATTCCACGCGAGCAAAAAGTTTGTAGTCCGAGCCGAAGGCGAGGACTACGGTTTGCGAGTATGGGATATGCTATGCCATTCCGTTACATGTTGTAGACTATACTTTCTATAATAAGATTTTGGAAATTATATAAAAAATACAAATATAAAACTATTGAAAACGTCAAACTCAAAAAATTAAATTAAAACAAACAGACGTAACCATAGTAAGTGAATCAAGATATTTCATGTATTGCAGCTCTGATTTGTCGAAAATATTCTGTACGCGGCGTATGAAATGTTAGTGATTCTATAACAATTTTTAGTTGTAGAATGCGTAGTTTCCAAAACAGTGTTATAGAAAATTATTGATTAGATAATGTTATATATTAAAGATTTGTAATTATAAAATAATAAGAGTATTAAGTGAAACATTTTTTATTGATTATTTTTTGACGTTTCTTTAAACCAATCAAATGCTTTATTGTATGTCACGTGTCTGCGTTTTAACCATTATACTGAGAATAATGCTCTTGTGATTATTCCCGGCAAATTTCTCTGTAGCTTTTTTGTTTTTGTTGACAGATGTCAGATGTCAGATAGGTATCATCAATACAAGTAAAAATGAGCAAAGAAGATAGATTTAGTGCTGTGGCTGATAGTGAAATCAAAAAATAATCTAATTAAATATAACTCGAGAGTTCGATAAATTAGAAAATAATTCTCCAGTATCTTTCTCAAACTTGTCGCCATTTGGCAATAGCCACGAAAGCCCGTAGGGCTTTCGTGGCTATTGCCTGGCAACAAGTTTTTGAAAGATCTGTCAAATTATTTTCAATTTATTCTCACCCTCTTGTTATATTATTACTGATTATTTTTCATTTATCTAGTTACTTTGTGGTAGATCTTTTTAGCAATTTCAAAATATTTTTAGAATATATGTAGAATTATTGATTAGATAATGTGATATCTCAGATATTTATAATTAATAAAGAAATAACAGTTCAATTTTGTACATAATTTTCTATAAAATTGAATATGTCATAATGCCATATTTTTTACTAATATTTTTTATTAATATCAATTCCAACTAACATGCCCTCGAAAATTAAACAGAAAATCTTCAATAAATACAATTATGTCGTATAGACCGCGTGCTTTCCGCGTTGTTCCCAGACGACGATGCGTTCAGTTGCCGATGTACTAAGAATTCATAGACGGACGAAATATGCAGAATTATTGATTAAATATTATATCACAATTATTTATAATTAATAAAGAAATAATAGTTCAAATCTGAAATTTTATGAAAATAAATGTATATAATTTTTATGTAAACATTAAAGTCATAACGCCATAATAAATTTTTCTCAAAAGGCTGTAGCCGGGTAAGATGGTCAAATCTGCACCCAAAGGAAATAGATTTAGAATATTATTTCTATAACACTGTTTTAGAAACTAGGCATTCCACAACTAAAAATTGTTAAGGAATCACTAACATTCCATACGCTGCTGTATGGAGTATTTTCGACGAATCAGAGCCGCACATTAGCACGATATATGAAGTATCTTGATTCAGTTACTATGGTTACGTCTGTTTGTTTTAATTTGATTTATTTGAGTTTGACGTTTACAACAGTTTTGTATTTGTATTTTCTGTATATTTCCAAAATCTTGTTATAGAAAGTATAGTCTACAACGTGTAACGGAATGGTATATCCCACATTCGCAAACCGTAGCCCTCGCCTTCGGCTCGGACTACAAACTTTTTGCTCGCGTGGAATATGTGCCATTCCATTACTTGTTGTAGAATATACTATTCTATTATTTGTACCAAAAAATTGAATGTTTAGTACAAATGTTAGCCCTTGGTCCCCCTTCTCCCTGTATAAATAGCATAAACGTGATATTTTACAATTAATTCAATATCTTTTTACTTTGTTTCCTAATTATCAAACACACAATTGTATTTGTATTTTAAAACGATTTTAAGAATTTTATAACAATTGCTCATGTATGCAATTAGTAAATCGATAAACAAATTTGAAATAACTCGAGACAAACTTGCCGTGCTACTAATTCGCTATGATTTCATTGGTTCTTGTTATTTATGATTTATATTTTTATTACAATTCTTTGCCTGAGCTTCTTCGGTTCCCTTTGAATGCGGTTGCGAGCAGTGTTCGAGCCTCAGAGTAACTGAACTATTCTAACTAAACTATTAGGTCACAGATTTTAATTGGTTATCTTTTTTAATTTTGATAAGAAAATATAACTCGGCATATCGCACCTTTATTTAATATTAATGTTATTTAATAGTGTAAATATTATTTTATAAATTAACGAAATTAAACTTATTAGCAACAATAAAATATGAATATACCTAAATTTCGAATTACTTGAATAATACAATTAATTATGTTAAAGAAATATTTAAAAATATGTCGCGGCTCTTTAAAATCACGTAACACACCACTCCAACGTCTGTATATATTTCGTTTGTGTCTATATGCACTATGAGAAGATATTATGATGTTTACTTGACGCATCATTTGTTATTAATTGTTTAGAACCCGGAAGGATCAAGAAATAATGATTTATATTTAAATAAGTAATAAAAGCAGTTGAATGTAAATATTTATTGAACTAAGAAAGAAACAAATACTATTTTAATAATTAATAATAAATGATGTTTCAGATAAACTAAAATATCTTCTCAAACAAAGAAGACACACATACCATGGCAATCTGAAATAACATTAATGTTTCTTAATTTAAAAAAATGAATAACTAGGTTATTTTTTGACGAAAATACAAGTGCTGTTTTTCTTAATTTATTGCTCACTTAAATAAACAATTGTAAATGTTTCTATTACATCTAATGAAGAATTTATTAACAAATAGTGAATAAATAAATTAATGCTAAAACAATGCAATTTTTAGTTAATATAAGGTTTTTAATTTAAAATACGTGCTACTTGGACCATGGGTAGGAGACTTGTTTCTTATGTAATTATAATTTAACTAAATAATAGTTAATATTTTTATCGAACCTCATTAACAACATGTTAACAAATAGTTATTAACAAATTTAGTGTGAAATAAATTGATCGTTTGGTCAATATAATGGTATATTTTCAGATATCTCATTCTCGTAATATGCGTTTGCTATGTTTTTCTTAATTTATTGCTCACCTAAATAAAAAATTGTAAATGTATTTATCACAACTTATGAAGAATTCATTGATAAATAGTGATTAAACAAATTAATGCTTAAACAATCCATTGTTTAGTTATAATGTGGTATTATTTTAAATTATGTCATTATCGGACCATATTTTTGGTTATTTTTTTCTAATTTATTTACAATTTGACTTAATATAATTAAAAATTAAAGATTATCTCTAACATTGAGAACAAAAATAATTTCAAACTCTAACTAAATCTTGGAACTGTTAAAGATATAAAATAATAAATATTTGTGCCACTAGGTAGTAAAGTTGTACTTTTCCGGCTCGATGAATATGTATAGAGCCGAGACGTAGTCGAGGCTGGATACTAAATAACTTTCCTGCCGTGTAGCACACAATATTTTGTATCCTACACAACAAAACATAATAAAAAGAAGATTGAAAATTTTGACATTTAACTTAACCTTAAATTAAATCATGTATCAAAGAAGAAATACTTCTTATACAAATACAAACCAATACAAACAACAAAATGTCTGATATGCTTTAAACACATTTTTATTTACATATTTAAATACGTTTTAAGAACGAACTATTTTTTTCTTCACTAGATATGCAAATGTTCACTTTCATGCGCGTTCAGACGCAGTAAAATGTTATTTTCAATACGTTTAGGATAAAAATATATTTACCATTATTTAAATATAATAAACAAAATTAGCAACTTCTCCGTAACAATGAATTAAAATGAACAGTAAAATTATGATTAGTTTTCTCTAGTTTTATTCAATTAAAATACAATAACAGTATGTATTACGAAAAATTAATAACAGTTTTAACCGAAGTGCCATAAAGCTGAGTTCGGACCTGTAATTTCTAAACTCCGACGATTGCAACAACTGTGAGCGTAACCTGTGCGTCGCTTCCCGATATCACAAGAAAACTTCTCCGGGCTCCAAGCCAGGCATGGCTCAAGGTTTAATTATTACAAATAGAAGGGAACAAATCTGTGTCTTGTCATATATGATACCACAAGAGATAAAATTTGTTTCTAGGCAATTTGTCGACCAAAATAAGAGGTTTTGGAAATATAATAATTTATACCAAATTATTGCACTGTTTTACGGAAATCATGGTCTCTAATTGTTCATAACTTCGAATATTGTTAAAAAATATGTGTAGAAATCGGAATATTAAATTTATAAACTATATTAGTTTATTGTTAAAAGATTGTACATATTTAAACAATATTTCGCAAAGTACTTCTTTTTTTTAAAATTAAATTATTAATTTGAAATAACTAAAACGTTCATAGAAATAGAATTTATAGTTTGAATTAAAATTTAAAAAGTTTTTATTTACACGCTTTTTTGCTGGGTATGTAGTAGGATTGACGACGGGTACCCGTAATTAAAAAATATTTAATGATCCGGCTAATTTATGTTCGACTTGTTCTCGTTTTTTTTGTTTTTGCTCCTGCTCCAGATAACTTTTTTGAATTTTTTTCCGACATATAGAGTTTAAAATACAAATACATACTATCAGAAACCTCTTTTTATATAATATTTTCTATTTTGTAACAAAAAGTGTTCGGGACCACAACTTTTGTCGGATGCGCCTTGGAATAGGGTCATTTCATAAATTGTAATTTTGACTAAAAACTAAAAAAAGATAATCTTAAAATACATATATTATAAAATTGCAAACATTGTAACATATTTTTGTTATTTTAATATTCTATATCGGTAATCTATATTTGGATATTTTCAGTTCTGCTTTGTTTTTTTTTTATATGAATAAAATTGATTTAAATATTGAAATGTTTCATAACGAACTAATACATTAAAAAAAATCATTCCGTTCGAGTTTAGAGCACATATTTTTCTAAATATAGTCAAAAATGATACAAATATCGCTATATAGCAAAGCCTATATTAAGTCGTCACTAGAATTAGCGGCAACACTGACTTATGCTCCGGCCTCTGGATTTTATGATTCCAATTACCTACCGCCACATACAAAGGAGATATTAGCGACACGCGCCAGGCATCAGAAGTAGTATGATGACGTACACGTGACGTATGCGGAAGTACGAGCGGCGGTCGGTAGCGATGTGTAATGTGTGGGCCGGGTCTACGCAGCGCGACAGCGCAAGTGACTATTCAGGTTCAGTGTATCGTGCATCGCGATGACGTGTCGACAGAGTGGAGCTATACTTCATTCGATGAGAAAATGCCACAGATCACGTGAATAGCGCGTGCAAGGAGGCAGTACTTTATTTGGTAACGCTACGTTCAAAAGAGGATGAACAGTGTACAACCATTTATTTTTAAATAAAGCAAAAAAATATCAATAACAATTTTTTATTTATATATCTAGACATATACACAAAATAATTAATTTGAATATTCTTCAGTGTCCGCGGTATCACTGGCATAATTTATATTTATTATAAATTTTAACCGGTACTTACGGAAGGGCGGGATGAACTTAAAGAACCAATCACCAAATGGTTACTTTCTGTTCAAGTGACTATTCCCATTATAATAAAGTTGGCATCTTCTCGTCGAATGAAGTATAGTGTGAAACATATAATGTTGAATTAGAATAAAAATTTATTTCCTATATATTATGTGTGCATTTAAAATTATAGTGACTAAATCAGAAAGACCTGCTATTCAAAATGTTGTAGCGAGCCACCTAATAACACACGTACAACATGTAACCAACCACTGATCTATATATAACAAAATGTAAAATAAATTTTGCCTAAACTATATGCAAAATTTTGTTATTCAGATATTTAAAGTTGCCTATGCGACGGTACAATTATATTTTAGACATAAACCACATATAAGTAGTTCACTGGTCTGCTACATAGTCGCCACATGTTTCGTCCTCAATGCGACCAATGCGTGAGATGTGAACATTGAGGACGTCCCCAATGGGATCGCCCCGTCCCCAAAGTGACTGTTACGTACATCCGAACGTCCTCAAAGGGATCCTTAGACATATATATATATATATATATATATATATATATATATATATATATATATATATATATATATATATTATTGAGGCGAAAGAAAACATTCTTTCAACGGTCTGAGGAATGTAAACACGTATTATATTTGATAAATATTTCATTATCTATTGGGTAATCATTTAACATTTGTATGTCTGTTCTTTCATCCTGAACATAATGCATTATTTCTAATTATTGTTATTGTACCCTGATTGTAATTATTGCGATATATTATATTGTTCATCATTTCGTCTTCAAATCCAAAGAAGAAACTTTCAACGTCGCTAGTCTTAGATTTAACTTCATTTGCGTTTATTTTCAAGGATTGATTATTTTTAGTTGATTTAGGACAACTACTGTTAATAACTTAGGAACCGCAGATAAATCTAGTTTTCTTCGCGTATGGCGCATGTCCAACGAAGTTTAATTTTAAGATGCGTAAATGAAGCAAATAGTGCGTCATATGCACTATCATTATAATATTATAAATAATTGATGATACAGCAGAACTGCAGAACAAAACCAACAAAACACAAGTTTCGCTATCAACTGAACACAATAAAAATGAAGTTAGTAACAGATTTTGACAGTTTGTATTTTAAGTTATTTTGTCAAAATACAAAGTATTTTAAATACATTTTATAGTATTTTAAATACATTTTAATGTATTTTAAATACATTAAATTGTATTTTAAATACTAGTTGAACCTTTTTTATATCTACAACCTATGTTATATATTTTTGGGAAATTCAAGTACGGTTATGAGACATGTATTTTCAGATTCTTTAGATAAAAATATTGACAAAATATAGAGGTGAATTTAACTGGAAAGCAACGTTGAATAGTAAAATATTGAAATTTTGAGAAATTTTTGACATAAAACTACAGAAAATTACTAGAAATTTCACTAAAAACATGTTGGTCACATATGTTTCCATGGATACAGTTTCAGAATTCTTTTCTGTCAAAACTTGACACATGTATTGCAATGTTATTAAAGTAAATAAATTTACAATTTTATGCTTTTTTCTAATATAAAAGTGAATAATTTTACTAATTTTCAAGTGTTTTAATGACATTTTCACATATATTATAGGTTACGTTAAAACATACGTTTAGTATACGTTCAACAAGTGTGGCATGATGACATCGGTTAGAAAATGCTGTGTTTCGTTATTCATAAACAATTGTAATTAAATTAATTTAATGATAAAAGTGTATGATTTCATAATTGTGCCATAACAAATTGTATAATTATATTACACAAAACATATATTTCAAGAATTACACCGTCGTTAGTGACAATCAAAATTGTTTGGTTATGTTTACATTAAAAAGTAGAGTCAATTTGGAAATACTATAAAATTGAGTAAGAAATGGATAAAATTAAACTAAACTAATCGAATTTCATACATTTGGTAAGTTAAAATTAAAACAGAATGTATTGTTATATAATTATTCACAGTTATGAATCTTTGGGTTCAACACATGATTCCAAATCTACATATATCCATATCGCACACAACAGATAAAAATGATACATTCCAGACACATATTTTGACAGTTAATAGAAAGAAATTGAAACAAGGTAAATAATTGTATACTTTATAATTACTACTTCTGTTAATTCATTTATTATTACAGAGAAAATGACATTGGATTTAACATGCTCGCGAGAGAAAATTGATATATAAAACGATCATGAATTGATGAAAAATGTTAAAGTTCCATGTTGATTGTCACAATGAATTTCATACTAGACAAGAAGCCAAAATCACATGATATCCTGCACGAAGACTAAATGGAGACTTGAACGTCGAAATCAGGTTAGTTTTTCATATTACTGTGTACTGTTTAATTCATTTTAGTTGGAATACATCCTTTACAGGGAATAAATTCAAAATCAACACAAACTGCTTTCAAAGCGAATCGTCAAGAAATACATAATTGTATTAAATGAATCATACTATTCTACATCAAAATAATATCATATAAATAAAGTGAAAATCTTCATTGTATCCTTTGTATCTTAAAATTATTCTTTCATAAATTAATTCTGACGTTTAAGATAAAGAAGGTTACTACAAATCAATAGATTTGTTGCCATGTTGCCAACTATAGCAAAACCAAATATTCTTACAAAACCTAGGTTTAGTTTATTTTTACAACTATAATTAACTGTAAATCATTACAAATTATATCATAATACGTTTTAGAATTACATATACTGTACACTAAAAAACATTCTGTCTTAAATGTAAAAAGTTTTGATGCATATTTTCCCTCCAAACTTCATGTAAAATTTTGTGCACAACATTCTCTCTGATTTTGACTGGATTATTTTAAACGGTAAGTGGTTGTTTTTAATTACATTAGAAATAGACATGACATAAAGGTAAGAGGTTGATATTTGAATTCTGCGATATTACATTCCATGTTACTGTTCATATTTTTGTGTTTTGGAGGTTATGTTGTTAATTTTCCACAAAATTCTTAAATTAAATTAATTTATATTATATTTGATTTAATTTTAAACAAATAATTATAGTGATATTGACCTAAGAATGGCATTCCAATGTGATGACGTCACACACTTCATTTATATGAGGTACTAATAAAAATTGAAATTTCGATTGACGTGCTGACATCTGTTGGCAAAGTAGTAGAAATAAGTATTTATAAATTTATTTCCTTGCGTCGTTCAAATGTATACATTGCACAAATCCCCTAAGACAATAAAATAATAATAATAATAACCAAGAATGTATAAGAAAATAGATAATAATAACATTTACGTTAAATTGATAACATAACCTCACAATATAAAACTTACATCTTCTGCAGAAAAAATGGAATTAGTGGACCATCTATACGTTTTTCATCATGAAAAAATGCTGAAGCATTCAAAATAATTTCTTTGCAACGTTTAGATAATGTTTTACCACTCATATTTATTCGTTAAATTTAACTCAATCACTGAATGCGAATATAAACACAGTAAATATTGAACTGTCACCTATACGGTGTAAGTAGCGACGTACGTCAACACACGCTTCGTGACATTAGCAACACATCCGACAAAAGCACTGCTAATAACGCATGTGGATCACTTAATTCATACCCTTCTGTGACGTCATCAGAATGGAATTCGAAGAATGCCATTCTTAGGTGAATATCACTATATTATGAAACCAAAAAGTCCCTTCAATTTACTCGGTTGCTGTGGTGACAAAGTATGACGCCAACAATGTTGCCAACTGTAGTATAACTAAAAATAATATTTTTTTTAAACAATTTAAATTTTATGTCATACAGAAGTTAGAACATAGATAATTTTAAATAGTTTACAATTTACATTTATGTTTAATTATGTATTAGTTTAATTACAAATAAATATAATATATACAAAGTTAGATATATTCACAATACATATAGGTTAATTAAGAAATATTTATTATTAATTTGGATATAAATAATTTATATAATAAAATAGAATATATTAAGTTCTGATAATAATAAGACCTATTAAAAACAACTGTATTTTTAATTTAAAAATATATTTACAAACAATACACATTAATGGGTTTATTACTATATTTTTCAAGTTAATTTCTATTATAAAACATACAAATATGAACATTGTCTACTGATTATGATTTTAATAATTTCGTAATGATATCTGTGTGTATGACAGATTGTGTGGATTTGTGGAATTATGGTTTCTCATAAACTACTAAATTAAAACTGAAAATATTACTGTAATGTATTAGGAATAGGCATGTACTTAATTCACTATTAAAATAGTATTATTTTAAACAATATAGTTCTTTAACAAAAAATATTTGATATGTTTTACATATAAAAATTAAAGTTTCAAATAATAATTGTAGCTAATGTTATTCTAAATATTTTCACTTATTATTAGATATGCAAAAAAAAACATATAAACTTACCAATAAACTATTACTTCCGGTTACTTATTACTAATTTTGATATAAATAATTAACAAATTAACAGAATATATTATTAAATATTAAAATTACAAAGTACAAAATTATAGCTTATATTATTCCAAATATTTCTCATTACATCTAAATTTAATTTAACTTAATTATTCATTCACATATGCTTTAAAAATTCTGTAAATCTTTAAGTAAACTACCACTTCCGGTTGAAAAATTTCCATCTAAATGTAATCAGTTTGTAATATAATATTTATACCGGGTGGTACATCGGTCTGTATTTTTTATTTTATGCGATTATAATAAGTATTACTGATTTTTTTTTCGAGACAAAGTTTATTTTACAATGAAATACCCATGTATCTGCAGTATAAGTTTTTCTACCAGGTGTTCCATTTTCTCGCAGTAATGTGCAATTTTATATTTTTAAATGGAATATCCTATATGTTTTTACAAAATTTGAAACACCTTTTGTTTCTCTTTAAAATTGTTGTAATCCTAAACTTATCTGTACAGAAACTACTCACGTTTTAATTAATGAAGAATCACACATAGAAAGTATGTCATATAATTGCGAACAGTAAAAAAATTTATAAAAAAAATTCGAATTGAACATTAGTTCAACAAACTAAACAAAATATAACAAAAAAAGTTGTTGAACTAAGTGCAAATAATAAATAATAATTATTAAAGATCTGACAGCAACTAATCTGATTGTTTAAACATTCACACTCAATTTTATGGCATATTATCTGTGTGATTATTGAATCATAAAAACATTAACAGTTTCTGTGCTGATCATTTTAGGACTATAGTGAATAAGAACTTATTTAAATAGAAACATATAATCTTTAAAATTTTGTAAAAGTATATGGAGTGTTCCGTTTAAAAATACTAAATTTCATACCATTGCGCGAAAATGAAAACACGGGGTAGAAAAACTTATACTGCAGATACATAGGCATTTGAAGGTAAAATAAAGTTTTTCTGAAAAAAATTTCGGTAATATTTATAATAATCGTATATAATAAAAAATACAGACCGATGGACTACCCTGTATAAAAAATATTTGAAAATTGTATACTTTTTACTTGATTTAAATATATATATATATATATATATATATATATATATATATATATATATATATATTTACAAAGCATCAACTATAGAATCAAGTACACAATGATTAAATACCAATAAAATTTAAAATATTGAAATTTTGAAGTGTGTAACATTTTTTTAAAGAGTTTAAAGTTTTCTGTTTTAAAATTGTCCGAGACTAAATTGAAAAGGTTATTATTCATGAAATTAATTTAAAAAGCATTAATTACAAAATGAAATTTTGTTGTATTGTAAAAACTTACTGCAGTAAAAATTTTATTTTAAAATTGCCAAAGAATAGTGAAAATGTAATTTTTTATTTATAAATAAAAAATGCAATAATAAACAGAATTGAAAAATATTTGTTTTATCCAATGAACAACAAATATACTGAGTAAAGAGCGTAGCGACAAACCGAGTATTCAACAAACATTTCCACTCGATGAGGAGCGTAGCGACGTACCAAGTATCCAACAAACATTCCCACTCGGTGAGGAGCGCTGCAACGAACGGAGTATCCAACAAACATTCCCACTCGGTGAGGAGCGTAGCGACGAACCGAGTATACAACAAACATTCCCACTCGATGGGGAGCGTAGCGACGAACCGAGTATCCAACAAACATTCCCACTCGGTGAGGAGCGTAGCGACGAGCCGAGTATCCAACAAACATTTCCATTTGGTAAGGAGCGTAGCGACGAACCGAGTATCCAACAAACATTCCCTCTTGGTGAGGAGCGTAGCGACGAACCGAGTATCCAACAAACATTCCCTCTCGGTGAGGAGCGTAGCAACGAACCGAGTATCCAACAAACATTCCCACTCGGTGAGGAGCGAAGCGACGAACCGCGTATCCAACAAACATTCCCACTCGGTGAGGAGCGTAGCGACGAACCGAGTATCCAACAAACATTCCCACTCGGGGAGGAGCGTAGCAACGAACCGAGTATACAACAAACATTCCCACTCGGTGTGGAGCGTAGCGACGAGCCGAGTATCAAACAAGCATTCCCACTCGGTGAGGAGCGTAGCGCCAAACCGAGTATTCAACAAACATAATTACTTTGTGAAAAGCGTCGTAACAAACTGATTATTTAACATACTTACTCCACATAAACACATTAAGTAGCTACAATAAAAGTATATTACATACTTCGAACTACAATATTTACTTAATGAGGAGTCATACCATAGTATTGCGTAAACTTATACATATTAAGTTACCACATAAAAGTTAGATACTAATATAGAAGAAAAAAATTATCAATATTAAATTAAATTATGCGAAGAGAGGAGCGTTGCGACGAGCTTCGTATTTAATTCATATATTCACATAGTTTTTTATACAAGAAAATTTTTCTATTTTATTCAATAATACTTTTTAAAAAATTTCAGTTTTTTCATGGAAACCAACTTATACCTATTACATTACAACAGAAACATATGTTTTTACAATATATCTATGAATACAAAGTAATGTAGTTACCACAGAAATTAAAAAAAAATATATCAATATAAAATATTAGTATGCGAGGCGAGGCGCGTAGCGACGAGCCTCGTACTTAGATAATACATTGACGAGGTGAGGAGCGTAGCGACGAACCTCAAATCTAAATTATAAATTCCTATAATATATTATTCAAAAATATATACAGGGTGTTGACCGCGACCCCGGAACATAGGATTTTAACATGTAAAATCATACTTTCGTAATTTCCTGCTTAACAAATGATATTAGACAAAAAAGGTTCAAATAAAATTGAGAGATCATAAAATTCTACATTAGAATCAATAAACAGAATTAATTATACATGCCCTATAACGCCAGACATTAAATATGAAAATATAAAAAATTAGCTCAAAAATCGGGTTAGCTTTGGAAATGAAACAAAATTGTATACAATTGGAAATTAAAATTGTATTTTTTATCAATTATTATTATAAATTGCATAATTGACTATTTTTTTTTAGAATTTTGTTTCATTTCCAAGGCTAACCCGATTTTGAGCTAATTTTTAATATTTTCATATTTATTTCTGGCGTTATGGGGCATGTAAATTTAATTCTGTTTATTGATTCTGATGTAGAATTTTATGATCTCTTATCTTTATTTGAACCTTTTTTGTCTAATATAATTTGTTAAGCAGGAAATTACGAAATTATGATTTTATATGTTAAAGTCCTATGTTCCGGGGTCGCGGTCAACACCCGGTATATCTGTTATAAATAAAAATAATTCATGAAAATTTTCTATTTTTCCATGGAAACATACTTATAACATTACCATAGAAACATATATTCTTAGAATGTATCCATAGATAAGAATTAGTTTAATTTCCATAGAAATTAAAGAGATAAGGACTTTATCAATACGAAATAGAAGTATGCGAGGTGAGGAGCGTAGCGACGAGCCTCGTATTCACCTTATATATTTACAAAGTCTATAAATACAAGAAAAAAAAAATACATTTGTTTAAAAAATAATATTCTCATAGAATTTTCAGTTTTTCTATGACAACGAACTTATACCTATATCATTACTATAGAAACATATGTTCTTAGAATGTATCCATACATACAAATAATTGTGGTTACCATGGAAATTAAAAAGATTAATTGTTTATCAATACGAAATAAGGATATGCGAGGCAAGGAGCGTAGCGACGAGCCTCGTATCCAATTAAAACACTGATTTATCTACAAGACATTTAAATTAAAAAATATTTCTATCCACCTCACACATTTATCTATACGGCGAAGCACTATCCATTCCACTGGTTGATGTAATTAAAATACAATTTAGGTATTTCAAATACTCACTATAAGTATTCCAAATACCAAATACTTATACACAAAACTGACTAAATACAAAATACATTCTCGTTTTTGAAAAGTATTTTAGCCTAAATACCAAATACAACAAATGTATTTTAAATACGTATTTCAAATACAGATCTGCCTATGTAGAATATTGCATCTCTTTTTCTAAGTTGACGAGCAGGTATATAGAAAAATACTTATTCTTCTAATTCACCGCGATCACGGATCATTATTTACTATTGTGGCTACATAAACTTGAAAATCCGTCAGGTCGTTTAGCTAGATGGTCAGTTCGGCTACAGCAGTATAAATTCAAGATTGTGAAACGGAAGGGAAAGGAACACGTCGTTCCAGACGCGTTGTCGAGGGCTGTACCTATATTGGATAGTGTGAATGGGAGTGAGATTATAGAGACGAAAGATGTTTGATTTTAGAAAATGATGCATTCGGTGGAGAGTGATCCGCTTCATTGTCCTGACTTTTGTGTGAAAGAAGGGAATCTGTATAAGTTCATCAAATGTAGGTTCTAAATGTTAGAGGAAGAACAGGAACAGTGGAAGGAAATGGTTCCAAAGGACAAGCGAAAGGAATTAATTAGGTTGTGTCACGATATTCCAACCAGAGGACACGTAGGCGCGTTCAAGACGTATCATCGCTTGACAGAACAGTATTAATGGCCTAAGATGAGGACCGATGTCAGTAGGTATGTTCGAGGCTGTGTAGTCTGTGTCAGGTCTAAGCCAGTGCAACAAGCACCACCTTAACATATGGGCGGACATTCCACCATCACCAGGCCATAGGAGGTCCTTAGCATTGACTTGGTTGAACTCCTGCGACCATCAAAACAGGGTTACTCATACATACTCTCGGTGTATGATGTTTTTCCCTCTAGCTGAAGGGGATATACTAGGACCTGTAGACGAAGAAAAACAGCTGGAGCAAGCTTGTTGTTTCCAACAGGCATTCTACGTCAAATCTAAGGCACGTTATGACCTACGACATCGCAACGTAAACTTGTACGTAAACCAGCTGGTGTGGAGGAAAAATTACGTGCTCTCGGACAAAGCCAAGTATTACACCGCTAAGTTGCCAGCGAAGTATCTAGGGCCGTTCATGATCCACAAACGTGTTGTTTTGGACACTTATGTGCTGAAGAATTTACGAGGAGAAGTTCTACCCGGCACTTGGAATGTGAAGGATCTGAAAGCTCACCCGGAAACAGATCAGGATTTATTTATTTAATTTCTTCTTTGATAATTGTCTCTCTTGGTTTTCTTCTTGGTTGATTTTTGTTTTCGAGTGTCATTTTTTTTTCTTCCTATTGTAGGATTGCTCATCGGAAATTTGCGAGCAATTTTCCTCGGTAGTTATGGGGAGAGTTTGTTACGTTTTAGCAGACTACTTTATTCGCCTTGGAGCTCGGCAAACCTAGAAACCCCCAGGTCGAGCAGTCATCGGAAATATTATTTCGAAGTCACTTGTGGCGGGCTCTTTGCCTTTATATTTTCCTGTTGAGAGTTGTGACTTAACTTAAGCGCGATTGCACATAAAAGTTAAAAAAGTCGTTAAAAAAACGGTCATTTAAATGAGTAAAATACCTGTGATCGGTTGCGTTACATTTTGGGAAAAGTAAATTTGGAATTTGGTTTAGTTTACTTATCAGATATTGAATCTGGATATTTTGAGTTTCGCTACTTGCTACGAAGTTTTAACTTCAGCGGAGTTTTCCAGATAAAGTCGATCTACATAAATTTTACAAACGTAAAGCCGCTGAACACCTCAAGGTAAATTTAACACTTATTGTCATATTCTATTCTGCTTTAATGTAGTTTAGTATCGTACTGGTTCAGTCACAATTCTTAGTAAAGTAAAGTAAGTCAAGTAATTAAGTCAGTTGTAATTTTTCATTGTAACGGTTTTTGCAAGTCAGTGGCGTACCTGCCTATTCGTGCATTTCCTAATGATGGTTTTCTTTTTAGGCTTCTAGTGTACTTTTATTTTTATTCCATTGAATCTAATTCAATCCGTATCCGTTCAGTGGTTTATTATTCATTAACTACTGGGTTGGTCAGTTTATTGGATATTGTTTACCTGTATTGAGGTTGGTTACCATAACTGAACCGAGTTCAGCTGATTGGGAGTATCGTCAACACGAGGACGATCCACCTCGTGCGAACATTTTTGTACGGAGTCCACATCGGGAAAATCAGCTGGGAGACTTGCTAAAATTCCACACCGCCGCCACTGGAGTTGCCGCGCCAGACCGAGGACAGCGTCAGCTAGCAGCGCGCCATTCAAGCCATTTCAAGCTAAGCATACTATAACTCTTATTTGTATTTATGCTCTCATCTCTTAGTCTGAAACGAGGTTATGTTTATGTTTAGATTTGTCATATTTTTCGTTGACGTTATCATTTAATCTTATATGTGTGCAATAGTTCAATACTTACCGTTGTTAAGGTGATCACCGGCGTTTTGTCATAAATTACACTGTCGTGTATAGCCTCGCGGCGGGTGTTGTGTGCAGCGTGGTTATCGCGAATCGCTTGATCACTCACGCGTGTGCAAACAACGTAAAGGTACCTCTACGGAACTCGAATACCTAGTGCATAAACGTGAGTTTCCGGGTCATACCGATGCTTTAGCTTAACGCGACACCGCTAGAGCTGGCATTCGCATCCTTCACGGTAGCAAACATAAGCCACGGCGACGACGTCGTCCGTAACCGCTTTTATGCCCGCCTTGTGACCTTGAGTAGGCGTTAGCATCTCGAGAGGTAATACCTAGACCACGACGCCGACCCGGTATCAACCCGGACACCGCGAAATCACCAGGCTTACCGTAATGTCACTCGGTATGACGTCATCTTCGCATTTAACCACATTACGCGTCCTCCGCGGAAACGGTGCCCTCGGACTCCATCAGGGTAATATAGTCAAACTTCACCGCTGCGACGCCGGGCGTCGAATTTGAGTTAGTCCCGGGAATCGATACTAACGATTGTCAGAAATCACCGACGACGGTCGCCGTCGCGATGCCAAGAGTCGATTTTGAGTTAACAAACATTTTTATTTTCACTATTCGGGAATCAATTACTGGGTGTTTGCGCCGACTAACGTCGCGACGTCACGCGTACTTCTGGTCGAAGACGATTTATCGAGGTAAAGTCACCAGGAACGGTTCGGGGACTTCAGATAACTTCTCCGGACCATCGACGATCGACCGATGCCAGGCGTCGTTTCCCTAAAAACGCCTGATTCAATGTTAGGAAGTCTGGGGAAGGTACCCCCGACTATTTACCGGCATCTTTGACTGTTATCTAACGTGACCCAAACACCGTAACCGCGATTGTATCGAAACTCAATGTTCGCAGCGACTCTAGGGAAACTAGAAGCCTGTTACGCACCAATATTGTAATTCGAACACAACATGATTCTTATTCAAATTAAACTTAAACATCACATTTCAACATTCATCTTGTCATTTAAAAAACCCTGGACTATCCCGATCCCGCTATCCGGACTGTTTGGCGCCCGAGCAACTTACCCCTTGCGACCTACGAAGGTTTAGTTCACAGTCCATAGTAGATAGTATTTTGGAGATGTCTATTCGGTTATATTATTCTCAATATTTTATTCATACCCCAATTAAGGTAATAATTTACGTATTTATATTTTATACTCTGAGGAACAGCTTGAGTTTTGCCTTATTTAAATATCTCTACTAGTTCACGAGTTACGGGCTATTAAATTTAGTGATATAGGTTAGAATTCCAAGGCAGCGGTTGTCTATTCAGTTATATTACTCTCAAAATTTTATTCGTACCCAAATTAAAGTAATAATTTATTTAATTATAGTTTAAACTAAGGGGAACAACATGTTTTTTCCGTATTCAAATATCAGTACTAGCGCGCAACTATCGGCGTGCGCCAAGGGCCCCCAGCATCGCTGGACCAAGTCGGACGCCGCCGCCATCAGCGCCGTATTCTTCGTGTAACTTGGACGTCGTCTTCGTCGTGTAATGTTTCGTTCGGCACACTTCTAGCTTTCCACCCCAATTATTAATGACCCCGAAGTAAATTTAATATAATTTTGGCTAGTGGTAGTAGAGATTACCCTTAATTGTTAGGTCAGTGATTAGGGTAATATTTATTAATGTTGTAATATTTTTTTTACAGGTTTAAGATTAAGGTTCCTGGATCTTCGCCGGCTTCTTCGCAATACTGAACGTCGTCTTTTATATTTAATTACAGGTTAATATATTGTAAATATTAAGAAATAAATAAATAAATTAAACAGTGAAACATGTTTTATTCCTCCACAAGATACCAAAGTTCATAAATAACATTCATACGTTTTTGACGTTCATACTGTTTTAAATATCATGTTTTTCAATTATAACCCGTCCCGTTACTTAATAGTATCACGATAAAATGCGATTTCACAAATCATTTTGCGATAGGATTTGTACTTTCATAATTAAGAGCAGTATTTCCATTCCTTTGATTAATTACGTAAGATTTACGGGCGAGCGCCAATTTTCGAGACCGCCATTAATAATTCTAGGGCCGAATCTAAATTGATCCGGGCCTAACTTGAAATTTTTGATTTTCAAACACTTGTACATACATACACGCAAATGACATTTGACAGCTACTTCGCCTCTTTTAAAACATACATTAAGTTGGTAATACGGTAAAAACAGCACTGCGTAATCTTACAGCCAAATCCTTTTGGAGTTTTTAAGAACATGTTCCGTATATTAAAATTTTTCGTTGTAAGTTTTAAGTTATAAGTCGATCCATCAATCTCTCTTACACTTACGTCATTGTACGAAAGAAAAAACATTAAAAGTCGCTTGGAAAGTAAAACTTTATCGTGTATTTCACGCTTTAGAATGTGTCTAATGTTAATTTGTCAAATAGTGCAACGACACAAAAAGGCCGACTCAGCACAGATATGAACCTATATATGTGTATTCTTTTCCTCTCTAGAAAAACGAGTAAATGTTTATGAAAAGATTCTATTAAAATGCTTTAAGCAAGAGTTCTACGGGTATAAGATTTGCTTATTAAAAGCGTGAGCTAAGCCAGCTAACGACTTACTAAAAAAATCATAAACCATGCTAATTCTGCCATTTTAGATCATTGCACTATTTGATATCAGATTGAACTCATTGTAAATTGGGCTCGCTCAGCGGCACATTTAAATATCATTATACAGTTTTTAATTGTCAAGGAAATTTTAATCCGCTAGATTTCAATGTGATCAAACATTACGCCCAACTTACAATGGACACGTTTCATTTTGATTGTTTTTAGTACATGGTATGACATTTATCGGAGTATTAAACTTTTAAAGACCTAACAGTTTAAAAAAGTGACGGAAATTAATTCTATTACAAAAGTTTATTGTTCAGGCTTATTTATAATGATTTATTCTTAATAACTTATATTTTGTATAAGGAGTTGGCCTGTCAAGTCACATAGGACTGACTTCATATTAGCGTCATCAAATAATCGTTTGAAGTAAGAGTTAGTTTTAAGGTTAGGAAGGCTGATGACAGATGGCGGTGGTGTAAAATATGTATGCACTTATTACAAGTTCTTTCCCTATTCTTTTTAGGTGTTGAAGATCCTGCTTCAGATATAGCATTTCTGCTTACAATTCTATGTAACGTCGACTTTGGTAATTGAACAACAACAGAGAGGCGGGCTAAACCGTAGTTTACGGCCAACTCCGAAGTTAGCTGCAAGTGGCTAATGACTTTTCGTGAGAGTAATAGATTCGGCCTGCGCAAATCGGACATAGAAAACAACCGGCAAATTTGAATGTAAAGAAAACTTTTGAATGTCGTTAATAGTATTTTCGAATAACAGATAGAATTAAGCATCATTTTTTGAATATAAACACTAGAATCTTCATAATAGTTTTATGAATACATTTGAAACTTAATAAATATTCAATTAATGAACACTAACAAAACCAAATAAATTGAAAATCGTTTTGTTAGTTAAATCGGATGTTATTTTTAATATTTACTTAACGGGGTTTTAAAAGGTCATCGAGTGGTTTACTGTCAGATGGTCGTAGTGTTCTTTGCCAAAACAATCACAGAGCTTCCAACTACTACTGATGATCGTAGTTCCAGGCGTCATGAATTTCTTGATCAAAGTAACTAATATGTCTGATGTGCGATTTTCGGCAACCTGCATCAAACCCTGATTCAAGCCACGTTTAACTCCGCCAAACACTCATGTACGTCAACATGTTTACCTCGATTGTATTTTTTTTTTTTTGTTGCCAAATTTAGACTCATCAATTTCAACAAATTCTGTGTAGATTGACAACGACGACTTGTTCAACGCGATTGTTTGATTTGTACATGCTATTACTCAAATCACCTATGAAGGTAAATCAGAATTTGCAACGAAAAGGGTCGCTAAGTTCGAAATATACTTGCCTAAAATGCAATGTGGCCATGAATCTTTGTGCGCGTTCTGAATTTTCAGATGGATATGGGTGGAAATGCATAAAGTTTTGATGTCGCAGAAGCATCTGGAAGGGTTCGTGGTTCGAATCAGCACATTTGCCTTTAGTGAATGTGTTGACTCTGACTTATATGTGGTTTCAGAAGATAAGGTTAAGGTAAACGTATTGCACGAGCTGCAAATTGGATCGGACAACACAGTGACCAATTGGTACAACTTCAGTCGCAAAATCTACGCAGAAGTAATACTTAATCAGGATAAACAGGCGATAGGTGGACCAGGTCATTGTTGAAATTGACGAGTCTAAATTTGGCAAAAGAAAATACAATCGAGGTAAACGTGTTGGCGGGAAATCGGTGTTTTATGCAGGTTATCGAAAATCGCGCTTCAAATACGTTGGTTTCTTTGATCAAGAAATTAATAGCGCCTAGAACTACAATCATTAGTGATAGTTGGAAGGCTTATAATTGCCTTGGTAAGAAAAATTACGATCACTTGACAGTGATCCACTTTTTGGCTTTTAAGAACCCCTAAAACGGTGCGCACACCAACACGGATCGTACTCCCGACATGTTCGATTTGTATTTGTCAGAGTTCATGTACCGGAGGTTGCGCAAAGATGCTAACGACCCATTCGTGAAATTTCTGACCGACATTGTCTCCATCTATCCCCCAGATACTTTCGGTATGTTAGCCGAATTAAACATGGTCATGCTTTTTAGGACAAACATTAGACTCAACACCCAATCGGCCCTTTTTAGGGCTACCTAATCTAAACCAGCTAATGAAGCACCTTTCCATATTTTTTTATATTTTATTATCTTCATTCTTCTTTTTGGATGTTTTATATGTTTCTAAATAACAAACAAAACTGTTTTCCAATTGTTAGTTTCGTTAGTTTTTTAAAAAGCTTCGACTTGATTAACAAAACGATTTTTCATTTGTTAATTGATTTATTAAGAGAATAGTTTCTCGTTTGTTAGTTTAGTTAGTTTTTTTTTAAATAACATCTGACTTGACTAAAAAGGCGATTAACCCTTTGTTAGTTTACTTAGTTTCTTAAAAATAACATCCGATTTAACTAACAAAACGATTTTCTATTTTTTTGGTCTTTTTCGTGTTCATTAATTAAATACTAATTTTTTTTTAGTTAAGTTTTTTATTTAGTTTCAAATATATTCATAAAACTGTTATGAAGATTCTATGATTTGCATTCAGAAAATGTTGCTTAATTATATTTGTTATTCCAAAATACTACTGATAACATTTTACTTTACATTCGAATTAGCCGGTTGTTTTCCATGTCAAACTGGCGCCGGTCGAATCCGTCATTCTGACCAGAAGTCACTAGCCACCTGCAGCTAACTTCGGTATTAGCCGTCAAATACGGTTTTACCGTAAGGCGGTAAAATTATAAATATTTATAACAATGTTATACATTTTATAAAATTAGAACATAGGTTTATGAAATGCTGCCGAAAATGGTACAATTAGCTTTTTTCTCCATCATAAAATAAATCTAAAACATTTAAAGTAATCTTCTGTGACTGACTGTTCAGGACTTTCCGGGCATTATAACCTAATGATTAATATTAAAATATGAAACGTTACAAATACTTAACCTTATTATATTCGGAGAAAACGAATTTGCCGATTTAGTTACTGTTACCAGTACTTAATCAGTGGCATAATATGTGAAATAATCATCTTTTACCTACATTGTTTATAAAATTATATTTCATGTACTGCATATTACAATTTCAAACTACTAGTTACCTTTTGTAAATTATATTATACATTCATTATAACTATTTACATATTTAAATAATGAACAGTTTTCTAAAACGTTTTGTTGCTGCTGGTCACTAGCCATTCAATAAGCTCCGCCCCTTAAGACATACGACTAATCGATAAATGCATGCGAGTAAAATGTGTACGAGAGAGATAAAACATTTCGTTAATGTCTATGATTAAATTCACTTGAATGACGTCACTCCTATATGGCTTGAACTGAACTTTATAAAATTTTTACAATACCAAAAATATAAATTTTCATTTTACAACTGATATTTAGAAAAACGATCTCTTTGCATAAAAACACCAAGTATTTTAAATCAATTTTTATGTTAAGATTTTAAAATTAAATTTATTTATAGTTAAGTAGTCTATTGTCAATTAGTATATAAATTAAAAAAATTAAAAATTCATAGTACAATAATTACGCATTACGTTACTTCCATATACCTTTCTCTATTTTGTGTTTGTCACGTGATAAAATACAATGTTGGTTACCTGAACGCAGGCAAAACCTCTCGAATGTTGGTTTCCTGAACGCAGGCAAAACCACGCCATTTGACAATTTGACAACTACTTATTACATGTGCATGGTTTAAAAATTAATTTAATTAATTTGACTGAGAAGTGAAGAAATATAAATATTTCTACTAGTAATTTGTAAGATTAATGTGAGTACCTTCCTCAAAATACTGTTGAAAACTTGTAAAATATTCATTAAAATTTTACAAATTTGTGTTCCAGCTAATAGACCAATTTACCAACGATATTAGTAATATGTATACGGATGACGCAATTACACTAAGTTGTGCGACAATGAAGATGAATCGAAATCCGAGCCCTAATGAAGAAGCAGAATGCCAACTTGCACCGTGTTCCCATGCGGATTTGAACGAATCCAAATCTGAGCAACAAGCTTTCATGGGTATGGAGGCGGATCGAACCCCTCTTGTAAAAGCTGGCTTTAGTTTAGAGGATATTTTTTATGGCTCCAGTGACGAGAACAATCCGAGCCCTAAAGAAGAAGCAGAGTGCCAACTTACACAGAGCTCCCACGCGGATTTGAACGACTCGAAATCTGAGCAACAAACTTTCATGGGTATGGAGGCGGATAGAACCCCGTTTTTTGAAACTGGTATTAGTTTAGAGGATATTTTTTATGGCTCCAGTGACGAGAAAAATCCGTGCCCTAAAGAAGAAGCAGAGTGCCAACTTACACAGAGCTCCCACGCGGATTTGAACGACTCGAAATCTGAGCAACAAACTTTCATGGGTATGGAGGCGGATAGAACCCCGCTTGTTAAAGCTGGTATTAGTTTAGAGGATATTTTTTATGGCTCCAGTGACGATAAAAGTCCGTGCACTAAAGAAGAAGCAGAGTGCCAACTTACACAGAGCTCCCACGCGGATTTGAACGACTCGAAATCTGAGCAAGAAACTTTCATGGGTATGGATGCGGATCGAACACCGCTTTTTGAAACTGGCATTAGTTTAGAGGATATTTTTTATGGCTCCAGTGACGAGAAAAATCCTTGCCCTAAAGAAGAAGCAGATCGAACCCCGAATGTTGAAGCTGCCATTAGTTTAGAGGATATTTTTTATGGATCCAGTGACGAGATAAAAATTCTTAAACAGCGTGTTGCACTTAAAATGCGTAAATTATTTGATCCATATCGAAAGCCGATAACAAAAGCAAGGGCCATTTCCTGGAGTGAAAATGATATTGAAATATATAAGGCTGGAAATAATCCTTCAAACTTGCTAGAAAATATAGTTAGAGAAAGAATTTCCGAGCATGCGAGTGAGACTTTAAACAAAGAAAGTTCAGCGACCAATGCAAAAGAGAAATAATTGTATCCTTGTCACGGCAAGTTAACAGTTGAAATGTTTGCTTTACCAAAAACAATAGAAATTATAATAGTTTTAAGATTATTTTGTCAGTGTTGTATACAAGAATGTATTTTGTTTTTGTTTTGTATTTTTAAATAAAGAGCATTACATATTATCGTATTGTTGAATTGATTTATGTTCAATATTGAAATAAAAGTTACAGATATTTAAAAAAAAATTTATGTATCAGTGAAATTTAAATTAAAATTTGTAGTTGAAAATTAAATCCTCATTAAATTTTGAATTGCAGTGGCCACACATAGACATCATCTTACAAAATAACAAATCCTTTTAAAGGGAACCTAAAGTGTAAAGGGTGGAATTTAGGTACCAAGAATATATTTATTTTCGTTCATTATACCGGAAATTTGGCTTTCAATAGTGCAGGTCGCAGGTCCCCTCTATTGAGCTTCCCGGTGGGCAGCTTTAGACAGTGAATCCTCGACATCTTTAATTGTCCAAGATATTACTGCCCTCAGCAGGGGTAATTTTTGTTTCCCTATTTAGTAAACTAGGTTTCGCATTGACATCTTCTAAGTAGTTATCTCGACAAGGATTTATTTATTTAAGAAAAGAAAACCAACAGTACATAGGTAAGTACAAATTACAGGTTTCCACAGTAAATATATAATAATATTACATAGCACTAATAGTTCGGCTTTTGAACAATGATTTAAAGATAAACAATATTATAAAAGAAATAAAATTACATAAATAGGTTCTTAAATATTAAAAAAAGGTTTTAATAATAGTTTTAAATTACATAGTAAATTCCAAAAGGATCAACATTTGCAAATTTGGAATTATATTTTGATCTTATTCTATTTATCGGTGAGCTTTTATAGTTATTTGTGTTACAATGCGCTGACAAAATCCTGGTGTTACATTAATTAACAGAAAAATTAAAATTACAGATGAATAATGAAGCGTCGATTAAATTATTGAAAGTTTTGTACACCCACATCATTTCGGGTAAAATTCTTCTCTTCTCTAAGGATAACATTTTAAGTATTTTACACAGTATGAACACAATTTATTTAGAATTTTTTCTACTTGATAAATATTTTTTGGTAGCAAGGATACCAAATGATCGATGCGTATTCCAGTTTTGAACAAACATATAATTTATTGGGGATTACTAAAGTTTTCACAGTTACGTAAAATAAATCCTAAAGTCTTATATGATTGTTTTACATAGCTATTTATATGGACGTTCAATAGAAATTTGGAATGGAAGAATACACCCAAACCTTTAATAATTGTTTGCATTCTTTTCATTGATTAGTACAATGTTACATATTTTGAGAATTCCTAGTCTCTGGGAAAGGTGCAACGATTTTATAGTTTTGGAAAAGGGAACAGCTTCGTCTACAAAACAAGATATTTAAATGTTCATCCTTAGGATTAAAAACGTTTTTGTTACCTCATAGTACCAGTATATCCAGTGGAATCCATGACGATAGCGTTTGGATATAACAATCGGGCATCACGGTCACGTTGGCCTAGTTGCCGAATTTCATCTTTCAAGTCTACCGAAATCAGTGATATAAAAGTTATTTGGAAGTGCTCTTTCGCCGTTGCTGACTTTTATAATTATAAACATAGTTATTTCACAACTGGTAATATTTGATTTACCTCCGGGAAACGTCAGTTTTATCAGCTATTTAGAATAGAGCAACCTTTATGTATAAAAAAAATCATGTACTTAGGGAAGTATGCCCGGAATGTGTTTGATCTTGAATTTTAGACCTAATTATCTCTGACATAGAAAACATTGAGATAAAAGAATGTACCTCCCCTCTCATTAATATTGATGGATATCATCCACCTTTATATGTGTGTATAAAATGCAATATTCACCATAATTTGCCAACAATTCCTAGACAATTTTATTTATATCGTTTACGTTATTATTAACGAAAATATTAATTCTATTAATTGGCATATTTTATTAAATTGTTTAAATGTAAAAGAGATGGAAACAGCATTTTACGGTACCTTGTATAATGTTGTAGATAATTTTGTGCCAGTGAGAAAAAATCTCATTAATTCATATTCAGTTTGGTATAACACTGAACTTATAAAATAAATAAAACTAAAAAGTCTAGCTCATAGAAAATATAAAAAATTTAGAACAATAGCAGCTTACAATCATTTTTCTGAGTTAAGGAGAGGGCTAAACTTTTGGCAAATAAGTGTTACCATGATTACATAGGAATAATTGCACTTTAAATCCCAGAAAATAATAAAATGTTTTGGTCCTTCTTTAAATCTTATAAAAATAGCAGTGGTATACCCAAGACTATGAGTTATGGGAATAAATTCCCGAAAATGGTAATGATTTATGCCATCTATATTCTCAATATTTTAAAACTGTATTTAGCAACATAACTCTAAATGTAAGCGAATATAAAGTCAGTTTCAATAATTATACTTCTTTTGAAAAGCATGAGGTTTATGAAATTTTATCTAAACTTGATATAAACAAGGGTGCCGGTCCCGATAGCATTCCTAGTTTCTTCATCAAGAACTGCTCGGAATCACTTTTTTATCCTCTAATGTAAATATATAACAAATCTTCACACGAGGGATATTGTCCAATAATACGGAAGAAGACGTACATAGTTCCTATTTTCAAAAATGATAATAAAAACTATACAAAGAACTATCGCCCAGTTTCGAAGCTTTGTATTTTTGAAAAAGTTTTCGAAAAACTAATTAATAAAGTATTACTTTCTACAGTAAAAAGCCAGATAAATTACGAACAACTTGGTTTCTATCCTGGCCGATCAGTTGAGAGTAATTTGCTTGTTTATACTGACTATATTTTGAAATCTATGGATGAACGTATTCAGGTGGACTGAACTGTTTTCAGCTAAGGTTTTGCTAAAATAAACCATAATATATTAAATTAAAATATTATTTTTCGGAATGCAGACATATATATATATATATATATATATATATATATATATATATATATATATATATATATATATATAAAATATAATACTAGATCAATTAAATCTTTAAAAAAATTATTTTATTTTTACTCAAGCAACTACAACGTGTTTATACTTTGATGTACAGAGCAGAATCTAAATCTAAAAGTTACATATCTTTCTTTTAAGTGCAAAATTTACCTTGCTAAGCTTTTAGTCTCACCTTACAGCGTGAGAAATTGTCTGATGTAACATATCTAAATTATTGTGCAATACAGGGCTGGACTCCTATATAACTCCTCCACCCTTAAGAGGAAAAGCTAATTCTTGAGGAGAATTACTTTTACTAATTTCATTTAACTCAATTTCTTTTTAATTAATTTTGTTTCTTTTAGAATGATAACTTCTGCATTTACAAAAATTCCTTAAACAATAAAAAATAATTATAATCATAATTAATACTATAAAAGTATACAATATTATATAATGAGTTTCATTATTATTGTTAATATTATGAATTGAATCTAAATGAATTTCTCTTTGTTTTTCTATACTGAAGTTAGAAATATTATGAATTTTATGTTCTAAATATTTTATTTGAATATTTGTTATATTTTGATCTAAATCAATTAAATTTCCAAAGTTGCTAGATATTTCTATTTGATTATTCACCTCACAAGTTTCGGTGATATAAATTCCCTTAAGATTTTATATTTCAAAATTATTATTACAAGTGAGTTTTACTTGTTGTTCATTAGGGAAATATAAATACTTTATTTTTGAATTTTTTACAGTTATTACCGAATTTATTTGCGATAATTTTGAATATTGACAATGTTTAAATTCTTTATAGCAGATAATATTTTCCAAGCATTTATTGTACTCATTATTTTCAGATGTACAATAATATTCCTTATCATCTAATTTTATACATTTATTAACAGGTTTTATTTTACATTTATTTTTCGAATACAGTCCATTTACAATATTCATGGTCTCATATGAGTTGTGTAGTTTTGTCGGGATAGGTGTGACTTGTATTAAGTTCTCTACTCGTGTGTTTGCAGGCATTTCAATAAGGATGGTCAATTTTAAATCGTTATAGGAGCAATATGTTTTCAAAATATCGTTATTCTGAATATTATTTAATATTAATGAACGTAAATGTTTATTTTCAATTTTATTTATTTCTTTCAGAAATTGTTCATAATTTATTATACCAAAATATAAAATATTTAATTTACAGAATGTAAATGTCTCTTCAAGTTGAACCAAGGAAAAATAAATATCTTGCGCTACTTGCGTGAATTGATTAATAACATTCTCAATTTTTATAGTTACCAGTTCGTCCAGAAATTTTGCATTGTATTTATTCAATGCTTGATTTTTTTCATTTAATACATTATTATTTTCATTAATTAATTTTATTTTTTCATTAAATTGGGCTGTTATATTATTATTTATTTGAATAAGTGTATTAATTTTGCTAGACACAATTTTCTGATTATTTTCAACATTATCTAATATTTGATCATAACGTTCCTTATCGGAAGCGTCGAGATTTCCGGTTACACTTTTGATTATTGTTCCGAGGCCGTTTATCAAACCACGTTTTCTGCGGTGTAGGTTTAGTAACTGAACTTTTTCTTGGATGTGATTTAATAAAGTATTCAATATATTACGGTTATTAATTATACTATTACCGAGCTTATAGAGATCAAGTTTCAAATACAATGCTGTAGTGTTTTTGTTAGGTTAGGTTACAATAAATTACAACACAAACCTCGTTCAGACGCAGTTATTCGGTACGGTTTTTAATAATTATATTAATAACAAAACATATACATGACAAAACAATACTTTGATATCTTGATCATTATAAAATACACAAAAACAGTTTACAAAGTATTTTACATAAATCGTAGATCTCGTGATCCCGCGTTCTTCGATCACAATGATCACATATAACGCTTCAGTATGTTTGTTGTACCTCCTGGCACGGAAAGGTGCTTTCGTTCTAACACTCCCCCTCGACGAACATACAATCCAAGCATGTCCATGCACTTCTGATGTTTAGGTCTATACAATGCTTTAGTGAAGATGTCCGCGACCATTTTTTCCGTCGGAACATAACTTAGTGAAACAATTCCACTCTCTAGGGCTTCACGAACGAAGTGGTAGCGGATGTCAATATGTTTACTTCGTGCGTGGTGAACAGGATTCTTTGAGAGTTTCAGTGCCCCTTGGTTGTCGTTGTATACTGGAATACATTCATAATTATTAATATTCATACCTAACTCACGTAATAGGCCGCGCAAGTAGACAGCTTCTTTTGATGCCTCGGAGAGACCCATGTACTCGGCTTCATTGGATGATAAAGCCACAGATCTTTGTTTTCTTGCATCCCAGGTCACTGGACCGCCATTCCACATAAAGCACATTCCTGTGTGTGACTTTCGATCTGTCAGATTTCCGCCCCAATCAGCATCTACGTATCCTACTAATTTGTCTTCTGCAGGATGGTAACTTATGCAAACGTCGGTTGAACCTTTTAAATAACGCAGTACACGTTTTGCTGCAGTCCAATGAGTTTTGTTGTAACAATTGTTGAACTGTCCTAGATAACTACATGCATAGCTTATATCCGGACGTGTGGCGATAGCTATGTAATTCAATGCACCAACTAGCTCTCGGTAGGGCAATTTTTTATCTTCTTCGCTAGGTTCAACTTCAGGTTTTGTCAACTTCACACTAGGATCCATCGGAGTTGCAACAACTTTGCAATCAAGCATATTGAATCTTCTTAACAATTCTTCAATATAACCGCGTTGATTTAAAGTGATGTTTCGTCCCTCTCTTCGAAATTCAATCCCAAGAAAGTGTTTTATTTCTCCTAGGTTTTTGACTTCAAAGTTCTCGGATAATTTTCTTTCGATCATGGAAATAATTTTGTCATTATTGGAGACAATCAAAATGTCATCGACATAAATAACAATAAAAGCTAGAACTCCCCCTCGCTCAAGCTTATATACGCAAGGATCAGCATTCAGGGGACGAGCTTCAACTGTCTTCAGGACTCCGTCCAGCTTTTTATGCCAACTTCTACCTGCCTGCTTTAGACCGTATAAAGCCTTTTTCAAAAGCAGTACCTTATTATTATTTTCAAGATCGCTTAAAGTTTTCGTAGCGCTTTTTATTGTTTCACTTCCATATTTCTTTGATTTGATAATTTGTTTCAGAGCTTCCTTTAGAAATTTAGGTGGTTCCATGAACAGCTCTTCTTCAAGCTCACCGTTCAAATAAGCTGTCGAAATGTCGAACTGCTTAATTTTCATATTCATTTTTACCGCTGCTGCTGCGATTATTCGAACGGAGCTAAGCCTCGTTACTGGCGAAAAGGTATCTTTAAAATGAATTCCTGGTCTTTGCGAAAACCCTTGCGCAACCAGTCGAGCTTTTCTTTTATGAAGTGATCCGTCAGGATTTGTTTTATTACGAAGAACAATTCGGCTGCCTATGACAGTTTTCTTCTCTGGACGATCAACCATTTTCCAAGTTCTATTTTTAAGAATAGATGAGACCTCATCAGCTATTGCATCGAGCCATTCATCCACGCAGGGACTGGACATAGCCTTCTCCATTGGTATTTCGGATAGAAAAATCTCGTGTTCTTCCAATTGTTGCGCATCTTCATTTGTTTCCTCTTTTACTCGCTGAGAAAGAATATTCTGTTGTTTTCTGGGTCTTTCTCTTCGACCACTTCTAATTATTTTTGGTCTTCCTCGACCTCTTGCTATTTCAACGGTTTCTCTTCTTTCTTTACTTCTCGCTCCTTCATCTGTTTCTCTTCTTTCGCTACTTCTTACTACTTCAACGATTTCTCTTCTTTCGTTTTCTTCGACGACCGCAGGGATGTCTTCGTAATCCTTGTTCTCGTTTGTAGTATCCCCATTGCGTATTACGACGTCTACATATTGTGGTTCAATCAAATCTTCGCGGATAATTTCTTCAGGAGCAAATTCTTCGTAGCCTTTGAACTCTGATTTACAATCTTCTAAGAACTTCAAGTCACGACTGATTTCGACTTTATTTTCTTTCGGAATCCATACCCTGTATCCCTTAGAAGTATCCGAATATCCCAGCAGTATACCTTCTTTCGAACGAGCTTCAAACTTGCCTTTGTCCGGTTTTGTGTTAAGGCAATATACTTTACAACCAAACTCTCTGAGATAACTTACGTTTGGTTTATGACCATACCACAGTTCGTAAGGTGTTACATCATTTAAACTTACAGTTGGGCATCTATTTCTCAAATGATTTGCTGTATTTATAGCTTCCGCCCAAAATCTAGATGTTAGATTGGCTTGAATAAGTAAACATCGGGCCATTTCTAACAAGGTTCGATTCTTTCGTTCCGCGAGGCCGTTCTGCTCTGGGTGATAAGGGATTGATAATCTTCTTGATATGCCTGAAGACGTCAGGAACTCGTCGAATTTTTTATTTATATATTCGGTTCCATTGTCGCTTTGTAAGTATTTGATTTTAGTTCCTTTTAAGTTCTCAAGTTTCAGTTTGACTTCCTTGAATGTATCTAATAATTCATCTTTTCTCTTTACGAAACGTACCTCACACCATCTTGTAGCCTCGTCGGTGAAAGTTACGAAGTACTTGGATTTACTCAAAGATTCATTGCGCATTGGGCCGCAGACGTCTGTATGAATGATTTCAAGAACGTCTACATTCTTCACATTATTCTTGGGAGATGGTAGTCTGGCCAATTTTCCTTTTAGACAGACTTCGCACTTGAGTTCAGCCTCTTTTCCCTCAAGATTCATACCATCAAACATATTTTTCGAACGCGCGGTTATTAGACTTCGGACATTCAAGTGACCCATTCGTCTGTGCCACAACTCAAGAGATGACTTCGTATTATTCGAGTTGTTTTTAACAAAATTGACATCTACAGTTTCTGTGGATTTAGATTCATTCAGTCCACGCACATAATACAGATTGCCGATTCTATCAGCATGCATTTTAACGTTTCCATCAGCATCCAGGATTTCAGCTTCATTTTTCTTGAATAATACGCTGAAATTTCTGTCTGTGATTCTTGCAACTGACATCAAGTTAGTTCTCATCTCAGAAACATGCAAAGTGTTATTTAAAGAAATTTTTCTTATATTTTCAGGAGCGCCGCAGTAAATTTCGACAGTACCTTTGGCAACAATAGGAGTTGTTGTCTGATTTGCCATATTTACAGTACCAAAATTTCCTTTGTTCACATTTGTAAGGACGTTGCTGTTTTTACAAATATGAGACGTCGCCCCGCTGTCCAAACACCAATCGGAGTCTTGTTTGAATCTAACTTGATTTGCTTCTTCGACATAAAAGGATATAGCTTCTGCGTTTTTAGCTGAATCTTTTCGTTTTGATGTGCAATTGGCTGCCTTGTGCCCAATTTTATGACATTTATGGCATCGGAATTTAAATGGTTCGTTGTTAGCCTCTTCTAATTTCGTTGTTTTTGGTTTTGCAAACGACTTCTTAAACTGATAACGCCTAGGTTGATTCATGGTATACATAGCATTTTGACTTATGCTACGTGTTTCATTTTGCCGGGCTTCATACTCTTCGGTAATCTTGACGCGTAACACATCTGGAGCTGGCAGTGTGTCACGTGATTCGATGGCACACCTGAAGTTTTCGAATTTTTCTGAAAGAGAATACAGCAGCATAACTGAGAGCAAATCTCTATCGATTCTTACTTCCATTTCTTCAAGTTTGTCCACCACGTCAAAAAACTTGTTTAGATGTTCCTTTACATCTTGTCCGTCTTCCATTCGTTGAAGAATAAGTGACTTCAACAATGTTGCTTTTCGTGCAGGTCATCTTGACTGGTATATACTGTCCAATTTTAGCCAAACCTCCCTAGAAGTTGTACATGACTTGATCTGCTTGAGTTCTGAGGGACACATGGATAGTATTATATCAGATTTCGCCTTGCTGTCAGCTGTAACCCAGGCATTCACGTTCGCTTGATTAGTTTCAGTTCTTTCCGGTTTTGGTATGTCACCGTTCACATAACCAAACGCGTCGTTTTTTATTAATAAAGCTTGCATATGTAGTTTCCACGTATCGTAATTCGAATTGTTCAAAGGTTCGACACGCACAACGTTAGAACTCATTGTTGGTTTTTATATTTTCACAATATTCAGTTCAAAACGTATGAACCGTACGTTACGAATGACAACTGCGCACTTTTAGTTATTGTTCGTCTTGTTAATTCGCAGAACGCGTAACACCAGTGTTAAGTCTTGGTTAAAAAACTGGGGAACTGGGCCCATAACCTGTTAGGTTAGGTTACAATAAATTACAACACAAACCTCGTTCAGACGCAGTTATTCGGTACGGTTTTTAATAATTATATTAATAACAAAACATATACATGACAATACAATACTTTGATATCTTGATCATTATAAAATACACAAAAACAGTTTACAAAGTATTTTACATAAATCGTAGATCTCGTGATCCCGCGTTCTTCGATCACAATGATCACATATAACGCTTCAGTATGTTTGTTGTACCTCCTGGCACGGAAAGGTGCTTTCGTTCTAACAGTTTTGTATTAATATTTCAAATTGTTTGAATAAATCTTCCAAAGGAATTTTGAAAATTATAGTTTGCGTGTTACCTGGATGTGGGCAACACCGAGTTCAAGGATATTGATGCCAGGGTTGTGGTCATCTTTTATTATTAACGTGATTCCATATGGAGTCAATCTGAAACAGTAATACGGAGTTTCTTTAATTGTGTAAACTTATGTTTTTTATTTTTATCGTCGATTATTTGACCGCGTTCGTGTACTACTGCTTTTACTTTAATTTTCTTAAATTTGGGTTTTTCAATTTTGCCACTATTTCGTTTATGAATTTTTACATGTGCGTCTTCAGGGATATCAATTTGTTTATCTTGTGGTTTAGCGTATTTCAACTTGGCTTTTTCAATACTCTGTTTTACTTGTTGGTTAATTTATTTTAATATTTCCGAATGTTTATGTACGTAATCTTCTACGAGAATTTCTTCAGGTTTAATATTTGAATTTACGTCTATCCCGTATACAATTTCGATTGGCGTTCGTTTTGTTATAGAGTGGATACTATTATTATACGCGATTAGAGCGTAATTTAAACGTTCTTTTAATTTAAGGGATTTTGTTATCGGGTTTTGATTTATAATACGCATGTGTTCAATGAGGGATGAATGAAATCGTTCAACTATTCCATTGCTTTTTGGGTTATCTACAGAGATATAATGAATTTTTATTTTTCGTAATTCTAAATAATTTTGAATCAATTTATTATTAAACTCCAAACCGTTATCAGATATAATTTTTATCGGAATAGTAAAATGTGTAAAGTATTTTATTAATTTATTTAAAATAGTGACTGCGTTTTTATCTTTTAAAATGTAAGCTATGGCAAATTTAGAAAATGAATCAACAATAGTAAGTATTTTAGTTTGTTCTAAGGATAACCAATCTACATGTAATATTTCAAAAGGCTTGTCAGCTGTTGGGGTTATAATATTTGGAATTTGGATGGGGTTCCGCTCATATTTATTTGCGAGACAGACGTCACATTTGTTTATATAATTTCGTATGTCTTCAGACATGTTTGGCCAGTAGTATTGAAGTTTTAATTTGTTATAGGTTTCGGTAATTCCACGATGGTTGGTTTTACCCTCATGGTAGTTCTGTATAGTTAGTTGTTGTTCGTCTACGTTCTCTATGTCTTTAACTATGCATTTACAGCGTACTAATTTATAACTTCCTTTCACAAAGTATGTTTGTAATATGGAATTGAAATTTAGTTTTAAATTTTCAGGTATCAAACAGTAATACGTAATACCGGGTTGAAGATAATTTTTTATAAACTGTGTAATACTAGAATTTGAATTTTGTTTATTTAAATAAAAATAAATACGTTGAATTTTATTCTCAAAGATTTTCTCTATTTTAAGGCTATTTTTATCTTTTGTTTCTTTTACAATAATTTGATTACGGCAAGTGTTAAGGCACGAATCTAAATATGTCAGTCCATTTACTGGGCTTTCATCGTCTGAGTGAAGCGTTTCGTTATCAGACTCGGATCCTATTTCAGCTACTACGGATTCGTTATCAGAGTTCAAGTTTAATTCTAAATCTTCAGGTTTATTAAAAACATTAAATATGATTGAAGTATTGCCAAATATTTTTTGTATAGATTTTTCAATTTTTATCCAGGGTAATTTATCGTGTCCAGTGCCAATGCGTGGTAGGTCAAGTTCATTGATGTCATTTTGAATACAGTATTCCAATAGTTTATTTAAACATTTCTCAACATCTGAAATGGTTGGTTTTCTTTGATCATAGAATTCTTTTGTTATTAAATGTAATATTATTCTAGGTGATTTCTGAATATAAATTTTATTATCTAAATTAAATAATTTTGTTAAAGTATATTTTTGTTTCACTTGTTTGTCAAATCCTTGTGACATATCTAGGTCTTTAGAAACACAGTGCACCAATGGATTTTTTGATTCAAAAATATCGGAATTGTTATATCGAATTTAAAATTTTGGTTTTATGCGCGAGAGAGCGTCAGCGACATAATTTTGACAGCCTTTCTTATACTCGATTTCATAATTAAATTCTTCTAATTTGAGGCACCATCTGATAAGTTTTTAATTAGGTTCTTTTAAGGAATTTAGCCAGACAAGAGGGCGGTGGTCAGTGATAATTTTGAATTTTCGGCCTAGCAGGTATGGGCGAAATTGTTTAGTTGCCCAAACAATAGCAAGTAGTTCTTTTTCAATGACAGAATAGTTAATTTCGTGCGAGTTTAATGTTCGTGAAATATAAGAGATTGGTAAGTCTTTGTTGTTTCCATCGCGTTGGGAGAGTACGGCGCCGATTGCGTAATTGCTAGCGTCCGTCGTCAAGATAAAGTCTTTTGTAAAGTCGGGATATTGCAGTATAGGGTTGTTGGATAGGAAAGTTTTGCATTTCTCAAAACATTCTATGTAATTTTTATTAGTTATATCAATTTTGTTTCCTTTTTTCAAGCAAGTAGTAAGTGGTTTCGTTATTTTAGAAAAATTATCAATAAAACGTCGGTAGTAACCAAGTAGTCCAAGGAAGGATTTAATTTCTTTAGAATTTTTTGGAATTGTAAAATTTTTAATTGCCTGGATCTTATCGGGATTTGGTTTGATTCCGTCAGTTGTAATGATATGGCCGAGATACGCTACTTTTTTACTGAGAAATTCACATTTATCTAACTGAATTTTGAGATTAGCTTCGCGTAATTTTTGAAACACTTTTTCTACATTTATTAAATGTTCTTCTAGAGATGTACCGAGGATAATAATATCATCGAGATATACGAAGCATATTTTATTTACCAAATCTTTCAATACAAAATTCATCAAGCGCTGGAAGGTAGCGGGGGCATTTTTAAGTCCAAAGGGCATTCGCTTAAATTCGTAATGCCCAGTGTTAGTTGAGAATGCAGTTTTGGGGATGTCTTCGGGATTAACTTCTATCTGATGGAAACCAGAGGTTAAGTCTATGGTTGTGAAATAATTGGATTTTCCGAGTTTATCAAGTATGTCTGTAATGTCCGGGATAGGAAATTTGTCGTCAATAGTTTTGTCGTTTAGTTTACGGTAGTCAATTACAACGCGAAATTTCTGTTTACCGGATGCGTCCATCTTTTTAGGGACTACCCAGATGGGAGAAGACCAGGGGGAGTACGAGTGTTGAATTATATCGTCGTTCAGCATTTTTTTCAATTTGAGTTTGCACTTCCTGTTTGTATATTTCTGGGTATTTGTATTGTTTTGCGTGTATAGGAATATTATCGGTTGTTTTTATGTCATGTTTTATTTTATTAGTAAACGAAAGTTTTTGATTATCACTTGAATCGAAGAAGTTGTAGGTTCTCGGTGAAACATTATTTTAAGAAATTAAAATTAGTAAATAATAACACTCGGTGTAGTTTCACAAATGATGTATATTTTTTCTTTATTGCAATTTCGGCTATTAGGCCATCATCAGAAGAATGAATACAAAGATTTTACAAATGTTATATTTATACTAAATGTACCGTTCTTAGGAATTACCTGAGATGACTGTATCTAGAAGTGGGGAGTCCATTAAGTCTACGTACTCATTCATTAAGTTATTCCCGTTATGCAGGGCTTTCTTGATTTCCAGAGCTTCTAGGAACGTTAATCTCAGACCTTTCCTTTCACGGTGTAATATTTCTAAATTAGATATGTCACAGGTATGGTTATTTTCTACAAGATGTTTTGCGACGTTTGAAGAATTTATTTTGTTGTTTTTAGCACTGCTTGTATGTTCTTTAAATCTTACATTAAAATTGCGCCCAGTTTGTCCTATATATATGTAATCACAATTTTGACAACTAATTTTGTAAATTCCAGATTGTGATAATGGATTTTTTGTACCTATTTTATTATTTATTAAACAGTCTCCAGTTTATTCACTTCAATTCCAATTTCGAAATTAAAAGTTATTATCGAACTATCTTTAATCGACAACAACGTTAATCCAATCATAGCAAACGAGTTTTTAACCTTATTAGATTTATGTCTAGAACAAAACTATTTTACCTTTAATGACAATTTTTATATACAAAAGGATGGTCTGCCTATGGGTTCCCCTCTTTCACCACTACTTGCAGAAATGTTTATGAATTCTTTCGAAATAAATTTGTTTAACAATTTTGATACAAAAAACATCCAATTCTGGTACAGATACGTAGACGACGTCCTATGCATGTTTAAAGGCACCGAGAGACAAATACATTCCTTCCTAAATACCTTGAATTCTATAGAACCCAATATAATTTTCACATTAGAAACAGAATCCAATAAAACAATAAATTTTCTAGATTTATCAATAAATCACATTGACGGAAAAATCAATTTTCAAATATTCAGAAAACCCACATATACCGACACCATTATACCGTCTTCATCTAACCACTCCAACAACACAAAAATGGCCGCTTTCCATAGTCTAGTTAACAGATTACTTAATATTCCTCTACATGAAACATCCTTTCAAAAAGAGCTACATACCATTCAAGATATTGCTGTAAACAATGGCTACAGTAAAAGCATTGTGACAAATTTAATAAAGAAAAAACAAAAAATTCTTCTTTTAAAACAGTTTTATGCCTGTACACCCCATTCTAGAGACCATTTGTTATACAAAAAAATGAACTATGTAAAACACTTTTCTGATAAGTTATCGTATAAACTCAAAAAATCTAATATAGTGTCAGCGACATATAATACTTATACAACAAAAAACTGTTTAATAAATAATAAAATAGGTACAAAAAATCCATTATCACAATCTGGAATTTACAAAATTAGTTGTCAAAATTGTGATTACATATATATAGGACAAACTGGGCGCAATTTTAATGTAAGATTTAAAGAACATACAAGCAGTGCTAAAAACAACAAAATAAATTCTTCAAACGTCGCAAAACATCTTGTAGAAAATAACCATACCTGTGACATATCTAATTTAGAAATATTACACCGTGAAAGGAAAGGTCTGAGATTAACGTTCCTAGAAGCTCTGGAAATCAAGAAAGCCCTGCATAACGGGAATAACTTAATGAATGAGTACGTAGACTTAATGGACTCCCCACTTCTAGATACAGTCATCTCAGGTAATTCCTAAGAACGGTACATTTAGTATAAATATAACATTTGTAAAATCTTTGTATTCATTCTTCTGATGATGGCCTAATAGCCGAAATTGCAATAAAGAAAAAATATACATCATTTGTGAAACTACACCGAGTGTTATTATTTACTAATTTTAATTTCTTTTTGATTATCGTTTAAGATTAAATCTTTATATTTATTTAAGGTTATAAATAGTTCTTTTTGTTCCGATTCGTTTAAGTGGTCATTTCTGATGGTCTGTATATTTATTTCCATATTAAGAGTTTTATTTTGTTTTTGATTTAAGTACTGAAATTTATATTTATATTTGTTTAAAAATATTACTTCACCTTTTTCAAAATTAAATTTAGTTTTTAATTCACATCTGGGGTTTCTAGCGGCTAACTGGCTTCTATATGGCTCATTGCAATTAATTATAAAATTATGAGCTGCATATGAGGACATGAAAATTTCTACGTTTTCTTTGCCAGTTCCAAAATTTAATTTTAATAGGCCCATAAGTCTATTAAATATGTCTTCGTATTTCGCAAAATAAGAAAAGATGTCTTCATTAGATTTTTGTTCATAATGTGATAATTCAGTTAGGAAATGAACTTCATTTCTTTTATCGCCGTATTTTCCAGCGAGTAAACTTTTTGAACTTGCCCAGTCTGTGTATGTTTTAGTAGCAATTTTTACATTCGCGTCTTGAACAATTTTCTTTCTAATAGTGTGTAAAATAACTCGTTTAATTACGTTCGATAGTGTTATGTTATCAATGATTTCGACGATTTCGTCGCAAACACTTACAAAATGAGGCAAAGTGCCTGTACTGCCGCCATATTCAGGAATGACGTCAAGGAGATCTTTTATTTCATTTGGGATTTTAGGGATTGTAGAGAGTGTAGTGGGTAGTATAGGTGGGTTTGGCGGTGCCATTTTTATATACCAACTTAATAGGTATTAAAAATTATATAATTAAAAAATTTAAAGTATTAAAGTTTTATAAAAAAAAATTGCTATTTAGCAATAAAAATGAACGAATATTTAAATTAACTTACAGTAGTAATACAAGTCTTAACATATCTTCGATTTTCTTTCGACGTAGTTGCTTGTACTGCTGCTGGTGTTGAGTCCAACTACCGGACGCCTTCGTCGTAGGTGATGGCTCGTGGGCTTCTCAAAAGAGTTGGTGACTCTGCTGCCGGAACAACTATCGCGACGTTCTTCGCCGTAGATGATGTTTCGAAATCGTTTGTTACTCTTTGCTTAGAGCGTTGAATTGTCTTTTGTTAAATAGGTTGTAGCGAACTAATAGTTGAAACTGACGATTTCGCGTTAAAAACGGATTGAACAATTATCTTCTTTCCGAACTCGAAACCTTTCGCTAATCCAATCCGACTGCGCCACTTATAATTATTGGACGCTCGAAATTGTTTTTAAAAACTTTATTTAAGCAAAATAGGTGTGAACAGAACGATGGTAACAAACAGCGTAATGAATCTGAGCATCTGCAGGATGCTCTTCCCTCATACAACGATTATCTTAAAAATATGAGTTGCTTGCTAAGGACTTTTTAAAGATGATGCAAGAACTACTGTAATTATGAAATAGAGGGAGGTGTCCCTATATTACTTATATTCAGTAATATTACTGATCATTTTAGGCCAAAAATATTTTTCTTTTAAAGCATTGAGTGTTGCGATTATTCCTCTATGGTTAGTTAAGCCTATATAGAAGTCGCGGATTATTTCTATTTGTTCCTCTTCATTTTCTACGTCTTCGACTATTTTATTACAAGCGATTATATTAATGGTATTAAATTCAAAGTTTCCTTTTATAATTTTTGAAAATTTTAAGTCTAGGTTCTATTCGTTAAAAATTGCTAGGTATTTTATTTTTGGAACTATAGTTTAAGATAGTTTTATATTTCATCTTCAAGATTTTGTTTATTTAATTTACAGTAAATTCGTTGTTTTTTATTCTCTAATAATTTTATTACTTCTATTTCAGTTTCAAAATTATGAATTTCAAATATTAATTGATTATCGGCTATGTTTATTCTATCTTCTATGTATTTAATTCCGTTTACTAAATTTTCTGGATTTGAGTGGACCGTATTTTGATTTGACGAAATTGAGTCATTATCATTACTATGTAAATTTATTGTGGGTAAGGAACAAGCATTTATTTGTATATTTGTGTCTTCAAATATTTTAAATATTTTTTCCGATACTTGATTCCATTTTAATTTATCTCTGCCACATCCTAAGAATGGTATATTAATTTCAAAAATTTCATTAAGAATGAGATAATCTCGGAATGGGGTAAATAGCTCCGTGGTAACGTATCGGACTGTGGATCGTGAGATCCTCAGTTCGAATCCCACTACCGACAGTTGCCAATTTAAATTTACCCCTGTGGTTCCCCCTCCACTAACAACCTTGGGGGCTTTGACTTGACGGCTGGTAACCGCATTTCATACGCAAAAATATATCACCTACCGAGATCTGCGTAAGCAGAGTTCCACACCCTTAATGGGTAAAAGGCGTGATGATATATATATATATATATATATATATATATATATATATAAAAATTTCGAAATGAGTCAAGGATTAGCAGATCAAGTCAATAGAAAATTTGATAGTAGAAATTTTTGTAAAAATATAAATGTAATAAACAAACATATTATTATTCAAAATTATAAAAAAAACTTTTCATGATGAATTAAAGACTTGGAGAAATCATTAAAGGAACTCCGAGATTATATATATATATATATATATATATATATATATATATATATATATATATATATATATATCTTTTGTTTCTGTTACGTCACCGATTTTATTGTGAATTTTTGTTTTATCACGTTGACGAGAAAGTTTATCTGCTATTACATTCATTTTGCCTTGTGAATATTCTATATCAAAATTATACTCAGTAATAATATAACAAGAGGGTGAGAATAAATTGAAAATAATTTGGCAGATCTTTCGAAAACTTGTTGCCAGGCAATAGCCACGAAAGCCCTACGGGCTTTCGTGGCTATTGCCAAATGGTGACAAGTTTGAGAAAGATACTGGAGAATTATTTTCTAATTTATCGAACTCTCGAGTTACATTTAATTAGATTATTTTTTGATTTCATCATCAGGCACGCCACTAAATCCATCTTTTGTGCTCATTTTTACTTGTGTTGATGATACCTATATGACATCTGACATCTGTCAACAAAAACAAAAAAGCTACAGAGAAAATTGCCGGGAATAATCACAAGAAAATTATTCTCAGTATAATAATAACAGGATTGGTTAAAACGCAGACACGTGACATACAATAAAGCATTTGATTGGTTTAAATAAACGTCAAAAAATAATCATTTAATTCTATTTTCCTACGCATGAGTTTCTGGTTAAGGTTTTTCATATTGAATAACCAACATGTCTATGATCTGTTTTTATAAGAAATTTTCTTCCAAATAAATAATGTCTAAATTTTTTTACAGATTCTATTATTACTAATAGTTTCTTGTCAACGGTGCTATAATTTTGCTCAGCACTAATTAATGTTTTTGAAAAATAAGCAATTGGCATTTCTTTACCGTGTTCATCTTTTTGAAGTAAAACAGATCCAATGGCATAATCAGAGGCGTCCGTGGTTAGTATAAAGTCTTTTTGAAAATTTGGAAATTGTAATATATGAGATGAAGTAAGAATTTCTTTATATTCATTAAAACATTTTCTGTACGATTCGTTATAAATGTCTATGTTTTAACCATTTTTTAGACATAAGGTAAGACGTTTAGTAAGTTTAGCAAAATTTGGAATAAATTTACGGTACCATCCTATCGTACCTAGAAATTGTTTGATTTCTTTTTTTGTTTTGGGAATATTCAAATTTTTAATTTTTTCTGTCTTTGAAGGGTCTGTTTTTATTCCGTCTTGAGTGATAATATATCCAAAATATTCTGTTTGTGATTTCAAAAATTCTGATTTATCAATTTGGATCATCAGGTTTGCTTTTCTAATTTTTTCGAAAACTAATTTAATATTATTTAAATGTTCTTCAAGAGTTTTACCAAAAATAATTACATCATCTAAGTAAACTAAACAAATTTTGTTTACCAATTCTCCTAATGCAATATTCATCATTCTTTGGTAAGTCTCGAGGGCGTTTTTCAAACCAAAAGACATACGTAAGAATTCGTAATGACCGGATGGGGTAGAGAATGCGGTCTTTTCGATATCATTTTTGTTCATGAGAATTTGATGGAAACCGGAATGTAAATCTAACGTCGTGAAATAATTTGAATGACCGATATGATCCAATAAGGTGTCGATATTGGGGATTGGGAATTTGTCGTATTTTGTTTGAGTGTTTACTTTCCTAAAATCAATTAATAATTTTGTTTTCTGTTTACCAGAAGCATCTTGCTTCTTTGTAACGATCCAAATAGGAGAGTTCCATGGAGAATTAGAAGGCTGTATAACCTTTTCTTTTTGCATTTTTTCAATGTGTTCTACAATGTCGTTTTCATATATTTGTGGCAGTTTGTAATTCTTTGTGTGGATGGGGGTTGTGTCATTAACAATTATTTTATGTTCACATAAATTTGTACAAGACAATGGTTCGTTTGGTTTTGAAAATAAATCTTCAAAGTTATTTATAAGTGTTTTTAATTTTGATTTTTCATTTGGATTTAAGTGTTCTGAGCGAATTTGAATGTTACTATTTTGTTTATCAGTTTTAAAGTCGTTTTGTAATGTTTTTTCTTTTCCTTGTATATTAACGGAATTTGTAATGAAACTAATTTGAATGTTTAATTTTTTAAATGCTTCAATACCTAATAATGAATTATATTTATAAATATAACATTTTAATGGAATTTTATTAATTTTGAGTATCACATAATGTGAAATAGTAAATTTTCCATTTACGGTTGTAAACGTACATTTTTCTTCATAAGTTTATAATTTTTTATTATTAACTAAATCTGGATGTATTAAATTTATACTTGAACCCGTATCTAATAAAATGATATAATCTTGTAATTGTAGCGACAGTAAATTATATGTTAGGCCAGACATTACTTGTTTGATTCGTCTGTCCCTATCTCTATTTCTAAAAAAGAATCGTATTTAGTGTCATCGTCTTGTTCTACGTATTCGTGTTCGTCAGTAGGTTGTTCACTTTGGTCATCGCAGCTTTCATTCAGATTATAATTCTGTTTTATCGTTTTTGTAGACATAAGCGTAGTAAGTCTCGTTTGTTGTGTCATTGGTCTGGGCTGGAATTTTCGTTTCGTTTCGTAGAAATTATTCAAATTTTGTCGGGGTGTGGGGGGGGGGCAAAGGGCTTTGGTTGTTTGTTTATTATTAAGTTTGAATTAGTTGGAATGGAAATTGTTTGCCTGGGAATTTTTTTAGATTAATATTAAAAGTAAAATTTTGTTTATCTTTTAACATTGGTGACTGATGTGGGTTTTGATGTGAATAATTAAATTCATTTCTCAACAAACATTCACGTTCTCCTAATATACTAGCTTGTTTAACAGTAAATGATCCTCTCACTGATAAGTGTAAGAGAGTTATAAAATATGAAACTACTAATTTTTTGTTTTCTCTTATTATTGCATCCTTTTGTAATTGACTACATTCTTTTAATATTTTCGATTTATTGTGAGAATTTTTGAGAGATGACTTCTAAGGTTTTATCTGTAGTTGTTTTATTTTTTATTTCCAAATTTCTAATAAAATTGTTTCGGCTGTGCTTGTATCACAGAAATTTGTAGTAAGATAAAGTTTTAAATCTGCCCAATTTGTGAATTTATTTTCAGAAAGTAATTCGGCAGCTCTACCTGTTAGTTTAGTTTTTATAAGTCCAAAAAATTTGTTTTTGAATGAGATTTAGTACACTGGTTTGTAGCGTAGACTCAACGTCGTCTACGGCACTGATGAAGTTATTTAATAATTTAATATCACCGTTGTATGGAGGAATAATTTCTGAAAGATTTTTTAATTCTAATAGTGTAGACATGATTGATCTTTTTGTTATTTGTAATCTACTCGGCTTTAGAATAATGTTTTTGATAGTATTATTTAAAGGAGTACTGTTTTCTATTTCACTAGCAGATGTTTCAGATTCTGTAGTATTATTACTATCAGACATAAATTGTGTGTGTTTGTGTGTTTAGGACTGTGACGGTCCCACGATACCTTTATTATTAGATTTCTCTGTTGTTGGGATGCCAAGGAAAGATGATTTCTCCGTGAGATCTGCGTTTCGTGATGTTTCCTCAGGTCGTTGTAGACGGTTTTGTAGAAATTTCAATTTTTCTTGGTTCGTAATTAATTGATTGGTTTATCAGAGTAAAGAATTAAAATTCACCACAAAATTTTTGTGTTTCTCTGATCCTACCGACTGCGCCAATTAAATAATTTCGTCTGAATTATTTGAAAAAATAATTAATTTTATTTTCATAACAAGGTTACATGTGCTGAGACGAGAGAATACAGGAAGAATGAACACCTTATCTCTGTTACAAGGGGTTTTATTACAAAGCACATCATAATGGAAAAGTACTGCAAAAAGTGCTGACATAATAATCCCGCAATCCGGACTGTTTGGCGCCCGAGCAACTTACGTCAAACCCCTTGCGACCTACGAAAGTACAGTTCACAGTCCATAGTAGATAGTATTTTGGAGATATCTATTCGGTTATATAAATAAATAAAATAAATATATCATCACGCCTTTTACTCACTATGGGTGTGGCACTCTGCTTACGCAGATCTCGGTAAGTGATATATTTTTTTCGTATGAAATGCGGTTACCGGCCGTCAAGTCATAGCCCCCAAAGATGTTAGTGGAGGAGGAACCACAGGGGTAAATTTAAATTGGCAACTGTTAGCTGTGGGATTCGAACTGAGGATTTCACGATCCACAGTCCGACACGTTACCACGGAGCTATTTACCCCATTATATTATTCCCAATATTTTATTCATACCACAATTAAGGTAATAATTTACGTATTTATATTTTATACTATGAGGAACAGCTTGATTTTTGCCTCATATAAATATCTCTACTAGATGTTAGTGGAGGAGGAACCACAGGGGTAAATTTAAATTGGCAACTGTCAGCTGTGGGATTCGAACTGAGGATTTCACGATCCACAGTCCGACACGTTACCACGGAGCTATTTACCCCATTATATTATTCTCAATATTTTATTCATACCACAATTAAGGTAATAATTTACGTATTTATATTTTATACTATGAGGAACAGCTTGATTTTTGCCTCATATAAATATCTCTACTAGTTCACGAGTTACTTGATATTAAATTTAGTGATATAGGTTGGAATACCAAAGCAGCGGTTGTCTATTCAGTTATAATACTCTCAAAATTTTAATCGTACCCAAATGAAAGTAATAATTTATTTAATTACAGTTTAAACTAAGGGGAAAAACATGCTTTTTCCGCATTCAAATATCAGTACTAGCGCGCAACTATCGGCGTGCGCCAAGGGCCCCCAGCATCGCTGGACCAAGTCGGACGCCGCCGCCATCAGCGCCGTATTCTTCGTGTAACTTGGACGTCGTCTTCGTCGTGTAATGTTTCGTTCGGCACACTTCTAGCTTTCCACCCCAATTATTAATGACCCCGAAGTAAATTTAATATAATTTTGGCTAGTGGTAGTAGAGATTACCCTTAATTGTTAGGTCAGTGATTAGGGTAATATTTATTAATGTTGTAATATTTTTTTTACAGGTTTAAGATTAAGGTTCCTGGATCTTCGCCGGCTTCTTCGCAATACTGAACGTCGTCTTTTATATTTAATTACAGGTTAATATATTGTAAATATTAAGAAATAAATAAATTAATTAAACAGTGAAACATGTTTTATTCCTCCACAAGATACCAAAGTTCATAAATAACATTCATACGTTTTTGACGTTCATACTGTTTTAAATATCATGTTTTTCAATTATAACCCGTCCCGTTACTTAATAGTATCACGATAAAATGCGATTTCACAAATCATTTTGCGATAGGATTTGTACTTTCATAATTAAGAGCAGTATTTCCATTCCTTTGAATAATTACGTAAGATTTACGGGCGAGCGCCAATTTTCGAGAACGCCATTAATAATGGTGGGGCCGAATCTACATTAATCCAGGCCTAACTTGAAATTTTTGAATTTCAATCACTTGTACTAACCAATAACATACATGCAAATGACATTTGACAGGTACTTCGCCTCTTTCAAAACATACACTAAGTTGGTAATGCGGTAAAAACAGCACTGCGTAAACGTACGGCCAAATCATTTAGGAATTTTTAAGAAAATGTTCCGTATATTCAAATTTTTCGTTGTAAGTTTTAAGTTATAAGTCGATCCATCTATCTCTCTTACACTTACGTCATTGTACGAAAGAAAAAAACATTAAAAGTCGCTTGGAAAGTAAAACTTTATCGTGTATTGCACGCTTTAGAATGTATCTAATATTAATTTGTCAAATAGTGCAATGATTCAAAAAGGCCGACTCAGCACAGATATGAACCTATATATGTGTATTCTTTTCCTCTCTAGAAAAAAGGGGAAAATGTTTATGAAAAGATTCCATTAAAATGCTTTAGGCGAGAGTTCTACGGGTATAATATTTGCTTATTAAAAGCGTGAGCTAAGCCAGCTAACGACTTACTAAAATAATCATAAACCATGCTAATTCGGCCATTTTAGGTCATTGCACTATTTGATGACATGTCTATGGTTTTCAAGTAGCTAAGCATAGTTTTGTGTAAACTCCGATAATATCCTATATATTAGGAATTATCGAGTATTGGTGCTGAAAAAGTGTAAGAGTAAAGTTATAAAAGTGAAAAGAGTGCTGTCAATTAAAGTTTTCGGTCAAAAACAAATAGTTACAGTGTAAAACGAGTGTCTATCGGGCGCTGTTAGTGAGAAGTAAAGGTAAAACGTAAAAGACAGTCGGAGAGTGTTCGCTCAGCACGGATCAGGCTTCTGCACATTCGCATCAAATCCTATTAATTTTAGAGGACGATCAGACTCACTGGAAAAAAGAAAGAGAGAAGAGCAAGAAGAAGAGTATAATAATATATTTAAAAAAGGCAAGACTTTACAAAGATCCCCAGATAAAGGTAAAGTTACGGATATAGAAATGGGGGAATTGTAAAAACTGACACAATTAATGGAAAGCATGAATAACAAACTAGAGAATATTCAAGGCCAAATGTCGTCAAACCATAACGAATTGAAAAAGGAAATACAGAAGAACTCTCTGGCTATAGAAGAAATTAAAAAAGAACATGAGCTGAAAGAGAAACAGTGGCTAGAAGAAAAAAAAAGAGAGATTTATGCATATGGCGATCAGGAAAAGAGCGAATGAAGAGAAAAAGAATGGGAAAGAGATAAAGATTTTCTACAATAGAATTTTGATTGACGGGAAAAATTTCGTGTGGGATGAAATAAAAGCAGAGCTGGAGGAACAACCACATAAGCCAAAAAACTGAAAGGAGACAACGATTCTGGATTTATTGACACGACTAGGCGAACGAACCAGATTATTCAAAAGTTGAAAACTAAGCAACTGGCAATAGCGACGTGGAATGTCCAGGGAACTAATATGTGCGGAGCCTTCAAAAATCTCGAACGAGTACAAGAAAGATATAATATCGATATAGCCTGCTTATAGGAAACCAAACAAAAAGGAAATGATATACAAGAGCTAGAAAAGTATGTGTTTTTTAACGGCGGGTGTGGAACAAAATTTTTCGGAACTGGATTTCTGGTCAAAAAAGGTATAAAGGAGACAGTAATTGAGTTCGACGCAATCTCAGAAAAAATATCTAGACTGAGATTGAGGGGAGCAAAAATCACTTTAGTGAACGTACACGCCTTGACAAATGTCAAAGACGACGAAGCAAAAGATAAGTAAGATAATACGAGGAACTAGCAAGAGTTACAGATCACATACCTAAGTACGACATAAAGATAGTAATAGGAGACTTGAATGCAATGATAGGTAATGAAGAGAAGTTTGGTCAAATAACAGGAAGGAATAGTAAACACGACATATCCAATGATAATGGTATCAGGCTTATTGAATTTGCTATGGAGGCGAAAATGATAATTAAAACCACATCTTTTCAAAGAAAGGAGATACACAAATGGACATGGTTAGCAGCAAATAGGCAGACATGCAATCAGATCGATCATGTCCTAATAGAAAAGAAGGACTCCAAGGTAATAACGGACGTGAAAAGTAGACGAGGTGCAGCATTTGATACGGATCACTTCATGGTTGTAGCCAAGCTCAAACAGGAACTGTCTAAAAATAACGCTGGAGGTAACTGCAAAAGAGGAAAGTATGACACAGAGCTTTTGCATCAAGCCGAAATGAAAGCGCAGTTTACTGAAGATATTAGCAGGGAAGTCGGAAAAATACCATCAGCACAAAATATTGAAGAAAAATGGGAGTTTTTAGAAAATACAATAGACGAAGTAGCTAAGAAGCTGTTAGGAAAGTCTAGGGTAAAACATGACAAAGGGAGGTTCGATGAGGAATGCGAAGAGGCGTTAAATAGAAAATTGAAAGCAAGAGAGGCAACATTATAAAATAATAACGAAATGAAGCAAGAAGAAAATGCAAACGAAAGAAAGAAATTCAAAGGATTATGTAGAGAGAAAAAAAGAAAACAGATGAAAAAAAATCTGGAAATGCTCGAAGAAAACTACAGAAACAAATTCGTATGAAACTTCTATCAAGATGTTAAAAAAGAGAAGCAAGGTTTCCAACAAAAAGCACTTTACTGTAAGCATTCAAACGGTACATTAGTAACAGGAGAAGACAAAGTGATGAGATGGAAGGAATATTTCAGTAAGCTACTAAACAACGAGACCCAAATAGAGGAGGCAGAGGCTTCAGATGGTAAGAACGGGATAAATGGCGATGTCGTCGCTCCGCCATCAGACGAAGAAATTTCGGAAATTCTACTTAGAATGAAGAATCACAAAAGTCCAGGTGCTAATAAGATTGCAACAGAGATATATAAATATGGGAAGAAAAACTGCAAAGGAAGTTGTACGAAATAATAAAGGATGTTTGGGAAACCGAAAAAATGCCTAGTAAATGGAATGAAGCAATAATATGCCCAATATTTAAAAAAGGAGAGAGGTATAAATGCGAAAATTACAGACGCATCGCTTTGCTAGACACGGCATATAAGGTCATTGCAACCTGTATCAGAAACTGACTGACAGAAGGCTCTGAACGAATTCTGGGGGAATATCAAGCCGGCTTTCGCTTAAATAGATCCACAATTGATCAGATTTTCTCTCTAAAACAAATTATCGCGAATAGCTACGAACACAGCCTACAGCTGAAGATTTTGTTTATTGACTTTAGACAAGCCTACGATTCGATCAACAAAGCGAAGCTGTACGATATCCTAGACGAATTTAAAATTCCGGGTAAATTAGTTAGGTTGGCCGAAATGATTCAAAAGATAATGACATGCAAAGTGTTAGCAGACGGGAATTTATCCAACAGTTTCGAAGTTAAACGAGTTAGACAAGGAGACCCAGTTTCGACGCTGCTTTTCAATCTAGCTTTAGAGTGGATCATGAGAAGAGGGAAATTATATACAAAGGGGGTCATATACAGACAGAAACACCAAAATCTAGCATACGCCTTAGTAGCTAGAACTACAAAGGAGCTAGAAAGCGCATTCAAGAATTTGGAAAATGCTGCAAAAGAAATCTGTCTGCACAGAAATAAGGAGAAAACTAAATTAATATCAATCGCAGAAATTCAAGGAAGGTTAGAAGATACCGCAGTATTTCACTCAACGTCGGGAGAAGTTTATAAGTTTGAGGAAGTCTACTCATTTAATTATTTAGGGGTAACATTAACAAATAATAATGACGAAGGTCCCAAGATTCAGGCGAGGCTAACGAAAGACAGTCGTCGTGTAGCTGCTTTTTATAAGTTTTTAAGGTCAAAGTCAGTGTCCTGGGGAACTAAGGTTAGAGTTTATAAATCGGTTATCAGACCTGCGGTTCTTTACAGTTGTGAACTATGGACAATGAAAAAGACAGATCAAAGACGACTAGCGAGCTGGGAAAGAAAGACTCTAAGAAAAATTTATGGTGGCAAAAAACATGGCGCAGTGAGTATTCAACGGACAAACGACGAGGTATTAAGTTTGTATAGTGATCACAGCATAAGTGGAGTGATAAAGTGTCAGAGACTGAGGTGGTTAGGTCACTTATCCCGTATGGAGAAAGAACGCGTACCGAAAATTACTTTCGAGAATGGTATAAAAAAGACTAAAAGACGAGGGCGTCCTAAAAGAAAGTGGTGTGATGCGGTAATGAACGATTTAAAACAGTTAGATGTTAAGAACTGGGAAAGGAAAGCCGCTGACAGGACAGTGTGGAAAGACATTTGCAATCAAACCATGGGACTATAGGCCTGCAGTGCTCTTAATTATTATTATTACTATTTGATATCAGATTGAACTCATTGTAAATTGGGCTCGCTCTGCGACACCCTTAAATATCATTATATAGTTTTTAATTGTGAGGGATATTTTAATCCGCTAGATTTCAAAGTGATCAAACATTACGCCCAACTTACAATAGACACGTTTCATTTTGATTGATTTTAGTACATGGTACGATATTTATCGGAGTATTAAACTTTTAAAGACCTTACAGTTTTAAAATGTGACGGAAATTAATTTTATTATAAAAGTTTATTGTTCAGGCTTATTTATAATGATTTATTCTTAATAACTTATATTTTGTATAAGGAGTTGGCCGGTCAAGCCACATAGGACTGACTTCATATTAGCGTCATCAAATAATCGTTTGGTTTTAATGTTAGGAAGACGGATGACAGATGGCGGTGGTGTAATGAACACGGATGACAGATGGCGGTGGTGTAATGAACTCAGCACAAACATTTAAATTAAATTCATTTTTATTTGAATTAACTATAAGAATTGAAATAACTTAAAACTAAATTATATATGCACTTAATACAAGTTCTTTCCCTATTCTTTTTAGGTGTTGAAGATCCTGCTACAGATATAGCATTTCTTTGCACAAGTCTATGTAACGTCGACTTTGGTAATTGAACAACAACAGAGAGGCGGGCTAAACCGTAGTTTACGGTTAACTTTGAAGTTAGCTGCAAGTGGCTAGTAACTTTTCGTGAGAGTGATAGATTCGGCGTGCGCAAATCGGACATAGAAAACAACCGGCAAATTTGAATATAAAAAAAACTTTTGAATGTCGTTAATAGTATTTTCGAATAACAGATAGAATTAAGCAACATTTTTTGAATGTCAACACTAGAATTTCCATAGTTTTATGAATACATTTGAAACTCAGGGTTTCCAATTATTACTGATGATCGTAGATCCAGGCGCTATGAATCTCTTGATGAAAGTAACCAATGTGTCTGATGTGCGATTTTCGGCAACATGTTTACCTCGATTGTATTTTATTTTTTGCCAAATTTAGACTCATCAATTTGAACAATTTCTGTGTAGATTGACAATGGCGACTTGTTCAACGCGATTGTTTGTTTGCACATACTATTACTCAAATCACCTATGAAGATAATTCAGTATTTGTAACGAAAATGATCGCTAAGTTCGAAATATACTTGCCTAAATGGAATGTGGACATGAAACTCTGTGCGCGTTCTAAAGTTTCAGATGAATATGGGTGGAGATGCATAAAGTTTAGATGTTGCAGAAGCATCCGGAAGGGTTCGTGGTTCGAATCAGCACATTTGCCTTTAGTGAATGTGTTGACTCTGACTTATATGTGGGTTCAGAAAATAAGGTTAAGGTAAACGTATTGCACGAGCTGCAAATTGGATCGGACAACACAGTGACCAATTGGTACAACTTCAGTCGCAAAATCTACGCAGAAGTAATACTTAATCAGGATAAACAGGTGATAGGTGGACCAGGAGTCATTGGTGAAATTGACAAGTCTAAATTTGGCAAAAGAAAATACAATCGAGGTAAACGTGTTGACGGAAAATCGATGTTTTATGCAGGTTGTCGAAAATCGCGCTTCAGATACGTTGATTTCTTTGATTGGAAAGCTTATGATTGATTGGTAAAGAAAATTACGATCACTTGACAGTTATCCACTTAGTGACTTTTAAGAACCCCGAAAACGGTGCGCACACCAACACGAATCGTTATCCCGACATGTTCGATACGTATTTGTCGGAGTTCATGTACCGGAGGTTGCGCAAAGATGCTAAGGACCCATTCGTGAAATTTCTGACTGACATTGTCTCCGTCTATTCCCCAGATACTTTCGGTATGTTAGCCGAATTAAATATGGTCATGCTTTTTAGGACAAACATTAGACACAACACCCAATCGGCCCTTTTCAGGGCCACCTAATCTAAACCAGCTAATGAAGCACCTTTCCATGTTTTTTTATTTTTTATTATCTTCATTCTTCTTTTTGGATGTTTTATCTATTTCTAAATAACAAACAAAACTGTTTTCCAATTGTTAGTTTAGTTAGTTTTTTAAAAAGCTTCGACTTGACTATCAAAACGATTTTTCATTTGTTAATTGATTTATTAACAAAATAGTTCCTCGTTTGTTAGTTTAGTTAGTTTTTTAAAATAACATCTGATTTAACTAAAAAGGCGATTTTCCATTTTTTAGGTTTTGTTAGTGTTCATTAATTAAATAATAATTTTTTTTAGTTTAGTTTTTTATTTAGTTTCAATTGTATTCATAAAACTGTTATGAAGATTCTAGGAATTACAGTTAGAAAATGTTGCTTAATTATATTTGTTATTCCAAAATACTACTGATTACATTTTACTTTACATTCGAATTAGCCGGTTGTTTTCCATGTCAAACTGGCGCCGGTCGAATCCGTCATTCTGACCAGAAGTCACTAGCCACCTGCAGCTAACTTCGGTATTAGCCGTCAAATACGGTTTTACCGAAAGGCGGTAAAATTATAAATATTTATAACAATGTAATACTTTTTATAAAATTAGAACATAGGTATATGAAATGCTCCCGAAAATGGTACAATTAGCTTTTTTCTCCATCATAAAATAAATCTAAAACATTTAAAGTAATCTTCTGTGGCTGACTGTTCAGGACTTTCCGGGCATTATAACCTAATGATTAATATTAAAATATGAAATGTTACAAATACTTAACCTTATTATATTCGGAGAAAACGAATTTGCCGATTCAGTTACTGTTACCAGTACTTAATCAGTGGCATAATATGTAATATCATCATCTTTTACCTACATTGTTTATAAAATTATATTTCATGTACTGCATATTACAATTTTAAACTACTAGTTACCTTTTGTAAATTATATTATACATTCATTATAACTATTTACATATTTAAGTAATGAACAGTTTTCTAAAACGTTTTGTTGCTGCTGGTCACTAGCCATTCAATAAGCTCCGCCCCTTAAGACATACGACTAATCGATAAATGTATGCGAGTAAAATGTGTACGAGAGAGATAAAACATTTCGTTAATGTCTATGATTAAATTCACTTGAATGACCTCACTCCTATATGGCTTGAACTGAACTTTATAAAATTTTTACAATACCAAAAATATAAATTTTAATTTTACAACTGATATTTAGAAAAACGATCTCTTTGCATAAAAACACCAAGTATTTTAAATCAATTTTTATGTTAAGATTTTAAAATTAAATTAATTTATAGTTAAGTAGTCTATTGTCAATTAGTATATAAATTAAAAAAATTAAAAATTCATAGTACAATAATTACGCATTACGTTACTTCCATATACCTTTCTCTATTTTGTGTTTGTCACGTGATAAAATACAATGTTGGTTACCTGAACGCAGGCAAAACCTCTCGAATGTTGGTTTCCTGAACGCAGGCAAAACCACGCCATTTGACAATTTGACAACTACTTATTTCCTTGACTTGTACATGTGCATGGTTTCAAAATTAATTTAATTAATTTGACTGAGAAGTGACGAAATATAAATATTTCTACTAGTAATTTGTAAGATTTATGTGAGTATCTTCCTCAAAATACTGTTGACAACTTGTAAAATATTCATTACAATTTTACAAATTTGTTTTCCAGCTAATAGACCAATTTACCAACGATATTAGTAATATGTCTACGGATGACGCAAATACACTAAGTTGTGCGACAATGAAGATGAATCGAAATCCGTGCCCTAATGAAGAAGCAGAATGCCAACTTGCACCGTGTTCCCACGCGGATTTGAACGAATCCAAATCTGAGCAACAAACTTTCATGGGTATGGAGGCGGATCGAACCCCTCTTATAAAAGCTGGCTTTAGTTTAGAGGATATTTTTTATGGCTCCAGTGACGAGAAAAATCCGTGCCCTAAAGAAGAAGCAGAGTGCCAACTTACACAGAGCTCCCACGCGGATTTGAACGACTCGAAATCTGAGCAACAAACTTTCATGGGTATGGAGGCGGATAGAACCCCGTTTTTTGAAACTGGCATTAGTTTAGAGGATATTTTTTATGGCTCCAGTGACGAGAAAAATCCGTGCCCTAAAGAAGAAGCAGATCGAACCCCCTATGTTAAAGCTGGGATTAGTTTAGAGGATATTTTTTATGGCTCTAGTGACGAGATAAAAAATTTTAAACAGCGTGTTGCACTTAAAATGCGTAAATTATTTGATCCATATCGAAAGCCGATAACAAAAGCACGGGCCATTTCCTGGAGTGAAAATGATATTGAAATGTATAAGGCTGGAAATGATCCTTCAAACGCGATTCGGAGAAAATTGCTAGAAAATATAGTTAAAGAAAGAAATTCCGATCATGCGAGTGGGACTTTAAACAAAGAAAGTTCAGCGACCAATGCAAAAGAGAAATAATTGTAACCATGTCACGGCAAGTTAACAGTTGAAATGTTTGCTTTACCAAAAACAATAGAAATTATAATAGTTTTAAGATTATTTTGCCAGTGTTGTATACAAGAATGTATTTTGTTTTTGTTTTGTATTTTTAAATAAAGAGCATTACATATTATTGTATTGTTGAATTGATCAATGTTCAATATTGAAATAAAAGTTACAGATATTTAAAAAAAAAAAATTTATGTATCAGTGAAATTTAAATTAAAAATTGTAGTTGAAAATTAAATCCTCATTAAATTTTGAATTGCAGTGGCCACACATAGACATCATCTTACAAAATAACAAATCCTTTTAAAGGGAACCTAAAGTGTAAAGGGTGGAATTTAGGTACCAAGAATATATTTATTTTCGTTCATTATACCGGAAATTTGGCTTTCAATAGTGCAGGTCGCAGGTCCCCTCTATTGAGCTTCCTGGTGGGCAGCTTTAGACAGTGAATCCTCGACATCTTTAATTGTCCAGGATATTACTGCCCTCAGCAGGGGTCATTTTTGTTTCCCTATTTAGTAAACTAGGTTTCGCATTGGCATCTTCTAAGTAGTTATCTCGACAAGGATTTATTTATTTAAGAAAAGAAAACCAACAGTACATAGGTAAGTACAAATTACAGGTTTCCACAGTAAATATATAATAATATTACATAGCACTAATAGTTCGGCTTTTGAACAATGAATTAAAGATAAACAATATCATAAAAGAAATAAAATTACATAAATAGGTTCTTAAATATTTAAAAAAGATTTTAATAATAGTTTTAAATTGCTGTAGTAAATTCCAAACAGATCAACATTTGCAAATTTGGAATTATATGTTGATCTTATTCTATTTATCGGTGAGTTTTTATAGTTATTTGTGTTACAATGCGCTAGCAAAATCCTGATGTTACATTTATTAACAAAAAAATTAAAATTACAGATGAATAATGATGCGTCGATTAAATTATTGAAAGTTTTGTACACCCACATCATTTCGGGTAAAATTCTTCTCTTCTCTTGGGATAACATTTTAAGTATTTTACACAGTATGAACACAATTTATTTAGAATCCTTTCTACTTGATAAATATTTTTTGGTAGCAAGGATACCAAATGGTCGATGCGTATTCCAGTTTTGAGCAAACATATAATTTATTGGGGATTACTAAAGTTTTCACAGTTACGTAAAATAAATCCTAAAGTCTTATATGATTGTTTTACATAGCTATTTATATGAACGTTCAATAGAAATTTGGAATTGAAGAATACACCCAAATTTTAATAATTGTTTGCATTATTTTCATTGATTAGTACAATGTTACATATTTTGAGAATTCCTAGTCTCTGGGAAAGGTGCAACGATTTTATAGTTTTGGAAAAGGGAACAGCTTCGTCTACAAAACAAGATATTTAAATGTTCATCCTTAGGATTAAAAACGTTTTTGCTACCTCATAGTACAAGTATATCCAGTGGAATCCATGACGATAGCGTTTGGATTGAACAATCGGTCATCACGGTCACGTTAGCCTAGTTGCCGATTTTCATCTTTCAAGCCTACTGAAATCAGTGATATGAGAGTTATTTGGAAGTGTTCTTTCGCCGTTGTTGACTTGTATAATTATAAACATAGTTATTTCAAAACTGGTAATAGCAAATATTTGATTTACCTCCGGGAAACGTCAGTTTTATCAGCTATTTAGAATAGAGCAAACTTTATGTATAAAAAAATAATATTCATAAGTAAGTATGCCCGGAATATGTTTGATCGTGAAGGTATACACTTTAATCATGTCAAAAACATGAATTTTAGACCTAATTATCTCTGACATAGAAAACATTGAGATAAAAGTATGTACCTCCCCTCTCATTAATGTTGATGGACATCATCCACCTTTATATGTGTGTATAAAATGCAATATTGACCATAATTTGCCAATAATTCCTAGAAAATTTTATTTACATTTTTTATGTTATTATTAACGAAAATTGTTTAAATGTAAAAGAGATGAAAACAGCATTCTACGGTAGGTACCTTGTATAAAGTTATAGATAATTTTGTACCAGTGAGAAAAAATTTCATTAATTCATATTCAGTTTGGTATAACACTGAACTTATAAAATAAATAAAACTAAAAAATTTTGCTCATAGAAAATATAAAAAATTTAGAACAATAGCAGCTTACAATCATTTTTCTGAGTTAAGGAGAGGGCTAAACTTTTGGCAAATAAGTGTTACCATGAATACATAGGAATAATTGCACTTTAAATCCCAGAAAATAATAAAATGTTTTGGTCCTTCTTTAAATCTTATAAAAATAGCAGTGGTATACCCAAGACTATGAGTTATGGGAATAAATTCCCGAAAATGGTAATGATTTTTGACATCTATTTTCTGAATATTTTAAAACGTATTTAGCAACATAACTTTAAATGTAAGCGAATATAAAGTCAGTTGCAATACTTATACTTCTTTTGAAAAGCATGAGGTTTATGAAATTTTATCTGAACTTGATATAAACAAGGGTGCCGGTACCGATAACATTCCTAGTTTCTTCATCAAGAACTGCTCGGAATCACTTTTTTATCCTCTAATGTCTTCACACGAGGGATATTGTCCAATAATACGGAAGAAGGCGTACATTGTTCCTATTTTCAAAAATGGTAATAAAAACTATACAAAGAACTATCGCCCAGTTTCGAAGCTTTGTATTTTTGAAAAAGTTTTCGAAAAACTAATTTATAAAGTATTTCTTTCTACAGTAAAAAGCCAGATTGAGCCATATTCCTAAGAGTTGCAGAATATATCCGCCTAGCAGCGCTAGTAGTAGGGGGGGTACAAGTACAAATTAGTAGTGATATGTAGTATGAGATTGAATAATGGCAGTGATTAGTTTCTGAATAATTAAAATGTTTATGGACGAAAATTATGCTCCTAGGTCAATATTGAAACATTCGGCACCCACTGATAGATAATAATGTTCAGAAGTTATGTCCCATAACCCCTCCACAGGTACCAAAACTGGACTAAAAACCGACAAACGTTCTCGCTAGTCGAATGAGAAAGATAAACGATACGAAATGAAGGACAGATATATAATCCATTGTTTACCTGAGCAGGTAGAGATTATAAAATTTTACACTTCAGATATTACAATATTTGGCAAAATGCAAGTGAATATTGGATGTTATACACAAGTTCGATGAGGCATCCAAACTTCTTGAAATCTAATAATAATAATAATATAATGTAACTAACATTAAATATTTATGACTTAAAATAAAACATTTATCAATATAAATACAAATAAGGGCCAATATTTCCATTTTCGAATAAAGTACCGAATAAATTATTCACCGAATAAATGAAAAATGTAGCATCGAAATCTTAGCTCAAATGATACTTATTGTTCTAGCTGTCATTTTGTTTTCTGAATATATTGTTAATACTACAATGTTACATGGAAACAAATATTTAAGACTCTGTTTAATACTCCATGTTGAAAGATCTAAAATAATTAGTAAACTCATCGCTATAAAATACAATTTAAAATTATAAATGAATTCTTTTGAGCGCAGCGAACAAAGAAAGTTTATATATTCTAAAATACCAAAATATTAACACCATTTTAAGAAGATTAGTGTAACCAATATTCAATAGTCATTTGTTGGCATTAACTTTAAAGGGGCCGAAGCAACCGCTGTTGTGTGGAAAGGGTTGAATTTCCAAACTGATGCGAATGACATTTACCTACCCCAATTTGTTTTTATGTACGCGAAATAGGTATAAATAGATTACATTACATGTAATTTTCATTCGTGGTTCAGTTCTTGAACAATTAGAATATTTTGTGTTGTGATGGCGAAAATTTCATTGGCGAAGAGAGGAAGAATAATTGCTCTATGGCAAGCAGGGTGGAATATCGGCAACATTGCAGAAAATCTTCAGATTGATGTAATTATTTTTTTCATTTATAAAATTTGTCCATATTTAAAAATTTAACCAGTAAATAATTTTTAAAATTATTCCAAATATCATTTGTCAAACTCAAATAATACGACTGTTTGTATGTTTTGTTTCCCATGGCACTCTAGAAATAGTTAAAAATTATCTATTTTATTTTACATCTATCTCATGACAGAAATACATCACATCCATAAATTTAGGCTCGGTTCGCGAAGCTTTTTAATTTTCAACATTTTACCTATTTACACTATTGCTCTAAAATTAATAGATGAAAAATTGTATTTCCTGTAGCTAAAAAAAAAAAAAAAAATTGACACCCGGTATTTGCGAGAGGTAAAAATTCTTTACCGGTTTCAGGAGATTAAACCTATGTTTACATGCACAAAAGTAGGCGGGTAAGTATGTCATAACTCTATGCTGTAGGGTAATATTACCTTACTGATCTGTCAAAACAGTCAAGAAAATGAAAATAAAACACAATGATAATATAACGCTATTTATTAATACACACGGAATTAAGGTTTTCAGAGCTTTACCTGCTGCGTTTCAAATATTTTCAGGCAATCAGCATCGCCAAAATCCAATTTTTATTTATCCATTATGAACACATTGACGTTTAAGTAAAAATATTATTTATAAATATGATAGAAAACAAGTGTAACCATGGTGTTAAATAAAAACAAACAGACTTACTTGATCAATTTCTAAAATTATGACAGACGTTTTTCATACAAGAATTTCTTAAAATAATATTTATTAATGACACTAACGTCGTCATATTCTGAAACCGGTAAACTATTGAACAAACCACGGATGTTATGAGTCATAACAGGCCTTAGATGTCTTAAAATCCTCGCTCTACGAGCTCGGATTTCAAACTGACATCTGCGGCAGTTATGATACTCATAACATCACTAGGATTGTTAATAGCTATTACATTTAATCAAATATAAATATTTTATATATCAGAGAAAATTAGTTTGGCGTTGTATTCAACGATATAGAATTGGTGGCCCGTTTCATCTACAAAATCGTTGACGAAACGGGACGCCACGAAAACTGGATGTCGCTGCTGTCCAAAATTTGCAACAGGCCGTCAGCGAGATTCCCTTTTGCTCTTCTGCTGAGCTAAAGCAGAAACTGGGAGTTAATGCTTCTGCTTTAACCATCAGGAGACGGCTTCATGAAGTAGGGATCCATTGTAGAAAGGCTGCGACTAAAGTCGAGCTTATGCCAAATCATTTGCGAGCGAGGCTACATTTTTGTGAAATAAATACAGATTTCAATTGGGATACTGTAATTTTTTCTGACGAAAAAGTATTTTCGTCAGACGAAGACGTCAAGAAGCCGCAGTGGCGGCCAAACAACTCGCGTCTTGACCCACAACAGGTCGTTCCAATCAGAAAGAGTGGGAGAATAAGCGTCGGGTTTTGGGGATGGATGGCGTCTTGGGGCCCTGTTGAGTTAGTGGAGATATCCGGAAAAATGAATGCGGCCTACTACTTAGAAATCTTGGAGGAAGTCATGTTGCCATCGATAAGGATGTTAATCCCTGATCGCAACTTATTTTTTGTACAGGATAATACTGCGGTTCATACCGCAAGAATTGTAAAATCCTGGTTTAACGATCACCCGGAAATTACTTTACTCCAGTGGTCTGCTAAGTCACCAGATTTGAACCCCATCGAAAACGTGTGAGCCAGAATGGTTCAGAGAGGAACAGGAAATGTTCGATCGAAGGCAGCACTTCAACAAAATGTTCTCCGCGTGTGGGAGGATCTGCGAGGAAGCGAGTACTGCCAGAATATAATTAATTCGATTTTGAACTTGTACGATATATTTGTTTATTTATTTATTTCCATTCTATTCTATTATAATGTATCACTCAACAGGACAAAAGTCCCAATTACAGAGTGAAGAGTAAATACATATCATATTACACATAATACACAAACTTATTAGTAATATTGACAAAAGAGAAAATTTCCACAGAAAAATATAACATATTTGTCTACATAAAAAAGAATTATTATTCTAATACAAAATATTTTTGTAATTTCAACCGAAAAACTTGAAATGAATCAAAAAAAATATCAATATCAGGAATGCAAGTACAAAGAGTGTTATAAAGTGAGCAGGTACGCATAACAGGGGTTAGGAGTTCATAGTTTGTTTTTGCTGGAGGTACAAAAAAAATTTGCTTCTGTCTAGGGTTACAATTCCTTGGTACGTGTAAATTTATAAGTCTTAAAAGGTTTACGTCATCAATAGTGTTATTTATTAGTTTATAAAGAAACTGACAAGAGGACAGGGACCGGCGATTCTGTAGTGTAATCATGTTAAATTCAATGAGAGCAGTATTTTAATGGTAACCAGCATAATTATTATTTGGACCAGAAAATCTGAACCAACAGTATCTGACAAATTTTTTTTGAATACGTTCTATTGCTCTCATTGAATTTTTATACAATGGATTCCATATTAGGAAACAATATTCCAATTTAGCACGTACGAAGCAATTAAATAATGATTTAAGTGTGGCAAACTGAGTGAAATTTTTTGAATTTCTAATAACAAAGCCTAAGTTTTTATAAGACGATTTGATCATCTGGTCAAAATGTAGAGTGAATTGACATTTCGGATCGAATAGAACTCCCAAATCAGTATATTGCGTAACCCTAGACAGTACGGTATTATTTAAATTATAATTGTATGTCACATTAGATATTTTTACACTGTACGTTATAATTTTACACTTACCAACATTAAATAATAAATTATTGCACTCAGACCAAGCAAGTAGATTATCAATGTCATGCTGGAGTAGTAAGCAGTCATTAATATTGTTCACCACCCTGTATATTTTTATGTCATCAGCATATAATAAATACTGGGAATGTTCAATGCAAGTAGTAATATCATTTATGAATAATATAAACAGAAGAGGACCAAGATTAGAGCCTTGCGGAATTCCTGAAGTAGCAAGAAATGAAAGAGAAAGTATAATTATTATAGTGGACGTACATATTTCTATTAGTTAAGTAAGAGCTTATGAACATAGCAAAGTTATTAGAAAAATTGAAGTTATTAATAATCTTTTTAATATGTAACTGATGGTCAACTTTATCAAAGGCTTTACAGAAGTCTGTGTTAATTACATCAATTTGACAGTTGGTTCTAAATGAATTAACCAAAAATTCTGTGAATGTGGTGAAATTGGTAGTGGTGGATCTACCTTGCATGAAACCATGCTGGTAAGGAGATATATGTTTTTTAACGGAGCTAAAAATATGAATGAAAATAATCTTCTCAAACACCTTAGAGATGCTCGATATAATGGCTATAGGCCGATAGTTCGCAATATTTTCCTTATCTCCAGACTTGAAGACTGGTGTAATATATGTTTTTTTAAGGACAGAAGGAAAAATATTCGAGGAAATGGATAGGTTAAGAAGAATATAGAGCGGTTCTACGAATATGTCACGGCAGCCTTTTAATACATACGCAGGAATATAATCGGGCCCAGGATTTCGGGAAGGTTTCAGTTTATTAATGGATGCAAGAATTTCGGATTTTGAGATATGGGGAATATTAATACAATCAGAACTACTAGCAGAGGGAAAATTATCAGAATTGGTAGGACTGGTATTAGGAGATTCAAAGACAGATGAGAAATATTCAGAAAATGCCTGGACAATTAATGGAGTATCCATGAATGTTTTGTCAGCTAAGTGCATTTGTCCAGGAATACGAGAAGTATTTCTTTTTATATTTAAGTATGACCAAACTTTGCTAGTGTAACCCCCTTAAACGAGGGTACATTATTAAAAAGGGTCCTGTCGAGACTGGGAGTCAGCAGAAATAAAACTGGGTTTCGTCGACCAACTTACATGATCTTTATTGAACGATAAACAATGATGAACGTACTCTACAGCTTACTCTACTCTACTGTACTTACTTCCTTATTTCCTTACATAGTAACCTTATATATATTTGTACAAGTCCTAAGTCAGCAAAATAAGTGTCACAAATAAACAATAATATTGAAACATCTGACCTACTTACTTAATCATTGCGTGAATTAAAATGTGTTGACTTAAGACTTGTTACACTAGGTTCAACACATATGTCATTTTCAATAGTTGTTGTATATATTGACGACACTTTTTGTGATATTTATTCATGAACTCTTATGATATATTTGTTGTATAAATTGACGACAATTTAATGATATTTATTTTTGAACTTCTGTGATATATTTGTTGTATACCGCGTGTAGAATTTAAATGTAGAATAGAGGGATCTCAATGATATTTTTTTGATTTTGCTATAAATTTTTACCTACTTACTATACACCAAAGAAAATACAAAGGTGTTTACAATTTCAAAATGCATGTAATATTTACCTAAATGTTAGAATTTCACTATATATAAATTAAATTAAAATTAGTATTTATTTAAAAAATTATAATACGGCTATAGAACACTAAACAAAAACAAAAAAAAATATACATTTTCAGAGAACAAATTTATATTTATTTATTACAGTGTTGTATTATTATCTTTAGAAATTTCATAGATTGTAATGATAATGGCGAATTTCAGTGTTCATTTCTTTCCATTTCCTTTTAGTAAATAAATAAATTTTTCATTTCTGTTCAATTTTCCATGGCCGTGTTACAATTTTCTTAATAAATATTAATTTTAATTTGATATTTAATACTATAAAAGGTATAAATGAAGAAACAAAACAGATAAAAGTAAGAGAAGAGAAGATACGGGTAAAAGAAGAGAGTGAAATAGGAGAAAAACTAAAAAGAATAGAATATAGACGAACAGAGAGAAAAAGAAGCAAATACGAATATGTTTATAATAACTGGCGTGAAAACAGAAGAAAACTAAAAGAAGAAGTTGGAAAATTCAATAACCAACTCGATATCAATGTAAAGATATTTTATTTATAATATAGCAATATCAAAAATATAACACTTAAATCCCTATATGCTACATTTCAATACTACATCCGGTTTATTGGCGACACAGTAACAAACAATATTATTGTAGTTGTTTTAAATTTCGTCCATTAATATTTTTAGTTATCAGATAATTTGAATTTAATATGTAGTTGAAAGGTTTTGTTTTATTTCTGATGAAAATGTAATTAATTTTCAACAGGGGTCGCAAAGTTCAAGAAGTTTGGATGCGTCATCGAACTTGTATACAGCATCCAATATTCACTTGCATTTTGCAAAATATTATAAGATCAAAAATCTGAAATTGTATAATCTCTACGAGGTGTTTACCTTTCTCCGGTAAACAATGGATAATATACCTGTCCTTCATTTGGTTTCGTTTATCTTTCTCATTCGACTAGCGAGAACGTTGGTCGATTTTTAGTTCAGTTTTGGTACCTGTGGAGGGGTTATGGGGCATAACTTCTGAACTATACTGTACCTGATTTAAAACGGCGAGTAACATGAAGGTTATCGGTGAAGGGAAAGAAGTGTGATTTAGTAAACAGGTAGTTTAAAATGAGAAATAAATTCTAATGAGAGATACATTTTAGACTTTCTTTATAGAGTTACTGACTATATGAAAAGTAAAAATGGTAATAAAATTATCATATCAATAGATAGAGGAATATGGTTAATATATATTCCAAAAAGTTACTCATATGCTCTTAATCACAAATGGATAGTTCAATTTCAGAGTACGAAATTATTGTATGAATCTGATGAAGTTTAAATAGATCAATTTGTACTAAGTTACGGAAATTCTAATGCACTGCGTCAAGGAAGATTGTGTTTTAAAAGCAGTCATGTTATGGACATGCAAGACAGTGATGAGAGTTTATTTTATTAATTAAAAGCTACGGTAGCAGCTAGTTAAAAAAAACATTTATCATGTTTTTGCGATATTCACTGAGAACGACAGTCATTTAGTAGAGGCCTCCTGTAATTGTAAAGCATCAGAATCAAAAAGTTGTTCACATATTGCAGCTCTCTTATTCCCCTAGAAGATTGAGTATAACATACATAACCTAACAGTACATATTAAATTGTTCTGCTATTTCTTAATTCTTACCTCTTGAGTAGCGGAAATTGTTAAACGAAATTTGTCAAAAAGGTCATTTCTTGAGATGGTTCATATTTACAACGTTAGCAATACGATGAATAAAAGGACTGATTTAGTTGGTCTGAGCAATATATATTGTTATTTATTAAAAATGTCTATTATTAAAACCTGTAATGCTCAAAATAATTCATAATTATTTTAATTATTCTCTTTTTACTGTTTTCTTCTTTTTGTTATAAATTCATATTACTAAAAAATTTTCTAGTTGCTCTAGCATTTATATTTTAGATATTTAAATCAAGTTTTCCAAAAAATATTATTTATATTATTTGTCAATTTTTAATTTATTTTGACATTTTATTAAAATACTTATTTTAATTATTTTGAGTACATTTTATGTTTAATTTAGTGTTCAATTATTTATATTATTATTGACCATTGGAGAAATTTCTATAGATAGTCTCAACTAAATGTAAGTTTACTTCACAAATTTTGTAAAAAATATTTATATTTTTATAATTTTTGTTACACAGTGCCCTGATGAAGGATAAAATATATCTGAAAGCTTGGCAAATTTAAAAGAAGTTTTTATTTAGCCCACAATTGACTGCCTTCCCACGACACTCTAATTTATAATTAATTGCAGTCGCGAAACGAAACATTATATATATATATATATATATATATATATATATATATATATATATATATATATATATATAGGTTGTCCCTGATTTAAACGGCCTAACTTAAAATTAAGATTAAACACCTAAAAATAGGGTGACAACTTTATTTGAGCAAATGTCCGTAAATGCTTTATTCCAGAGATATTCATGTTTTTCTTATAGAGTAGCGCTACTTTAAAAAATCAACTTCATAACGAAATATCTAGTATTATCTTATTGGGGTGAGACATAATAATTAAATTATATTAATAAAATAAATAAATAAAATATATCATCACGCCTTTTACCCATTATGGGTGTGGCACTCTGCTTACGCAGATCACGGTAAGTGATATATTTTTGCGTATGAAATGCGGTTACCAGCCGTCAAGTCATAGCCCCCAAAGTTGTTAGTGGAGGGGGAACCACAGGGGTAAATTTAAATTTGTAACTGTCGGCAGTGGGATTCGAACTGAGGATCTCACGATCCACAGTCCGACACGTTACCACGGAGCTATTTACCCCATTAATAATAAATTGGTTATTACCCAATTTTAATACAAAATTTAGTTTACTTGCTCTGGTGTCAAGGAACATAAGAAATTTTTTAGGGTGCCATAAAATGAAAAGTCTATGAAGAACCGATAAATAATTTAGACTCACTACGTAGAAAAATTATTCAAATTTGCGAAACCATATCTCCCGAGCAATGTCACGCAGCAACCAATGCAGTGGCAGATCATTGTCGTGCCTGTTTACGTGCTGCAAGTGAACATTTTGAACAAATATTATTTTTAAAAAATAGTTTATGAAGTTATGGTATAACTTTATTATTTTAAACAATAAATTTCTTTAAATTCATTGATAGTTCCTCATTTTTCCCAGACGTCAGTGCAAGCAAACTAAATTTTGTATTGACATTAGGTAATAAACAATTTATTATTAATTTAATATGTAACACCTCAATACGATAATATTGGATATTTCATTATGAAGTTGATTTTTTTAAGTAGTGCTGCTCAATAAGAAAAACATGAATATCTCTGGAATAAAGCATTTACGGACATTTGCTCAAATGAACTTATCACCTTATTTTTAGATGTTTAATCTATGGATTAAGTTAGGCCGTTTAAATCTGGGACACCCTGTATATATATATATATATATATATATATATATATATATATATATATATATATATATATATATATATATATACACATCTATCCGACATTAAAGCGTCCGTCAATTAGCCTTTTACCATCATATATATATATATATATATATATATATATATATATATATATATATTGCTGAAACAAAGAAAATGTTTGGTTCCAGCATGATGGCTGCCCTGCACATAGCACTAGAGAAGCTGTGGAATATCTGAACCAAGAATTTCCTGTAAGGACGTAGAGGGCCAGTTAACTGGGTCATTTGAAAACTCATGTTAATCAAAAAAGATATCAGAATATAGAAGAACGCTATATCACAAAAATTCCACAAAATAATAATATTAAGAATATTTAGATTATGTCTGTTTTTTTTTTAATTTTATTTGTTACATTAAATAATTTGTTAAACATTTATAACATCCTACCAAAAATATTCATTATTCTTATAATAAACATTATGCTATATTATTATTATTAAATTTTTATTTGAAAATAATAATTTACTATCTACGTATAAATGATTTTGACAATCTATTATTTTGACATTGACGTTTAAAACGTTACGCATTTGTTCATCTCTTGGTTTTAATTCCATGGCTGTTACTATTAATTCGCAATTCTGTGAAATTTCTAATTTAATTTCTGCAGTTATGAAGCAATCAAAATGAATTTTGTTTAATGATCCGGATGTAGAATTTTATGCTTAACAACATTAATTTGAAACATTTTTGACTAAAATAATTAGGGAAGCAATGCGAACGGAAAAACTGAATTATGTATATATATATATATATATATATATATATATATATATATATATACCGTTAGGATCTTGGGAACTATAAGAGATACATTAGACAAAAGTTGCCAATTTAATTTTCTTTTCGTTAACCCAAAAAAATGCGTAGTTCACCAGCTATGATTAAAAATGTAAAAATATGAAAAATATTCTTTAAATAATTTAAATTTCAAATAGTGGCAGAGAGAGCAAAAAGCTTCAAATAGAACTTTGACTTTATAAAGCTCACTTTGAACTGATGTATAATTAAAACTTTTATACTGCCTAATTTTTAAGTTATCGTATATGCGCGCCGCTTCCACCAAATTTTTATTATACTTTTGTAAATATACAAAAAATTAACTTTATCGTCATTGGAAATGGGTACCAGTTTGATTAATTTAGAAATGAAGAATAAATCAAGCAGAAGACAAAATATCTGAGTCGTTAAATGACAGAAACTCGTTTAAAAACAATTCAATTATTTCATAGCTATCTTGAATATTATTGATTTATGTATAGTAAATAAAACTTGATTTTATAAAAAATTTATAAAAACATTTTTGAAATAAGAATAAAAAAAATCCAATTTAGTGACATTTTTGTAGCTATTGGTACTGTTTAAAAATTTTTTAGTTGTATCATAAATTAAAAATTATGCAGGACATAAGTTTTATTTATATCTCAGTGTGAAGTGTGCTTTATGAACTCTAATTTAAATATTTTGTTCTCTTTGTCACTTTTTTGGAATCTTCAGTTTTCTACCTGTAAGTAATTTTTTTTTTTAATTAAGCGGATCGACTGCTACGATTATTACCGCTGTAAAGAAATAATCATAGCCAACCAAAATTGAATAAACAAATAATGGTGGTTAGGAAACAAAAGAAAGAAATGAACTATAAAATGGCATTGATCAAACCGGTGGAATGAATAAACTTTAAAAGTTTCTCAACACTCTCACTCTCTCATTGGAGAGAACTGACGGAAGAGTATTTGCAAAGCTGAGGAGGTTTCTGACGTTGTGATATTTAGCACAATGCAGAAGACGATGAAAAACAGAAATGCGAGTATCACATACATCCCACATAGGTACGGGGTCCCGAACAAGAAGATAAAAATGAGTAGCTTTAGTGTGACCTATTCTTAAACGCGTAATCGCTACTTGCTCCTTCCTCGAAACAGAAATAGGTAGCTTCCACTTTTGTACGGTAGGTTTAATGGATCTAAGTTTGTCAGTGGAGCGATTCCACTCGCCCTGCCAAGAAGTTAAACAAAATGAAGATACGAAGATATATCGTCTGGCCTGAGAGCGTGCGTCCTAACATAATCAAGCAGAGCAGCTTCACGTACGGCATGATCAGCCCTGTGATTACCAGCGATACCGATATGTCCAGGAATTCACAGAAAAGTAACACGGATTTGCCTAGATGAAAGTAGGCAAAGACTATAAAAAAGCATCTGAATAAGAGGGTCAGTTGAAAACAGGTTACATAGACTCGTTATGGCGCTGAGTGAATCCGTACATAAAACGATATGTTGTTCACGTTCGATGACGTGTAAACAACGTTGCAAAGCAGAATAAATGGCATACAGCTCAGCACCAAAAACAGAGGAAGAAGGCGATAAAGTGATATGTTCTTCATCTCGAAAGATGAATGAACATCCGGTTCCGGTGCTATTTTTAGACCCGTATGTGTAAATAAAAATAGAGTCTGTGTACCTTTCTTTAAGAAGACTAAATTCCTGGACATAAAGAGAAGGTGGAGTAATATCTTTCTTATACTTAGTAAGAAGTAACTCAGTACTTATTTGAGGAAGACACCATAGTGGTGTATCCGAAATAAGCTGAGGTAAAATATCTTCCTTGCCTAGTGGAAGTTTATCAAACTTTTTGACCAGTTGAACAGCCAAAGGACAGAGAGAGGTGGAATTGTTGAGGAAGAGATTATAAGCACGCTCGTCTTGGAAAAGATAATTAAACATGAAATGCCAAGGTTTGGACATGATTCGAGCAGTATATCTCATGCATTGTCGTGTTCTTCGGATGGATAATGGAGGCAACCCTGACTCACAGTATAAACTGTGAACTGGAGAAGTACGAAAGGCATCAGTTGACAAACGGATACCAGTATTATGGACAGCATCTAAGCGGTTGAGATGGAGTTGTTTAGCGGAACTGAGTACAATTGCTCCAAAATCAAGTTTTGACGTTACAAGTGAATTGTAAAGTCGTAGCAAACAATCTCTGTCAGCACCCCACTTAGTGCTTCCGAGGCATTTTAAAGCATTCAGAACACGACGGCAGTCTGCAGCAAGGTCTAAAATATGCGGCTTCTAGGTCAGATACGGATCAAGAGTAAACCCAAAAATTTAACCCTATCGACGCACTGAATTGGAGTACCATACAAATAAAGAGAAGGTTGGTGTGAGGAGTACGTAAGCGACAGAAATCTATACACTTCGTTTTCTCAACAGAAAAACGAAAACCCCTAGCGGTAGCAGCATTGGTAATGGTGTTAATAGCATCTTGAAGTCGAGATTCGCACTCAGGAATGCTAGATGCTGAAGTGTAAATGACCAAGTCATCGACATAGAAACAATGGCGGACGGTCGGATGAGGATTTAGTGCAATGCTATTAATAGCAATTAGATAATGGATTACACTAATGGTAGAACCTTGCGAAATACCATTTTCTAGGGGTTGAGAAGAAAGAAAGAAGAAAAAAAAAGGAAGATATAAAAAGCGGTAGATTGCCACGAAGTCCCCACTCATGTTGCTGCTTCAGAATACCGTAACGCCAAGTCAAGTCAAATGCCTTCTCCAGGTCGAAGAAAACAGCAACTAAATTCAAATAGGTGGCGTCCCCGGTATTCAGGAGAACTGCATCAATGTTATCAAGAAGGTTCTCAATAATACGTCCTCTACCGTCAGACTATTGGATCCCCATAAATAACTGTGTGCATTAAAGTCACCAACAAGAAGGTACGGTGGCTCAAGCTGATTTATAATATTCTCAATATCACTCATATTCCAATTAAAATTTGGTAAGTAAATATTACTGACTGTAAAATTTCTAGGCGTATATAATTGAACTGCAACTGCTTGAAGTTGCGTTTGAAGGTTACATACTGTATATGGTGTAGGAGAAGTTAAAAGAATCGCTACACCGCCATGTGCTCGTCCGTCGGGATTAACTTCATGACGAATAATGTTAAAGCCGCTTAGAGAAAATGAATCTTGAGGTTTGAGATGAGTTTCTTGAATGCAAACACAGCTGGGGCTCTGATCAGCTAATAGCAGTTTAAGCTCTGGAAGATGAGTGGCAATACCATTGTATTTCCATTGAAGGAGTTTAAACATTAGAAGTGAGAAAAAAATTAAAGAAAAATGGTGCTATATAAATAGCTGAAGATCTCAAAGGTAGAATACAAGCTCTAAGAACGAGGCTTGCCCTTAGGCCTACCTCTTCTATCTTTTTTTCTTCTTATTGCGGGCAGAAGAATTCCCGTCGACAGTGGCAGTACTGTCATTGCTAGAATTGTCAGTATCTTCCGAACAAACAACAATGGGATTGTTCGTCGTAGGAAGGCTGACTTGTGCAGTATTACTTGTTGGTACACTTGGAAAATTAACAAATTTAACACCAGATGAACTGGGTATAGGTGCAAGAGACGAAGCGGTTGGAATTTTCAATTGACTTTGAGAGGCAAATAATAGAACAAATTCAGAAAATACACTTTTTGATTTTTACGATCTCTGGTATTAGCAGAGACGCGATGCCGGCAACGTTTAACGGTGGAGGAGAAGTAGGGTTTGCTGCAACCTAAGCATAAGAAGTGGTGAAAGTCGTATTACGCTGTACATGCTGCCTTGCTTCCGGGAAGCTACATTTATGAGTATTTTTTTCCCTAAAACAGCGTATTCCATTTTAAATTTCGGGCAGTTTCTGGAGCTGGCTGGATGGTTACCTTGGCAATTGATACAATTGACATCACCGCTTTCGGTTCCGTCATGTGGAGGTTTTTCGCAGATGCAAATTTTTTAATTTTTACAACTGGACGAGGAGTGTCCAAATTGTTGACAATTGAAGCAGCGAAGTGGGTTAGGGATATATATATATATATATATATATATATATATATATATATAAGTTGGTATATAAGTGAGTTTAGAACCCGAAGTGGGAAGAAGTCGATGATGTTTGGGCCCCGTTTGAGATTCGGAACCCGGGTTCCAAACGTCAAAGTTTTCAAGTGATTTATCGCCTATTTCTAGTTAAATTATCCAAATACAAATTTGTTGACATAAAGTACTATTCCACCAAAATGGACTGTATAAACTGTCATTATGTAATAATGTTGCATATAAGAGTTATTTCATTTTAAATATTTGGAACCCGAGGGTTCTAAATAATCCTACCATTGAGTCCTCTGAACGACTTTTTTGAAGAACTACGATGACATATAAATTTAATACGTCTTCTGGTTAACAGATGACTATATTTCAGGTTGCATAACAAACAGGGTTATTTAATGCATAAAACATTATCGCGGAAGTGTAAATAATTTTTGATTTGCTTTTTCAAAGAATTAGCTAATGTGTATTAATTCATAAAAATTCTATTATTGTTATAGCATTTACAATCACTTCTTTCGCGAAAAATAATAGTCTTATGAAATTTGTTTTCACTTTTTTAATTTAACAATAAGTCCAATTTGCTTAACATTTTGGGATTTATGTTCTCAAGAGAAGAGAAATTTGTATTAATAGTTATAATTACTCACATTGTCACATGCCATTGCGATTTTGTTTAACAGTTTTTAAAGTAATTCTGCCATTAATATTTATTTGGTTTCTACTTTCTCACATTTATTTTAAAATTATATTATGACGTGTACATAAAGAAATATATGGATAGAACATAGGTATTTGCTGGTAATATGTATAAATTAGACAGAAAGAAACAGTAATTTTGAATACAAGTTAAACTAAAAGTAAGTGACGCGTAGTGTGAATAAACCAATATCACAACTTCACAACGTGTGAACCAATGTTGTGTATTTTAATGTAAATATGATACATGCGATATCGACTTTATCGGGACATGTGAAATGGCGCGAATGTAGTGTAGGCGTGAAAAGTATTTATGGGGCTAAAAATACTTTTACACGAATAAAGTTGATTTCATTACCGCACTTCCTTCATTTAATAAAAAAAGGACTATATAAGCTTCCCTAAATACCTATTTTAGATTTACATTCTCAAAAGGTGTACACTTTACATATGTTTAAAAATACATGCAAATAATCGCAATCTTCCCCAGTAAGAGATATATAGTTCTACTAAACTATTTTCAATTTTATTATTGAACGATAAGCCCAACTTGCTTTAAATTTTGTATTTAGTCTCAAGAAATGTACAAATATGTATTTATAATTATAAATCCAAATATTAACTAATTCCACAAAGTAAAAAAGTTCTACTTTTGATTTCACTTTTATTATTTAACAACAAGCACAATTCGCTTTAAATTTTTTTTTTACATTCTCATTATCTCATTAGATGTACTAATATGTATTATGATTATAATTACTCATTTTGTTATATTATCGACAAATATTAACAAATTCCTCTATGAGAAAGGGTTCCAGTAAATTTGTTTTCACATTTATTATTTAACAATATGCTCAGGATACTGTTGGCATTTGCAGCCTCAAAGGGTAATACCTAGTACACAAATGTGAGTTTCCGAGTCATACCGATGCTTTGGCTTAGCGCGAAACCGCTGGAGCTGGCATTCGCAATCTCTACGGTAGCAAACATAAGCTACGGCGACATCGTCGCCCGCAACCAGTTTTTACGTCCGCCTTGTGGTCTAGAGCGGCCTCTGGAGTTAGCACCTCGAGAGGTAATACCTAGACCACGACGCCGGCCCGGTACCCAACCCGACACCGCGAAATCACAAGGCGTACCGTGACGTCACCCGATGTGACGTCATCTCCGCATTTAACCGCGTTACGCAGTACCAGCGAGTCCTCCGTGGAACCGGTGCCCGAGGACACCATCAGTGTGGTTCCCTGCTTAATATACTCCAACCCCACCGCCGCGACGCCTAGCGTCGAAGTTGAGTTAGCCCCGAGGACCGAAGGTCGCCGTCGCGACGCCGGGCGTCGTTTTTGAGTTAACGGACATTTTAGTTTTCACTACTCGGGAATCAACCCCGACGGCCATTACCGAGTGTTTGTGCTGACTGACGTCGCGACGCCACGCGTCCTTCTGGTCGAAGACGACTTGTCGCGATAGAAGCACCATAAACGCTTCAGGGACCTCAGATATCGTCTCCGGACCACCGACGAACGTGCGACGCCAGGCGTCGTTTTTCTAAAAACGCCTGATTCGACGTTACGGAGGTTGGGGAAGGCATCTACGACGGTTATCTACCGTGACCAAGACACCTTAACCGCGATTGTACCGAGACTCAGTGTTCGCTGCGACTGTAGGGAAACTAGGAGCTTGTTATGCACCAATACCGTGATTCGCTTCTGTACACAACACTTTACAACATCACACATCAACACTTATATTGTCATTTAAAAACCCTGGACTATCCCAATCCCGCTATCCGGACCGTTTGGCGCCCAGGCAACTTACGCCAAACACCTTGCGATCTACGAGAGTGCGTCACAGTATTTATAATTATAAATATCCATATTGTTATTATGTCAACAATTATTAATTCTACGAAGAAAAATAGTTCTACTTTTGATTTCACTTTTATTATTTAACAGTAAGCCCAATTCGCTTTAAATTTTGTATTTACATTCTCAATAAATGTACAAATATGTATTGTAATTATAATTACTCATTTTGTTATTATATCGACAAATATTATCTAATTCCATGAATTGAAATGATCTAATGTATTTGTATTTCCTTTTATTATTTAACAATAAGACTAATTAGCTTTGTATTTTGTATTTACATTCTTAAGAGATGCACAAATATGAATTAATAATTATAATTACTCACATTGGCACATGCCATTGCGATTTTGTTCAACATTCAAAGATTTTAATGTAATTCCACCATTAATGTTAATTATGTTTCTACTTTCTCACAATTTTTAAAATTAGAGTCTACATTATTTACCTGTACATAAAGAATTATGTGTATAAAACATAGATATTTTCTAATATTTATTAACCCTCTATTGCATGAATTATTAATTTTTTTAATAATGGCTCAAAAACATTTTTTACAAAAAAAATTTTTTTTTTAAGTTTTGTTCACTATTGGAAACATTATGAACAAATTCAACTTACAATAGAACTTTGGTCTATTGGGTCGTCTTCGCATACTATACAAAATTGTTTGATAAACAACCTCATCTAGGAAAACATCTGATAAAAAAAATTTTTGGAAATTTTGTAAAGGTGTATTTAGCTGTAATATATCAGCAGGTAATAAGCTGCTTCCTTCAAATTTTACATTTTCTATCTAAGTTTCTGTAATTATCCTTTTTCCAGTTAAATTTTTTTTTTATGTTGGTCAAATTGGGAGGAATGACCTAATTGGCAATTGACAAAGTGTATATAATGTTCCCAAATGTTACCATGATTGCCATGAATGTACACTGCATAAGAAAAGAAAAAAAATTTTTTTTAATTTTATGTTCCCGTTCAGTATGCAATAGAGGGTTAAGTAGACATACGAGTAGCATTTATAAAATAAACAAATTATTTTTTAATGTAGTAGTATCATTTTAAATGGACGGTATTGATATATATTTCTATTATGCGATTACATTCCGTATAGAGCAATGAGCAATATGTTATTTCCTGAAGAAGTTTCGTAAAAGAAACATTAATTTTGAATATAATAGGTTAAACTGGTAATAAATGATGCATAGTGTCAACAACACTAGAAAATAAACCAATATCACAACGTAAAAACCAATGCTGTGTATTTAAATGTAATTATGATACAGGCCATATTAGTTTTACCGGGACATGTGAAATGGTCCTTAACAGCTTCAAGTTTAACAATGCGCTGAGAGTGTTGCGCGAATGTATAGTGCGCACGGGATAATTTGGCATAGCTGGGCACTAAACAGTTAGGGATAATGGCCGAAAAATCAGCAAAACCAAAAGCGAGCCAAAAAAAACTCTTTTTTTTTCTTAAATATATCTACACCAAATAATAGTTATTTGTTTAACTAGGCATCAAAATACCAGATTTACAGCAGAGGGAGCCGTTTCATTGACGAAGCGAAGCCGAGGCAATGCATGCTGCCGAAGCTATAAATCTGTATTTGATGCCGAGTTGAACACATAATTTTTTTGTCGATTTGGAATTAATGTTAATTGAGTGATTATTTAATATATAAATATTTTGAAGGTTATTGCTGTCAAATTACGTTGACATGCAAGTGTTGAACGGTTGCTATGTATTTGCGTTTGTTGAGCGGTTGTTATGTAAAATATTTTTACATTCTAGGCATAAAAGTGACACTTTACAGATTGTTAGTAGTCCGCGAAGTGTAATCTTTAATGTCAATCGGCAAAAAAATAATTTTACAAATTTGAAGATTTATTTATTATTTACGGAACAAAAATCTACGTGCAATATACCATCATATAAATAATAAAAAATTGACTAAATTCATTATATAGATAAAAATATATGTACAACATACAAACACATAAATAATAATAAATTACACTGCATAAGTTTAAATCAGTATGTCATAAAAAAATATTAAAAAGAATGAAAAGTAATTAAACATCATTTTGCTAACAGACCTCTTCATCAAAACTTAATTCAAATTCTTCATTAGAATCATCGCCAACATTTACAATAAATGATTCAAGAATTACCATGGTTTGATCATCAGTTTGCCAATATTGCTTTTCTATTGCCGTCGTATGTTTTATGTATCTTTTCCAATATTCATCAGAGATGCTTAAAATTGCTTCTGAAATAGTTTGAAGTTTGAATTTTTGTACGGAAGAATGTTAATTTAAAGTTATTTATACACTAAATCATTTGTATGGCTTAAATTTTAATGCATTTTAATTACATTTCTACGTAAAAGATGTTTATATTGACAACGCCAATGGACAGAGAAAGTAAAATGTATCCCGCTGATATTTTCTGCTACTTTCCCTCTGCCGCACTACTCATCTTCTTAGTTCTTACCTACAAGTTTAGCTCTAGGGAGTTGGAAAACTTGGACTCACTATTTCAAGCAATGCGGCATTTAAGCAAAAGCTTAAATTTAACATAACGCATCGTAAGCAAACTGGTTAGTATTACATTCCTTCAGTATTCTGCGCGCACTATAGGCGCTAAAAGTATTGATCGGGTAACCCAAACTTAAATGACCAACAATGAAGAAATTAGACATTAAATTCATTTATTTTCAAATCTTAGACAATGGTTAATATAAATATTAATCAAAAATAATTTTTCCGTTTGCTATAAATACTATTACAAAAAAAAAGCTCATTCTATTACCGCACTTTCTTTATTAATTAAACAAAGGATTATATAAACTTCCCTTCAGCCGATCTCGGTGGCGTAGTGGCTGTCACTTACCTGGCATGCCGTAGGTCGTGGGTTCGAATCCCACTGAAGAGCATGGGTTTCTGTTCATATAAATACATCATCCACACTTGAAGCGACATATGATCTTTGTAGTTCGTCCGCCCCCCATCTTCGTTAAAAAAAACTTCCCCAAATATCTAATTTCGATTAATATTCTCAAAGGATTTGTTTTTACTTTTATTATTTAATAATAAGCCAAATATTGTCAATTCCAAGAAGAGAAAAAGTTCTAGTAAATTTGTTTTATTTTTATTATTTAACAATAAGCCCAATTCGCTTCAAATTTTGTATTTACATTATCAAGAGTTGTACAAATATGCATTAATAATCACTAAACTAAACTTAAATTCACCAAATCTGGTAAAATTTCACCAAAAATGGCAACACTGGAGTGGAAAGACTTAAGACTTAAATAATAAAAAGAAGTGATATTTTTTGTAAGTATTGATATTTAAATATTTATGATTTGTACAAGTTTGCTATCGTTCTGTTTTAGTATTTAAATTAATTTTTCTATTATTTCATGTAATATATATTTATATTTTATGATTATTATTGTATTCTAATTTTCATTATATTCTTGTATTATTCTTATTATATATATATATATATATATATATATTTTGTAAATCTGTTCCTATCCAATTTTGGGTTTACCTGTTTGGATAGAGTATATCAATAAATAAATAAATAAATAAATAAATAAATGTAAAGGTAGCATAATACTAGCAAAGTCATTAATTTGTTTATAAAAATTGCAAAATAACGGTTATAAAATAAATTTTATTTGTTTGATTTACATTTGTGACAATAATGGAATTCTGAATTATTAACAATAGTAATTATTGTCTAAGATTTTAAATTAAATATGTAAACTAGGCTTCAACCACAAGAGTCCCATTTCTATTATTCGGAATGTGACCTTGGGACAGCCGTAATTCATTAAAAACTGTTACTAACCGACACAGCGGCCGGCCGTCAAAGGCATCGCGGGAGTTTGACAAGACCTGACCGCTTGCAATAACACTACATCGATCGCCGCCCAAGCAGCGTTTGTTTGCGGAATTCTTTGATTCGTTTGAAACGATCGATACCAACAGGCAACGTGTTTTGAGTTTTCAGCCTACACAGTACACATTTATCTGCAATCTCACGACATTACGGGATAGTTACGGCGCGGAGGCAGATAATGAACCATGCTCGGAACTAGGAATTTCATTTTGTGGCGCAAATTACTAAAACGAAACACACCACTCTGTTGTATCATTCAGCATTTATTAAAGTCTGATTTAAAACCTACAAGTGAATTGGTTGAATAACAAACAGAAATTACTAAGTTTTTGTTTTTTTCTCTCGAAGAATAGACAGTTTCAATAATTAGACAGATTGTTTGTGATTGCTTCAATTTGAAACAATCGATAAAATTATCCATAGCTAACTTTGTGTATAATAATCATTGAACGAATAAACGTAAATAACTTCTTCATTTATAATTTTAGTTGCTTCACCAGTATATTTTTTTTTTTTTGAACGAGAAGCTTCTTCACTATCAGAATCAATAAATAAGATATTCCATTAAGAACTATAAATTTACATAAGAAGAAATCTCGTCAAGGCGGACCTTTTCCTGTAGCTTGCAAGTTATCGAAATCATACCGACTTTGGTATCAAAGTACTCAGTTTGACAGCAGTTATTAAATGGTACTATGCAATTTGGTGTATGATCTTGAACAGTAGTTTTCCTGTTGTATCTCTAGAAATAAAAAATCTGTTGTGGGCACCACAATACCTCCCGCCGAAGAATTCTTATCGAACAATACAGGAACACATATCAAAAAATGATATTTTTAACCGTTGTTTTGTTTTTCAAAAAGCACAGGTTAGCAGATTTAAATGAAATTATCAACATATAATTTTTCTTTAACGTGTTCTAATTCGTAAATGGTGACTGTAAGAGGAACATTTTCAAATAATAATTGTATATAATAATATTTGAAAAATTATTCTCAGGGCCGTGCCAACCCAGGGATGCAAGGGTGCACCGCACAAGGGCGCAAATTATAACTGTAAATATTCATTTATTTAAAATATATTGTAAACTCGGTAACTCGGATGTAGTATTTTTTCTCTGATATAGTAGGTAGTGAGTCTCACTCAATATTCCAATTTAAAAGTTTATACAAGTACATACATGGTGCATTGAATCTTGCGTCTGGTAGGCAGACTAAGCAAATTAAATTGTTTAAGTAGATCACTGTAATTATAATCATAACTAGGCCATTGTCCATTAATTCGAAAAAAGCAAAATCAAACCTATGTAAAATTAAATATTCTACAATTTCCAAAATAACATAAATTGTAGAAAAAATTAAATTTAACCGTGTTTTTTCATGGAAAACTGTTAAGGCTTCTATTGAACTGCTACTTCCTGTTGAACAATTTTATCCAAAATCTAATCAGCTCTTCATATAAATATAAGAAGCAAAAATAAACAAAATTATATTTTTTGGTATATAGTATTTTAGTTATGCGAGACAAAAAATCGGCACAGGCCACATTCACACACACACACGCACACACTATCACGCGCTCAAACATACACACAATCACGCGCACAAACACCCAAACACACAAACACATACACAAACATCATGGCGAAAATAGTAAAATCGTATTGTAGGGACCCGAGAAAGTGCTTATTCATTGGAAACTCATTACCCAACTTTCTGACCAAAAACAATACCTCCCTTACTAGAGATAGGCGGGAGGTAAAAAGGACTGACCGATGAATCACCCGTATGAAAAAATATTATATATCCGGCCTACAATATAGCAATGACATAGATAGTCACATAAATCTTTGGAATTATAAAAATACTGTTAGTTTTTGACAAATATTGAGATTTAAATGAATATAAATGTGGCATATTCTAGCATATTCAATAATTTGTTTACAATAAGTATAAAACAACGGTTACAATGTTATAAAATAATATATTTTCAATTTTTTTAACGAAATTTGACACATATTGTGATTGTGAAGTTGTTTTCTTAGTGAAATATATGTCAAAAAGTTAAATAAATAAATATATCATCACGCTATTTACCCATTATAGGTGAGGCACTCTGCTTGCGCAGATATCGGTAAGTAATATATTAATAATATATAAATAAATAGAAAATAAACAAATAAGAAGGTATTTTACTGTATCATCAAATACTATTTTGTACGATTTAAAAGTTGTATTGGGCGGATGTATTATTATTTATGTGTTGGTATGTTGTGCTTGTGCATAGATTTGTATCATAATGAATTTAGTCAATCTATTATTATTTATATGTTTGGATATTGTACATAGATTTTTTGTTCCGTAAATATAAATAATAAATAAAGCTGCAAGTATATAATTTTTTTTTTCCAATAGCAACTTGTAAAGTAGTATTTTATCCACGAATTCTCGATTCTAAAATAATACTTTTATAGTAAAACTGGATAAAGTAACTTTGCTATAGTAATGACAAAATGTAGATGTGGATATTTTCTATATTTTAAGCAAAATTACATAGCAACTTATACAGTATAAAAGTAAGCGTTGATAACAAAATTAGATGAAACAAATATTTGTCAAATTTTTAATTAAATGTTATTTTAGTTTGATTCAAGAAGCATATTAAAGGAAGGTGTTAGAAAAAATAGTGTATGCAACACAAATTAACCACTCGTGTAAATTAGATCACTTGGCTACTGCGTCGTGACCTAAACATTCCGATCGTGGTTAAAATATGTCCATTTACTAAATACATAAATAACTATAATGTAGTGTATGTATGTTTATGAAAAAAAAAAAATTTGGCACGCCTATGGTTTTTTTTTTTTCGTCCATAATGCCTAATTGTTTACAGCCCAGCTATGCCAAATTATCCCGGGCGCACTGTATACTGTATGTACATTCTTTCCTCCTACCAAGAAAGAAGCTTATGCGAGGGGTGGGGGGAGTTGTACTGCGCATGCGTCCATAATGGCGATGTGCTTGAAGCCTTGAAGGAAGGCCGCAAACGAGAAACGAGTGTAGCGAGTAGGGGTGTGCCAAATATCGATATATCGATAAGTATCGATATTTTTTTAAATTATCGAATAAATTTAATAAATTTTATTTTATCGATATATCGATAATCGATAAATATCGATATTTATCGATAAATATCGATACTTATCGATAAATATCGATACTTATCGAATAATATCGATACTTATCGAATAATATCGATAAATATCGATATTTATCGAATAATATCGATAAATATCGATAAATATCGATAAGTATCGATAAATATCGATAAGTATCGATAAATATCGATAAATATCGATAATTATCGATAAATATCGATAAGTATCGATAAATATCGATAAATATCGATAATTATCGATAGTTATCGATAAGTATCGATAAATATCGATAAATATCGATAAATATCGATAAATATCGATAAGTATCGATAAATATCGATAAGTATCGATAATTATCGATAAGTATCGATAAATATCGATAATTATCGATAAATATCGAAAAATAAAGATAAATATCGATATGTATTAGTAAATATTGATAAATATCGATAAATATTGATAGATGTGGATAAATATCGAGAATTACCGATAAATATCGATATGAAAATTTATTTATCGAAAATAATTATAATTCTGTATCGATTCTACGAAAAAAGTATAAGTATCGATAATTTGATAAATAACTTAAAAAATAACAATATTTTGAGTAGTTGATAACAAATTATCAAATAAATCCCAACATGGTCAAATATGAACAAGCAAATATCGCGCTTATTTATAGATTTAGCAATTTCTGCCATATAACATGATTTATACTTTTGAAACATGTAAATGGTAGCGGATTAGTGAATATAAATTTGTAATTTAAAATAAATAAATAAAATAAATATATCATTACGCCATTTACCCATTATGGGTGTGGCACTCTGCGTACGCAGATCTTGGTAGGTTATATATTTTTGCGTATGAAATGCGGTTACCAGCCGTCAAGTCATAGCCCCCAAAGCTGTTAGTGGAGGGGAACAACAGGGGTAAATTTAAATTGGCAACTGTCAGCTATAATATCGTATTCGATTACTAATAACAGATTTGAAATAAAAGATATTATAATTTTTAATATGTACAAAGCAGGTACGTAAATTTTGCTGTGTAGGTTTTCTTTTTTCTATAATTTAATTAATGATTATTCCAATGATGTTTTATCTTTTTGTAACATTGCCAGTATCTTTCTGCTTCTGTCGCCCATGGTTATTATTGTTTGAACTTTGTTCAAATACAGTAAGTATCATTTCTTCGAATCTGGCTGACAAAATATCACTATTTACCGCGTATCCACCGGTGGCTCACGACGGCAGACGGTTATATGTTAAAATTATTACTCATGACGCCCGGTGGGTTACGGTAAAAAAAGCTCAAAAATAGGCAAAAATAAATCAAAATCCCTAAAAACAGTAATAATTATCTTTAAAAATGCATATGCATCAGTATTTATCGATAATTATCGATATTTATCGATAATTATCGATATTATTCGATAAGTATCGATATTTACCAATAATTATCGATATTTATCGATAATTATCGATATTTATCGATATTTATCGATATTTATCGATACATATCGATATTTATCGATAATTATCGATATTTATCGATAATTATCGATACTTATCGATATTTATCGATATTTATCGATAATTATCGATACTTATCGATAATTATCGATACTTATCGATATTTATCGATAATTATCGATAAGTATCGATAATTATCGATAAGTATCGATATTTATCGATACTTATCGATATTTATCGATAATTATCGATAAATATCGATATTTATCGATAATTATCGATACTTATCGATAGTTATCAAATATCATTCGATATATCGATAAATATCGATATATCGATATATCGAATATTATCGATACTTTTTCAATATCGAATATCGATATTAAATTTTTCATTTGGCACACCCCTAGTAGCGAGCAGTAGCAGTACGCAGTAGTAGAAGTGTAGTGTTGACATAGATCTGTATAGGACAAAGTCTGTTTCATATCACTGAGTGTTGAGGTGCACGCAGTCGTCGCAGTGAAGAGTGAGCCGTTTTAAACCAGACAGTAACTGTAACCATGGCAAGATCTAAAAAAAAATTAAAAAAGGGTAAGTAGTATATTAATAAATATTGTCGTTATTGTCCATCCATAATATTTAGTTTAACCGATTTAAACACACCAACGACTTGCTTGATTATTATATTTTCCTCAAATCAATCCCACAGCACAGTATAAGTGCTATAAGCAGTAGTCGCACTCTCTGTCGGCACCTTTGATGTTTTGTACCATGTCAGATTTTCTTGCGCATCTTGCCCCGCTCTTGGACTGAGCGGCGTAGCGTGCGGCGGGCAGGGTCGGACTGGAGGAAAAAGGCCCACCGAGAAAAATAGAGTTGAGGGCCCTAATCTCTATGTAAAACGATGGTTTTACTTGGGTTCATACCAATATAGCAAGAAAATAATTAATAAGACCGTTTCACTGGTAATTTTTTCTTGTATTTTATAGTTCATAATAACTTCACACGAAATCAACAAATGAATAATTTATGTAATTTTTAAATAATAAAAATTATAATTATTTGTTTTTGTTAAATATTTAAAAATCAGCACAATTACCACAAAATAAATAATAATGCATACATTAACAAATTTTTTAGTTCTGTACTAGATGAGGCTCGGGCTAGGGTATCGTATCGAAAATTTCCAATAGGTCTTGCTCAACATTCAACATAATCAAAGCTTGCAATATATTTTCCCATATATTCGAGCATAAACGTGATTTTATTATTTTTTAAATTAAAAAGACACGTTCGCAAACCACCTGTGTATACTCCTCATTAGTTCGCTAAAATTTAATAATTAATTTTTCAAATCTACATTATCAACATTAATACGTTTTGGAATCAACTTAAAAATTTCTATATTATCTTGATTTTTTAATAATTCTTTAATACTGTTAAAATTTCTAGAATTAAGATTAGTGATGCAACGTGATGATATATTTATTTTTATTTTACGATTACGATTAACAATTTTGATAATCGCCGATTTCAATTACGATTATTTAGTACAAATAGGTTAATTTAATAGTATCAAAATAAAAATGAACAATTTATTGTAAAATAATTTAATTATTCATTAGTTTCGATTATAAAATAAGAAAGTCGGACACTTTTTATTTACAAAAAAACAGATTTCACATGTTAACTGCCTATGTTAACATTTACGTGTATTAATATTGAATTATTTTATATAAAATTTAATTTATAAATATCGTCTCTTCCAAGGGCCCAAAAGAAGGTTAGCGCCCACCGAGAAATTTCTCGGCATCTCGCTGGGTTCAGTCCGACCCTGACGGTAGGCGATCAATACTGAAACTTTTAGTCCACAGAGCGGGACTTATCGCTTCAAGGCCAAATTTTCACGTTACAATAAAACCCTGGGAATGCGACTACTGCTTATAGCACCTATACTGTGGCTGTAGCGTGTTTTAAACACGGATTATGATGCAGGTATAATTAAAAATAATTTATAGGAAGGTAACTAAAACGTTATTTACCTTTCTCCTAGCAACCAGGCCAAAATAATAACTACAATAATGTCATTTGAATTATTGAATTATGAGTCAAAAAATGATATACCGCGTCTTTACTTTTTTTTAACTAAAGCAAAATAAAATAAATTATATAATCACACCTTTTACTTATTATGGGCGTGGCACTCTGCTTACGCAGATCTCGATAAGTGATAATTTTACCAATTGCACATTTAAATAAACTTTTCCTATTTCACGTACACAAAGTCAATTTTGTGGCACTGTTTTTCTCAAAAACAATGCTACAAAATTGAATTTTGTGCAACTGTTTTTGGGGAATTTATTATTTGTAAAATCAACAGTCTGTCAAACTTGGGGCTATTATTGCTCACGTGAAATTATTGAATCGGAGCCCCTGCGTCGGGGTTGCGGCCTGGGACCCGATAGGCCCCGCGGGCAAAGCGCCTTGGTGACCAGTGGCATATTAAACATTTTATTTTATTTTTATTGAATATATGAACGTGAAATAGGAAAAGTAGTATGAACAACTCGTGTTACAATGCCTAATTGTAATACTCGTATTTTGTGCAACTCGCCTGCGGCTCGTTTACGCAAACTATACTCGTATTACAAAATAGGTCATTGTAACACTAGTTGTTCAATATACTATTTTGAAATAACTGTTCATAGTTGCCTTGAAGTTTTAAATTATGGCAACTCGCTAAATTTTAATGGAACTATTGACAAAGTTACACAAATTTATTAAGAGAATTGTGTTTCACGAGAAATCATTTTAATTGGTACACGTATAATCTCTGAGTAACGAAACGTTTACGGTCCGACCTTTACATTTGATACCCAAAATTACCTTGCTAACATAGTATTTAATTTTGTTACACTCGTTATGGATGACGGAGTGGATCACACGTTTAAAGATTTAAATTAATTTCAGGTCTCAAGACACACCATGCAAATATCAAAAATGGACTTAGTCCACAGTCGACCCCAAAAAAAAATTATCGAAGTATAACGCCGTTAACACCCAGAGTTTGTAAGATGAATTAGGAATAGTATCTGAAATAGTTTTTGTAATTTTTAATTTTAGGTTTAGAACGATTAGATTTAAACATAAAAAGTACCAACCATGGGTTCTCCGATAATTCCATATCTGTATCGCCGGGTTCAGGTAGTAAGTATATTTAATATATTACTACGATTGAAAATTAAAAATTTGCAATTTTCATAATTTTGTTAAAAGTAAATGTTATGTTGTACTATAATATGTCATTTTTAGTTTGGAAAGCGGAAAACAATTTTTCGACTGCTGATATTATTGATTCGACAACTAATTATACTCCTATTACTAGAATAGGTAATTTTTTTAAAGCAAATGCGAAAAATCCGAATTTACATTCACTTATTTTTAGAAGCTAAGCGACAACAAACAATACATTTGCGGCGTCGTTTATTCCAAAATGAGCAGACACCTACGTCAGAATCAGGTAATTATGCCATAAACCCAGTCAGCATATATGGTTTATAAAGAAAATACATAATCCTTTGAGGGCACACACGTGACATGATGATGTAATTAATTATCATATATTCGTTATCTTAAATGTCAAATTATGACAAACTAACATTCTTAATTTTTCTAAATTATAGTAATAATAATAAAAATAATGTACTGTCGGCTTTCAACTTTCCTTATAGCTCTAATACATTGATATGTACCTTTATTTTATAACTACATATTACATTAAATTTTGTAATTATGTTTTATATGCAAATGTATTTAAAGACACACAAAACACCCAAGCCCCCCCCCTCAGGGGGGGGGGGGTAATCGAAACCGCTTTGAGCGATGTTAAGACCTGCTGCTTTAACACGCTCGCTCATCGGCCCCGGCTTAATTATTTTTTAATCTAATTTACAGCCAATTTGACGTTTAAGATATTGAACATGTAATCCAATGTCACTAAAATAAAATAAATAAATATATCATCACGCCTTTTACCCATTAAGGGTGTGGCCCTTTTCTTATGCAGATCTCGGTAAGTGATATGTTTTTGCGTATGAAGTGCGGTTACCAGCCGTCAAATCATAATCCCCCCCCCCCCCCCCCCCCAAGATGTTAGTGGAGTGGGAACCACAGGGATACATTTAAATTGGCAACTGTCAGCTGTGGAATTCGAACTGAAGATCTCACGATCGACAGTCCGATGCGTTACCACGGAGCTACGTCACTAAACCACGATAAAAAGCTAGTAGTAGATTATATTTTTCAGATGAAGATCCTTTTCAAGAAAATAGTGAAGATGATTCAGATTATAAGCCAGATTCAGACTTAGGTATATTTTTAAATTAAATTTAACTTTAAATAAAAGAAGGTTTCGGGGTTACTACGATTGTAAATATTAATACATATTGAATATTTCAGATTACAAATTAAATTTAACTAGTGAGGAAGAACGTATACCATGTGAATCAGGAGCAATAGAGCTACATGAATCTGATTTACCGAATTTAGAAGACAATGAAAATTCGTGTAAATCTTCGAGAACACAGGGTAATTAGACACATAGACGACTTAGATCATACGATTACACTTGGTACGTTAATCTAGTATAACTGTTGTAGCATAATCGAACAAAATCTATCAGAAAATTTAGTACTCATTTATTATTTATTAATTACCAAAGAACCAAATTTATTACGGTTATTTCTTAAAAAATAATTGTTGTTGTGCCTGCTTGACGGTTAAGCTAGCACAATTCCACAAAATATATATAAAAATAGCTAGCACATAATAATAATTGGTTACTAATTAATTACTAGATATTTACAAAATAAATAAAAATTCTGAACTTGTGTGCTGTTTTTTCTGATCGGCGCGACCATGTGGGTCACCACATAAAAATTACTTTCAGATAAATAGATATTGATAATTATTAAAAATAACTTGAGCACATCCAGTTGTAATGAATTTTTTAATTACTTTAGCACCAGTTTTAATGTATTTTATAATGCTTTAATAAACTATGTAATATCGTAGCTCACGTTTGGTTTAATTAACTTAAGCACAACTAATTGTAATGAATTTTGTTTCGCTCATGGTCGTGCTGACAGATCAGATAAGTTCATTACCAGAGTTTTTTTATAACTAATTAATTTATAATTAATCATGTAGTAATCAATTCCTTAATCCTATGCATTTATTGCGATGAATAACCAGAGAAATGCTTTCGCGTATTAGTACAGTTGTATGATCTAAGACATCAGATACATACATAATATGTTGCACGAAATTGATTTTTTTGTATATTTTCAGACATACCAGGAAAAACAAGTGCGCCACAATACACACAAAGTTCAATCGTTGAAATTAAATTAGGTGCTCAACCAGTATTTTTGCCTAAGTCAACTGGAAAAAATGACAAGCAATATTTTTGTGTAAAATGTAAATGTTTGGTGAAGAAATTTGCTCGCCACATTGAGAGACAGCATAAATATGACGAAGAAGTGAAAAACATATTAAGTTTCCCAAAAAACAGTCACCAAAGAAAAAAAATGATAGATGATTTACGGAAACGTGGTACGTTTATATACAACACTGATACAAGTACTAACACCGGTGATTTGATTGTTACCCGCCGTCCACAGTTATCGAAGAACCGTGAAGTAACTGATTATAATCCTTGCCCAAATTGTAAAGGTTTTTATAAAAAAGACTCTTTACATGTTCATTATAAGAGATGTGTCAATGTTAGGAGTGCTCCCAGATCTTTACGTGCACATTCTGAAATTTTAAAACAACATATTTCTGAAGCAGCTAATAATAGAATGAAAAATGATATTATTCCCGGAATGCGGTCAGACGAGATTAAAAATGCTATTATACAAGACAAATTAATTTTACAATGGGGTTCACGGTTGTGCCAAAGTCACTCATGTGACAAATATTTGACAAATTTTATTCGCCAAAAGTTACGTCTTCTTGGCCGTCTTTTAGTAACTATTCGGAAACTTGATAAAACAGTTACTGATTTAGCGTCAGTCATTGATGCAAAAAAATTTAATTCATTCGTTAAAGCAGTAAACCTAGTGGGTGCACTTGATGAAGAGACTGGCGTATATAAAGCACCAACTTTGACAACAGAATTGGGTTCTGATATAAAAAAGTGTGCTAAAATTCTAATAAGTAATTATATTAAAAATGACGATGAGGAGTCAAAGATTAAAGTTGAAAAATTTTTATCAGTTTTTGAAATGGATTACAGCGTAATAGTAACAAAAACAGCACTAGAAAATCGAAAACGGTCTCACTGGAATAAACCGCAACATTTGCCTCTTACAAAAGATATAAAATTGTTGCACAACTATTTAAATAATGAAGCTACAACAACGTTCGATCATTTAATTACACATGGTTTTGATTATGATAAGTGGTGTAGGTTGGCTAAAGCAACCATGTTACAAATACTTTTGTTCAACAGAAAACGTGTGGGTGAAACTGAGCGTATTTTAATATCTGATTATGAAGGTAAACACACTATATCAAAGGACTCGGATATATATGCAAGTCTATCGGAAATTGAAAAAATAGTTGCTACTCGATATTATCGGATAGAAATTCGTGGGAAACTCGGACGTGGAGTGCCAATATTGTTATCAAAATTACAAAGTAGCTACATCGAAACTATTTTACAGTTGAGAACGGAAGCTGGTGTTTCCAGTGACAATCCTTACGTTTTTGGTGCCCGAGGATCCGAGAAATATTTTTTAGCTTGTAGATCATTGAATTTCATAGCTCGACAGTGCGGCGCAAAAGAACCTCATTTACTTACAGGAACACAACTTCGAAAGCAAATCGCAACCGTATGTCAAATTATGTCATTGACTAATAGCGAACAAACTGCCTTAGCTGACTTTATGGGACACAACTTAGATATCCATAAGATTCATTATAAGTTACCATCGGATGCTATTCATTTAGCTAAAATATCTAGAGTTCTAATTGCAATGGAGCAAGGCGATATAAACAAGTTTAAAGGACAAACTTTCGATTCAATAAATGTTGATGATGTCGTAGAAGACCAAGACATTGGTAAGTAAAAGGTTTAATTTTATTAGACAAATAATTAATTTTTTTCTTATTATTAGGTGTAACAACGTCAAACAATGCAAATTTAAATGTGCAAAAAAGTGAACCAGATGCAACAGGAAATTTGGATAACGTAGAACCAAATTTACCATTATATTTAGAAAACAGTGAAAATTCATATGACATTTTGACAACACAGGGTAATTTTTTGTCTTCTTATAAATCCAAAATACGAAGTGGCAGTGTTATCACAAAGTTTGCCTAAATCTTATGCAAATCATACTGATGTCAAATTTACATACTTTCATCCAATCAGCATAAAAAATACAGTTTTTTGTTCTGCTACGTCTATACTTACCTCAAAATGCTCTACTTACCTGTACTTTTCCGCGTTTTCAATGAACACCTTGTTTACTTAGAGAATATAAAAGTTTGTTTTATTTTTATAAATTATTTCTTTTTCAGGTACAATAGAGAACGAAGAACTTTTGTTATCACCAGAAGCAGCATTAGTTAAGAACCGGCGCTTTAAAAAGAAAAACCCTCAAATTAAACCAAAAAATGATAAAAGTAAGAATTCTTCAGTTATTATTTCTAAGTAGATTTTTTTACAACTCTATGCTATCTTCAAAAAAAAAAAAAACAGTTTCTTTATTCAAGGTACTATTAATATCATTATTTATGTCAAATGTATTGTATCCTTCAATATTGCTTATCGTATTCGGCTAGATTTATAAATTAATATTGTTATTGCAGAAAAGCCTAGTTTTATCCCCAGAAGAACCTGGATCACCCCTGAAAAAAAGGTAATGAGAAAATTATTTTCTCAATATCTGGGAGAGAAGACACTACCATCAACAGCCGAATGCCACCAAGCATCTTTAAATCATGATGCTTTAAGCTCAAGAACTGCTGAACAAATCAAAGCCTGGGTGAATAACGAAAATAAAAAAGTCACCCGAGTGTAACAACAAGTATCGTCGTGTACATCAAACCAAAAAAATGATAAAAGTAAGAATTCTTCAGTTAATATTTTTAAGTAGATTTTTTTAACAACTCTATGCTATCTTAAAAATAATATTGAAATAAAAACAATTTCTGGATTTCAGTCACAAATTAAAAATTTTATTCCAACCTCTACCGGTTTCTAACCCACTTGGGTCTTCTTCAGGAGGTGAAAGTCAAAACATTAAAAATAAAATAATGTAAAGAAACCAGTAGAGGTTGGAATAAAATTTTTAATTTGTGACTGAAATCCAGAAATTGTTTTTATTTCAATACAAATCACAGTCAAGAAGCGTACACATTATTAAAAATAATAGTTTCTTTTTCTACTATTAATAGCATTATTTGTGTCAAATGTATTGTATCCCTCAACATCTTATTCGGCTAGATTACTAAATTAATATTGTTATTGCAGAAAAACATAGGCGCAGAACTTGGATCATCTTTTAAGAAAACAATACGAATGCATCAAATTGTATTTTTGTTCAGTTCTAGCGTAATTTTTTTTTCTGTATAGATAAAAGAGCTCAAGTTTTATTTCAATAAAATATATTTAAACAACATTCCTCTTTTCTTTTAACTATTCCTAAAATGCTAACCGCAGATAACTAATTAATCGATCAACTGATGAATCGAATTATATTAACAGCGAGTAATTGATTCACAGAATAATCGCGATAGCTGTGCAGGGCTGGTAACCGTACGATAGAAATACCGATTATTTGTTAGACTGCTTCACTCAAAATTTGACTAACTGTTCATTTTTATTTTCGAAATTTATACCAACCGGTTTTCCAGTTAATCTCAGTTAACGACCTAGCGGTCGTAAAATGTTTTGTCAACTCAAAAACCAGCCCATAATATGAATAATGAAAATGATGTCCTATATTACAAACCATACTGCTGTAAGTAAACAATGCGCACCATTTTTAACATTTTAAGAATAAAAATAATTCGCATATAAAGGCTGTTGAATTGAGCTATGTAACATAGGGAATACAAAGACACGTATTTTATGTGATGATTGTTGCTTTCCTAATTAGACCAAAAGTGTAAATACAAAAAGTGTTTAGAATTAAAAATTGCATCCAACAAGTATTTATTTGTTGCTTAATTGTTTATTATACAAGAGTAAGAAGCAACTGAAAAACTGATTTTATAAAGAAAATTACGGATTGAGAGTTCTATTGTAAACAATAAAGCAAAATAAATTTTATTATAATCTTTGGCAGTTACGTATTTCCCATATAATACCATTTTATAATTGTTATTTATGTATGTCGAAGTTACTTGCGAGAAAGTCAGTTTTCGTTCGAAGTACACACAAAAGTATTAAAAATTGTTTTATTTCATTGTTATCCAAAGAACTGTAATTTTCTTTATAAAATAAATTTTCACATACTTCTTACTCTTTCATAATAAACAATTAAGCAACAAATAGACACGTGTTGGATGCAGTTTTTAATTATACCAATTTTTCATATTTACATTTTTGGTCTAATTTAATTAGGGATGCAACGGTCAACATAATGAAAAATATCATTGTATTATTGCCGTGGGTGGAAGATTGAAGGCCCTAGGGCGTCTCGTTCAAAATTACATAAACAATGAGAATGTTTAAAACATGTACACACACGCACTGGTATTTACGTCGTCGGAGCACTCACTGACTGGCAGGTGCTGTGGATAGCGGCTGCGCTTCGGCGACGGCTGCAGTCGGGTAGTTCCTGGCGGAGTCGGTGTAGCGACGGCAGGGGTCGTTAATCTAGTGCATTGGGATACGGCGGCGTCGGAGTGGCTGCGTCAGTCTGGAAGACCCTCACTAGAACTAGAATCCTGTTGTGCGAGACTGATTCTAGTAGCAAAATTCTCCTTTTGTACCCGAAACCTTGTGTTGTCTGTGAACCGTTGTCATGGTAACGGCACGTATTTTTTTAACGCGTGGCAACTGGCAAATTTAGAAAACGTTGTCGTTTTTCATTGTTAAAAAAATCTGATGTGGCCAGCACATAACCTCCCGCCCAATACTACTACGGTACAAAATAGTATTTGATGATACAAAAACATACCTTCTTATTTGTTTATTTTCTATTTATCTATATTTGAGAATTTTAATTTTCTTTCGTGTATTTATTTAATTTTTTAACATATATTTCACTCAGAAAACAGCTTCTCAATCACAATGACATATGTCACATTTCGTAAAAAATTGAAAATTTTTAAATGTTTCCATGGTGTACTAGGAATGCAAGATTTGTGAAATCTAATTTCTTTATATTTTATTATCTCTAAATCTAATGAAAATTAATAAAATTAGTATAATCAAAACACATGTAAAATTAAATATTCTTCAACTTTGAAAATAACATAAATTGTTGAAAAAGGAAATTTAACCGTGTTTTTCACGAAAAACTGTTAAGGGCTTCAAGTAAAGTGCTACTTCCGGTTGACTAATTGTATCCAAAATCTAATCAGCTCTTCATTTAAATATAAGAAGCAATAATTCACAAAATTGTATTTTTTGGTATTATAGTATTTGAGTTATGCGAGACGAAAAAATTATCACAGACTACACACACACATACATACATACATACATACATACAGACATCATCGCGAAAATAGTAAAATCGTATTGTAGGGACCTTAAAACGTGCTTATTCATTGAAAACTCACTACCCAATTTTTTGACCAAAAACAATACCTCCCTTACCTAGAGGTAGGCGGGAGGTAAAAATCACTGTGGCTGTTTTCCCAGGTAAAGAAATTCTGCGTGGCATTTCTTTGATAGATTCTGATATAGCTGTTTTGACAGAGTTGTTCAGGTTAAAAATGGCTCCCGGTAAACAACCCATGTATATATTGTAATGATTCACCCTGGTTTCGCTTGTTTTTCTGTTGTTTTTAGTTTGAACTTCATACATCATATCGACTTTTACTAGCTAACCTGGTTCTTGTTTGTTTACTTTGAAAATGTATTTATATTTCATTGTTTCATTTTCGTTGTACCTGAAATGTCAAATTATACATACCTTCTTATTTATTTATTTTTTTATTTATATTAGAGAAATTTAATTTTATTCCGTATATTTATTTTAGACATATATTTCACTAGAAAACAGCTTCACAATCAAAATGGCATGTGTCGCATTTCGTAAAAAAGTTTTTCCAAGGTGTTCAAGGAGTGCAAGATTTATGAAATCTAATTTCTTTATATTTTATTAGCTCTAAATGTAATGAAAATTAATAAAATTAGTGTAATCAAAACAAATGTAAAATTAAATGTTCTACAACTTTCAAAATAATATAAATTGTTGAAAAAGGAAATTTAAAAGTATTTTTCACGAAAAACTGTTAAGGGTTTCAAGTAAACTACTACTTCCGGTTGACCAAATTGAAATATTTAATATTAATTAGAAATTTAAAAACGTTATAGTACATCTTTCGGCGTTGGCTACACTGGACACTGAATGTTTCTGCTTCGCCCACATGACAATTTGACTGAGATACGCGAACGATGTGAACTCGCTGTCTGAGCCGGATTTACGCTTTTGCGCGCCCCGGGTGAAACTAATTCTGGCTCCCTTTTAATAATATCTTGTCAAGGACAATCGGGTCAATGACCTGTAAACCACATGACGAAGTCAAGGTCAAACATTTTGGGTCATCAACATTTCTCCCAACTAGTACCGTTTCACTATAATAGTGATAACAAGTTGGCTAGCTGTCTCCATGTATTGTGCTCTAATTCCAATCTAGAGTTGCTATTTAATCTTTACCTTGACCTTTGACCTAAATTCTGATGTCACGCATCCCTAGGGAAACATCCCTTCTCCCCTTTACATCCTATACATCCTTAACCTTTTACCAGCCGTCAAAATTTTTACGCCGGTTCTTAATCTTCTACAACCCCCTATCCATTCATATATATATATATGTAATACTATATATTAAAAAACCATTTTATTTTGCCTTATTACTTGCTCAGCTTACTTCTTATTATACTTCCCTGAACCCATAGGCTCTATTAGCCCTACAAAAATCTCAAAAAGTCCAGTTGTTTTACAGGACTTTTCTCCTATAAAACTCCAAGCTGATTAACATTCGAATATATGTTTATTACTTCAAATTAAGCAGAATTAAGTAAATTTATATTTGAATATATTTTGCCGCCTTTACCCAAACTGCGAATTTTTGTCGTCCTTTTTATTTTTTATAAACACATCTACTCATCTACAATAATTACCCTAGATACAGAATGTTATAAAATAATTCCTTTAATATATTACCTCCAAGATAAGGGACACTTGGTTCATGCACTCGTTAATAAATTTGATTTTTTAGCGATAATATTATTAAAATCAAAGAATTTTTAATCAATTCACATAGAATATACATAAACAAATTTGGATTAAGTATTCATAAGTATTTATCTATCTGAAGATCTCTGAAAAACATTCGAAATATATTCAATTGGGATCAATTGATGGAATGAAACCCTTAATACGTACATAATTTAATGTAAGCTTGGAATGTATTTTAGATATTTTCTGCATACTTTCTTAACTGGTATATAAAAAAATACGTTGAGACAAATCCATGGTTAGAAAATCCTTAATACATAATTTTATGTAATATGTTTTACATATTTTACACATTAGCAAAAATAAAAAACCAAAAACATTATTACGAAGCCATTCAAGCTTGTTTTGAAGATGAAAGCAAACAGTCATAGCTCAGCGACGGAGTGTTGTCGTTTGACACATAAGATTCTAGATTCGATTCCATTAAAATTTACTTAATTAAATTCTATTTTAAAATAAAATTATAACAAACATTATAACTAAATAAGTAACATCATATCGGGTGTCTTTTTTTAAACTATAAGCTCAAATATGTTTTTCAACCAATTCAATTAAAAGTTTTTAATCATATTTCTAAAAATGCTGAATGATAGATTAGAGTGATGTGCTACGTTTTCCGTTGTAGTAATTTGCGCGACAAAATAAAACTTCTGCGACATGACTATCTCGCGAGGTCGCGCAAAAGCGTAGGCCCAGGTCATGTGACGCGTTGCCTGCCTGGGTATCGTTTCAATCGAATACTGTATAAAGAAACTACTATTTTCTTCAAACGTCATAAAAGTAAGTTGTTGCGTACTTGTATTCAACAAGCAGAAGTTCAATATTGTCGCCGCCGGCGTAAAAGTATTTCCTTGGCAACACATTTACTCCGGCTGCGGACAAAGTAAAATATCATGCAAAATAGTAAGGTTGTAATTCAATAATTTGACAGTTAAGAATAAAACAAATAAACAAGAATAACAAAATAACATATTCAGTGACTACTAGAAATACTGGATATGGTTGAATATTTGTAGAAGTTTTGAGCATTTTTTAATGTTTTAATGTCTATTATCTATGTTTGAAGTAAAAATAGAATGTGTTATTCGGAATAAATGTGACTTTGTATGCTTCGCATGTAATTGTCCGACTCGCTTCGCTCGTCGTTCAAATTTACATGCTCAGCACCCAAAGTATTACATTTACTGCTAATAACACAATGTACTATTCAAAGTTATACACCAAATTGCATGGAACCATTTAATACCTGTTGTCATACTGAGTTAATTGATGCCAAACTCGATATAGTTTCGATAACTTTTGTATCATCTGCGACCATACTTGATTTCAGAACACAATACGATTCATCGAGCTAGGTATCGACCGTTTCAAACGTATAAAAGGATTCCGCAAACAAACGCGGCGTTGGCGGCGATCACGGTACTGGTAATGACAGCGGTGTCCTTGAAGGCCGGCGCCGCTATCGATTAGTAAAAGTTTTTAATGAATCAGAAATGTACTGCCCCAAGGTCGCATTCCCAAATATCAGTGTGTAGGCGTTGCTGAAATACTTGTGCTTAAAGCCTTGTTTGCAACATGTTTCAAATTTATCTACTTATTTAAAAATTTTACTGAACATTAACTATTGTTAATAATAATACTATTATTGTCATACTTGTAAATCAAACAGAAATAAATTTTATTTTATTGCCGTTATTTAATTATAATTAATTATAAACAAATTATTGAATATGCTAGAATATGCCATCTTCACATTCATTTAAATATCAAAACTTATAAAAATTATCTGTTGTTTTCATAACTCCGACAATAAGATCTATATAGTTATCGATTTTTTCTTATATTTATATGAAGAGCAGATTAGATTATGGATAAAATTGATCGTCCGGAAGTAGCAGTTCACTAGAAGCAGTTTTCCGTGAAAAAAACATAATTAAATAAAATTTTTCAACAATTTATTTTATTTTGAAAATTGTAGAATATTTAATTTTACATCTGTTTTTATAACAATAATTTTATTAATTTTCATTAGATTTAGAAATATTAAAATATAAAGTAATTAAATTTCATAAATCTTGCATTTCATGTACACCATGGAAACACTTAAACATTTAAATTTCTTACTAAATATGGATAATTGACATTGATGTCAAAAATTAAATATGCTTTTATTTATTTAAACCAAGTTTAAAATTTAACTTACGTTGGTGCAACCGGGCATCCGATTTAAACTTGTGCATTGTTATTTATTATTTATGTGTTTCTATGTTGTGCATAGATTTGTATCATAATGAATTTAGTCAATCTGTTATAATTTATGTTTGTATATTTTACATAGATTTTTTCTTCCGTAAATATTAAACAACTTATTAAAATAATATTGACAATTTTCACACTGATCTATTTAAAAGTATAACATTTTATATATATATATATATATATAATGTAAAAATATGCATACTCTTGTTTGCAGTTTAGTGTGATTTTCTTCATTATATTCAAACAAGTAAGTTCAACTGTCTATACCTATTACTCCAATAGTAGTATATGTTCCAACAAAACATGGATGTAGCACAAATAGTCTACATTCAAAATATTAGTATGTAGAGACATCTACAATTGTTACCGTGAACTTAAACCAGCAGGTCCATTTAATAATTTTACATAAAAAATAGCTTTAGCGCGCCATCTCTTGGCAACAGCCGGGTTCCAAACTTCATGCTAATATTATGAGCTACTAATGCAAATTTAATTAATGTATTTGATTTTTTTACTAAATTGATGTTGATATACTATTTAAATGATAGACTTCTATCTATAATAAAATATTCAGTAATAATACTCAAAGTATAAGCATGGGTTTCGTACTTCGGTAGGAGCAAACTTCGGCGGGTATCATGATATATATATATATATATATATATATATATATATATATATATATATATGTATATGTATATGTATATATTTATTTTAACAATACAAAAACATATTTCATTTGAAAAAAATATTTAAACAAAATAAATTTTGGCACTATGTGCCAGAAAAGCAATGAAATATAGCTCAGAAGCCTTTATTTAATTTATTGGAATTAAAAATAAAGACAAAAAACGCACCACAGGTGGGCGTGGTCCCACAGTGAAAATTTTTTCAAAAAAATAATGAAAAACAGACCTGATTTAAAAAAATTTTACACTGCACCTATTCACAGCACTGCTATAAACAACCTCACGCTGAATTCGTAAATTATTTTACGAATAAAACCACTTTTTCACAAAGATAACTGCGGACGGCTCGCTGGCAGGTGTTACCGCTAACAGGTACGTACGCTAACTGTGTAAGTAATTTATATGACAGATTATTGGAACCAATTATTTCTTGCCAGATGCAGGAATTATAATACAGACAAACCAATAAGTACACATATTCCGTGATCCTACTACGGGATATCTTTTTATCAACTACAACTTTCTTAAAACTATATTGAAATTAAAAAATAATACATGTTCTGAAAGAGGAAGGTTCAACGAATATTTCCATATTTAATACATGTATTAAACTTTTTGTTATTATTATTTTTACAGTCATCTAAACTGCATGACTTTATACAGTGTATAAGTGCATTAAACATGGAATATTCTCGTGCTTCAAATAAGAATTATAACAAAGTGCAATACATGAATTGTATACTGAAATTACCGCTGAAATTTCCAACAGTATTCAGTTTGTATATTACCAATTATCCACAACGAAATAACATTGTGAAAACTGCAAGCAATAAGGTGTTACAGATTTAACTAAATTATATTTGCTCTTACAATAATTTCAACATATTTTATTATTATTATTTTAGACACAAATTGACACAAACTTTTGATTTTTGGTGCATATCCAATCGATTTCCTTTTCAAATACCCATTTAGATTATTATATAGTACAGCTTTCTTGTGGTGCGGTTCACGTCACTATCTTCTTTCTCACTTTCTCCCACTATTGCTAATTTGGTTCAAATCAAGAGAGAAAGAGAGAAAGAAGATAGTGACGTGAACCGCACCACAAGAAAGATGCACTGTACTTCTTTATATCTATATATTTTTATATTCTGTAGAAAAATAAGTTGTTAGTACTTCCTTTGTAGGGTTCACTAACAGCCTTTACCTTCCACCAATTTTCGACAATATTTTATTTTCTTTTAATACGCTTTTGTGACTTGGTTGGTACGATTTCTGAAAGTACAGCGTTCGCAGCTTCTTTTTTATCTTTAGTAAAATATCGCTACGCTCGTGTTTGAATTGATCCATTATTGACAAAAGATTAGCTTTACGTACTTGTGTCGTAAATAACTATTAATATATCTACTTAACCTTCATGGACAAACTCTTTAATAATCCATTCGTTTTTTCAATTTTTACAACTAACAACAGTTACATTCATCGTTTACTCTCTGCACGTATATCATCATTTGAGTACCTAAGAGAACCTAAAATTTTTTATTATTTACCATGAAAAGAACAGTTTTAATAAACAATATATATATATATATATATATATATATATATATATATATATATATATATATATATATATATGTTTATCCATTTTGTTTTTTTATTTTTAATTAAATATATATTGTGATGAACCGTCCTGATTTCTTAGTTTGTTCGTTTGACGTCATCACATTTTGCTCAGTGCTTCAACTCTTATCTTTGGTAAATCTTCAATGTGTCATTTATCTTGTCGACCAAACCTACAATATGAAAAGGTATTTTGTAAAATGTTTAAACTCACCTGTAAAGTATAAATTAACTATCGTCCAAAGTTAATTCATGACATAAGTTTGACAGATTTTCAAATGACACATAAACGTCAAAACACTGTATTTGTAATGTAAACAAAAACAGTTTGTAAACAATGAAGCATTGTTGTTGCTTTATAAACTGATTGGTTTAGATTCAGGGTGGGGGCGGGGCTTATGGGTATAAAAGGCGGCACGCAGCCGTCGGAGAATCAGACCCGTGGTGAGTTTAGTCCGCTACAGGTCAACCTAACGTTTTAGTGTGTTGAGTCCGCTACAGGTTAACCTAACCTCTCAGTGTGTTGTGTCCGCTGTAGGCAAAATAAGTGACGTGTCTCTGTCCGTCACCAACAGTCAGTTATAAAGTAAAAATAAATACTTCCAGGTAAATAATTAATAAATAGCATTTAAAGTTCTGAAGATCCGTTGGCCGAAAGGCACTGGATCCACTAATTATTGTTTGTATATATTTATAAATAAAATTATTTTTAACATATACAGAATTTATTCATTCTTCAAGAACCCTACCCGACTCCACAGAGCTTCCGGCAACATATTCCCCTTGTTGACAGTTTTTCAGGGAGGAATCTGGGCGACGAGGTGCTAACTATTACCGACAGCATCTCTGTCGTCACAATATATATATATATATATATATATATATATATATATATATATATATATATATATATATATATATATATATAATTAAAAATAAAAAAACAAAATGGATAAACATTGTAATGAAAATAATTTTTCTAAATAAACTCGTATACAGGATGGAGGTTGAATCGAAGGAAGTACCATAACGTTTTCAATGCTATTTTTGATTTCCCTAATTATTTTACATTAAAAAGATTGATAACATAATTGATGCAGAATTTTTTCCTCTATGGTAAACTATTTAAAAAAATTGATGTAAAATAATAAGGGAAGCCAATAATTGAACATTTCAATTATAACATTGGGCTGGTGCGTCCTTCGATAACCACCGTGTATAGGAAACCAAATTTAAAAAAATTTGACTCCCGGGCCAATCGTTCCATTATCTTCAGGCATTGTACCTTCTGATGAAGAATCATAAAGAAGTTCTTCGCTAATATCAGGCATAAAATCTTCATGGACAAACTCTTTAATAATCTATTCGATTTTTCAATTCATTATAAATTTTTTTAAAACTTACAACAGTTATATTCATCGTTTACTCTCTGCACCTATATCATCATTTCAGTACCTAAGAAAACCTAAAATAATTTTTTATTGAACAAGAAAAAAACAGTTTTAATAAACAATCTATATTAATATATATTCTTTATATTTCCAGAACAAAAAACAATACAAAATTATTTAATTAAAAATAAAAAACCAAAATGTATAAACATAGTAATAAAAATAAGTGTTGACTCCCGGGCCGATCGTTCCATCATCTTTAGACATTGTCCCTCTGATATAGAATCATAAAGAAGATCTTCGCTAATTTCAGGCATAAAAGCTTTAGCTTTCATCCAAGTCCGACGAATCAGAAGAATTGGAATTTATTAACGAATTTTTAAAATTTTTGTCTTTTTCGTTTTGTGCGAGATTTACAAATATCTAAATCACTATCGTTGGACGACGATATTACTTTTCGTTTATGTAGTGAATTTAGATATATTAACCTATAAATATAAATGTTTCAGATGTAATTAATTGCATGTAAATTAGATGGGTAACACATTTTACAAAAAAACATATCTCGAATGTAAAAATGTGGAAAATTACGATTAGAGTTTGTACAATTATCGAAAATACAAATGTAGAATGTTGGAAATGTTACAAATGTCGAATGTTATAATAATGAAAATTATATTTAGGTATTATTCGACATTTGTGTATAGTATTTCACATGAATCAAGATATACTCTTGATCTTGTTTCGGTCTTGTCTGGAAAGCAAACAAGAAGTATTTTCCATTTCCCAAGACAAGGCAAGAAAGTATCATCAAGGATCAAGATTTCTTGTCAAGAAATCTTGATAATAATTTTTTGCATTCTACATTTATTAACAAATATTTTAGCTATTTATCCCATTAATAGTAGTATATATTTTATTTAATTAAATTGTATTATATATTATTTTGTATTTGTATTCTTTTCGTCGCTAATTTTGAGAAAATCTGTTACTTTTTATTAGATTGAAAGGAAGAAATATTATTATGGGATAAAACCAATTTCGATTCTCGGCTAGTGGAAGAAGGTGGATCAATTTAAGTATAGCTAGATTCTGTTAAATTGGTTTCATTACTATCCGAGTAAACCTGATTTATATTTCTTTTAATACCCATTATTTTAAATAAAAAGCATAACATATCTAAGTGCACCGCGACGCGACCAACATTTAACTAAAAGGGAAAGGCATGGACAGACGCCAAAGCTACGTACTCGAGCGTTCGGATTGGATAAAGCGATAGAAAAGGGGGATTCCCCTAAAATATCAAGAATCAAGAAATATCAAGAATTCTTGAAACAAGACAGGAAATACGTTCCAAGAAATGGAAAAGACAGGAAACATTTAATTACTTGTCTTGCAAATCAAACCCAAGACAAGAAATGGTCATCAAGACAAGAAATCTTATCTTGATGAAATAATATTTGTGCATTAGAGATATTTATTTCCAAAATTTTGTAATATCCTAGCGTTTCGAGATTTATAACATTCGAACATATATGTAACATATTCAACATTCGACATTCGTATTTTCGTGAAGTGTATGCGTTCCCAATTAGACTTACCGGTTCATTTTAGAAACATCTAATTTGACTACAGGTCTAAAAGAGAGCTTTATATCGTCCAAAACGACCACTGGTTCCATGTTTAGCTTGGGATCATACATCTCATCTTTTTCTTCCGTAGCATCTGTTTTATCTTCTTTTATTTCCACATAATTTCTGTGTAATTTAGCGATTTCCGCTGCTAAGTCCAACTGGCTTACATGACCATACGTACATTCACAATCTATATTAAATTTACTGTTTGAATAATATTCTTGATCGGAATCTTTTTCTTCCATACTGTCCTGTACGATTTTGTACCTACGGAAGAATTTGCCGGTTTCTTCACACAAATAATTTTCAATACTATCAGTGACAGCCTCTTCACCAAAATCTTCCTGAATCCGAGTAAGCAAATCTTCCCTCAAGAGAGTTTCGTTTGAAAAGGTACTGTTTCTCTCTTCTTTTATTTCTAAACATTGTACAGAGGAACTTTTAATGAAATTTTCCAATTTTATGATAATATTTGAACCAGAAGAAACTAAATTAGTACTTGAGGACTTGTTACTTTCTCTTTGTTCTTCATTACATTGATTTTGATTTTCTTCAGGTTCTGCCGCAGTTGCTTCTTCGATATTTGATTGATTTTTTGAAGAAATTTTATCACTAAGAGTACTTTCTTCAACGGCGTATATCGCTTGTACTATTGGAAACATCACACTGTATTTCCGTTCCTCAATATTTAAATCGTTGTCATCGTCGGATACAACGATAGGTCTTGGAATTTTCTTCGGGCTACTAACTTGCGAATCGAAATGATCGTTGTATGTTTCACAATAGGGAAACGCTTGCTCATGTTCTGGAGAGCATAGATTTATGATCTCCGTCTCGTCCACGTTTGTTATAGTGCTGGCATCAAACAAATATTTAAATAATTACAAATGAGAAATATTATTATGTTTACTACCTGTTGTTTTTCTCCATGGCTTGAAAACAAGTGACTCTCAACCTCCAAATAGGTAGTCTAAATCAAAATGTCCGTACAATCCTGCAATGATAAACCCATGTGAAAACAGCAATAACTTTTATGAGAGTGAAACTAGCAGCCGATTCGCAGCAGCCGATTAGCGATAGTAGGTATTGTGAATGCGCCACGCGGCTAGTGGCCAGATGTCCAACCAAGACCAAGTGTATTGTACTCGACTAAAATAAATTTACAATGTATGCATTTATGTAACTATGGGGCACAATTACAATATTTAAAGCAGTACAAACGTAAATTACAATATAATATAAATGAAATTATAAACTTTATGCAAGTTTTTCAACAAATAAATAATTTTATCCTTGTCGACTTGCGCGGTAATTTTAAAATGAAATTATATGACCGATGCGATTATTATATTATTCTGATATCCTTAGTGCACATATTATCCTTATACTAATATCAGCATATTTTAATTAAATGGAATTATGCCTCCTAGAATTCCCATGCGATATGTAATCAATTTTATTTGTTACTACTGATAGTACTAGGTTTAAAGTTTGCATATATTATATATATATTTTGTTATTAACACAGCGTAATAATTAATTATGGTCATTATCCATCAGGAGAATTTAAATAAATTAATTACTCCTGAAACACAATGTTACACAGGAAGTAAATATTATTTTTTTTTATAGTTATTAACAGATGTCCGAGCTTGAAATTTTACTTGCGTTATCCTTACATTATTACTAACAAAAGGCAGTAAATAAATTTGGCCGCTATCCTTTGGGGGAATTTAAATAAATTAAAATGTTCTGAAACACAGTGATACCTCAGGAGTAAAAATTTTTTTTTATAGTTATAAGATGTCCGAGCCTGAATTTTTTCTTGCGTTATCCTTACATTATTACTAACAATTGACAGTAAATAAATTTGGCCGCTATCCTTTGGGGGAGTTTAAATAAATTAAAATGTTCTGAAACACAGTGATACCTGAGAATTAAAATTTTTTTTTATAGTTATTATAAGATGTCCGAGCCTGAATTTTTTCTTGCGTTATCCTTACATTATTACTAACAAATGACAGTAAATAAATATGGCCGTTATCCTTTGGGAGAGTTTATAGAAATTAAAAAGTTCAGAAACTCGTGATACCATAGGAGTAAATATTTTTTTCTATAGTTATTAAAAGATGTCCGAGCTTCAAATTTTGCTTGCGTTATCCGTACATTATTGATAACAAAACGCAGTAAATAAATAGGGGCGCTATCCTTTGGGAGAGGTTAAATAAATTAAAAGTTCTGAAACTCAGTGATACCTAAGGAGTAAATATTTTTTTCTATAGTTATTAAAAGATAACGCAAGAAAAAATTCAGGCTCGGACATCTTATAATAACTATAAAAAAAATTTTTAATTCTCAGGTATCACTGTGTTTCAGAACATTTTAATTTATTTAAACTCCCCCAAAGGATAGCGGCCAAATTTATTTACTGCCTTTTGTTAGTAATAATGTAAGGATAAAGCAAGAAAAAATTCAGGCTCGGACATCTTATAATAACTATAAAAAAAAATTTTTACTCCTGAGGTATCACTGTGTTTCAGAACATTTTAATTTATTTAAACTCCCCCAAAGGATAGCGGCCAAATTCATTTACTGCCTTTTGTTAGTAATAATGTAAGGATAAAGCAAGAAAAAATTCAGGCTCGGACATTTTATAGTAACTATAAAAAAAATTTTACTCCTCAGGTATCACTGTGTTTCAGAATATTTTAATTTATTTAAACTCCCCCCAAAGGATAGCGGCCAAATTTATTTACTGCCTTTTGTTAGTAATAATGTAAGGATAATGCTAGAAAGAATTCAGGCTCGGACATCTTATATTAACTATAAAAAAAATTTTTTACTCCTGAGGTATCACTGTGTTTTAGAACATTTTAATTTATTTAAACTCCCCCAAAGGATAGCGGCCAAATTTATTTACTGCCTTTTGTTAGTAATAATGTAAGGATAACGCAAGTAAAATTTCAAGCTCGGACATCTGTTAATAACTATAAAAAAAAATATTTACTTCCTGTGTAACATTGTGTTTCAGGAGTAATTAATTTATTTAAATTCTCCTGAAGGATAATGACCATAATTAATTATTACGCTGTGTTAATAACAAAATATATATAATATATGCAAACTTTAAACCTCGTACTATCAGTAGTAACAAATAAAATTGATTACATATCGCATGGGAATTCGAGGAGGCATAATTCCATTTAATTAAAATATGCTGATATTAGTATAAGGATAATATGTGCACTAAGGATATCAGAATAATATAATAATCGCATCGGTCATATAATTTCATTTTAAAATTACCGCGCAAGTCGACAAGGATAAAATTATTTATTTGTTGAAAAACTTGCATAAAGTTTATAATTTCATTTATATTATATTGTAATTTACGTTTGTACTGCTTTAAATATTGTAATTGTGCCCCATAGTTACATAAATGCATACATTGTAAATTTATTTTAGTCGAGTACAATACACTTGGTCTTGGTTGGACATCTGGCCACTAGCCGCGTGGCGCATTCACAATACCTACTATCGCGAATCGGCTGCTGCGAATCGGCTGCTGCGAATCGGCTGCTGCGAATCGGCTGCTAGTTTCACTCTCATATAACTTTTGGTACTTTTCCTACTGCAGATAATAAAATTAGAACTTTTCAACTAATTCTGAAGGAAGTATACGAGCATGATACAACCAGGGATCACAACGAAACAAGATATCGATAGGAAGTGCTGAGCCTGTGTTTCTCATTAAAAATAACAAATAAATAAACAGACCGCCGTACCGTAAAGCATTGTTGCTAGGCAGCGTGTAACTGCAACGCGATATTTTGTATTTTCTAACAAAACACCTCAGTTTCGTGATCTCTGTTTGAACAGTTTAAGCGCCTTCAAATTTAATGAACTTTAAATTATAAAAATCATAAAATGCCTAAAATTATAATTGCAATAATAGCAAACAAAATTAATCAGGTATTAAGATGTACCGCTTTCCTGTTAGAGACAAGGATCGCATTCACAAATGGATTGTTAACTCAGGTAAATTTTTCATAAATATCGTGAGTGGCTAAATCTTGCTGGTAAAATGTAAAAAAAATTTTAAATTCTGCTTTTTATTTCTAATTTCCGTCAAAAGATAGGTCAAAGATATAGGAAATGTGAAAAATCTTATGTTGGAATTTGAGTAAATATTAATTAATATGGTAATTGCGTAATTTTTTATGACATGATAATAAGTTACTTTCTGCGATATTTAAAGATTTGTTTTTTCCTGTACTTATCTATAATTTTTGTAAATGATTTGAAATTCTCGTTCTGGAGTAGAATTTATAAAACAAAAAATTTTATTTATGTAAATAGACAAGGCTATTCATGTTTCTAATTCTTTGTATGTTTACACAAAGACATTTTCATAATTTATTCATTTTACCAATAATACATATTCAATAGAACACATTATTAAATTTACCTAATAATGAATTTATTTCTCTCAAAGGAAAAATGAAAAAATAAGTACACTTGCCAAAACCATTTTACGGAAGATTGTTTCGTCAACGAAACAAAACACCGGTTAAATATATTTGCAATTCCGATACCACATAATACGACAATAACACCAGGAAAACTCAAAACTCAAAATACAAATCTATCCCTCTAACCACTGTTAATTGTAAAATTATTTTTGATCTTTAATACCATTTTCTCAAAATAATTGTTACACACAAAACATAATTTTATTCTATCGTTTGAGAACCAGTAGTTTAATTTTCTGTTTGTTATTTCTATTAAATAGTGCCCTTTTTCTTGATCATTTTTTGTACATAACATTTCCCTCTTAAGTCACTAGTTCGCCCAAAAAAGCGCTGGTTCTTTTAAAGCATGATTCAATAATCTTTGAGATTATACTAATTTTTGCTAGTGCCACTGGATTAGATGAAATTTGAAAGTTAAAAATCAAGACTATGCACACAACAGCTTGTGTAATACTGAAAGGCGAAAATAATGTGAGAAAATTGCTTGCTATTTCTTTGGCAAATAATATATGAAAAATTGATTAATTCGGCAGAGCTGTGTTGAAAATTTACAAATAATCTAAAGTGGCCAGCGCATAACCGTTCGTTTAAACGTATATTAAACGGTGCAAAATATAAAAAATCTGATGTTCCAAGCACATAACCTACCGCTTAATTAACTTTTAAATGGTACAAAATAAAAAATGTTGTGTTTGTTTATCGACTGCATTCTTTTCGTAAAAAGCATTTGTAATTATATTAAAATCTATAATAAATTTAATTGAAAATTGCTCTAATAATAACAATATCGTAAAGTTTTCTGTGTATTTCACAATTTATTTAATTATTATTACATTAATTAAATATTTGTAATAATAACTTATTACTATAATATACAGATTTACAATACATAGATTACAACAAAGCAAATGCACTGATTACAATAATAGTAAAAAAAGCACTTTTTAAACAAGAATTTAACAAATTCTGTTGTCGAAGAAATTTCATAATTGACATTGATATATTTTTATTATTCTATTACATCTTCGTTTGATTTATTGAAATATATTAATTCTTTTACACGCTATTCTATCAACATTTCATTTATATTCAATAGCAACACTAAAATTATATCTCATTTATTACAACAAAATTTACTCTAACTCATTTATTTACAGAGATTTGCTCAAAATACCTTACAAGCCTTTTCAAGTAGACTACCACTTTCGGTTGAGGAATTGCTACTAAAATCTAGTCACCTCGTACATTGAACATTCAAGTTGTAAATATGGTATTTGAAAATGACATTGTCATTAGAATCTAAAGTAGCCATCACATAACTTCCTGAAAATTTTAATTTCGAAACGGTACAAAATTATAGAAATAATTTTCAAATAAAAATTGTAGCAAAAATTATTCTACATCTTTTCTTTTTATAACAAAATTTACTCTAATTAAATTATTTACTGAGATATGCCCAAAAAAAACCTGACTAATCTTCAAGTAAGCTACCACTTCCGGTTTATAGATTGCTACCAAAATCAAATCAGCTCGTAACCTCAACATTAAAATTTTAAATATGAAATTTTATATTGATATTTTTTTTAGATTTTGAGTTATCGTGATCGAAAAAATCTACACACACAGGCAGGCGTCATCGTGCTTATGAAAATTCAATACCGACAATTTTGACCTGTCACAATACCTCCCTTACATACATGTGCGGGTAAAAATTGTTTAATATACATTTTACAATAGTGAATCTTATGTTCTGGAATTTCATATTTCAAGATAGATACCTCACGAAATGGCATTACATTCTGTATTGTATAATTTAATATAAAAAAATAACGATTACGAAAATATACTGATTACAGTAATATACTGGTTAAAATAAAATAATTATGTATATCTTAACCAAATCTTAATTATAGGTAATATTTTATTTACGTTTATAGTGTTACCCTAATGCATGAAGAAAATATACTCATTACAACCATGTACGAGTTAATAACATGTATTGAAATCTCTACTATATTCACAAATTACTATTCAGTTTCCTTACAGCGCTATTATGTCTCTCATAGAAGAGTATGAAATTCATATTGGCTAAGGTCCCACTTGAACAAATTTCAAACGGTGCATAATATAAAAAAATCTTATGTGGTTTGCACATAACCTCCCGCTTAAGCAACACTTAAACGGTACTAAATATAAAACGGCAAATAAAATTTGTTATTGTCATATTGTGTTTCCTTTCCGACTTATCACTCTTTTCGCAAAAAGTATTTGTATTAAAAATATAACAAATTTAATTGAAAATTGCTATAATAATAATAATATCGTGAAGCTTTCTGTATATTTTATAATTTCTTCTATTAACAATTTCTTTTAATTTCATTAAATATTTGTAATAATAATTTATTACTATAATATACCCTACAAGGATTACAACAATGCATTAATTACAAGAATATGATTACAATAATGCAAATACATTAATTACTACAATGCAAATGCACTTATTACAATAATGGATTGACTGCAATAATGTATTGACTACATGAATGTATTGATTACAATAATAGTAAAAATGCGCTTGTTAAAGAGGAATACATGCTTTTCTGTCAACGTTTTATTTACATTCAATATCTCTTTTATTACAACAAAATTTACTCATTTATTTACAGAGATTTGCTCAAAATACCTTATAGGCCTTTTCAACCTCTTCCGGTCCACAGAATGCTACCAAAATCTAATCATCTTGTAACAGCAACATTCTAATTTTAAATATGAAATTTCTAATTGATATCTTTATTAGATTTATTTTGAGTTATCGTGGACGATAAAATCGTCACACAAACATACACACACACAGACAGACGTCATCGTGAATATAGTGATATCGTAATCTAGGGACCCCAAAACGTGCTTATCCGTTGAAAGCCCGCTACCGAAAATTTTGACCCGTCACAATACCTCCCTAATATATACCGTGTGTCTCACGTAAATGTTGGCATACGCAGTTAACATGTAAAATCAGTCTATTGTAAATAAAAAGTGCCCGGCAAAAAATTATGTTTCCAAATTTTATATTTCAATACTGCCAATATCCCTACATATTATTTAATACAGATTAATTTATTTTGATACCGCAATTTAATGAAATTAATAATGACAATTGCTAATTTTCCGCCTACTCTTTTATTGCTACTGACGTATAGTGCTTACAGTTTGTCTTAAATAATTTAATCTGTCACTTGTCATTTCAATTGTTTCAATTTTTATTCGCTAAATATATCTTGCCCTTATTATTCGTTCTTCGTATTTCGTTTTTTATCATAATAACATAAAGAAAATATACTAATTACAACAATATACGAGTTAATATGTAATATTTATTGAAATTTACAAATAACTTTAATCCATTTGTTGCGGGTGTGTTGAGTTGTCTCAAAATTAAAAATATTCACTGCCTTTAAAGTATTTATTTTAAATACAACACACGAAAATAATACAAAAAAAAATACAAAACTAAAACTATATGAACGGATGAATAAAATTTGAATTAACAAAGATAAGTGTTGGTCGAAGTTTACTGATTGGAACACTGTAACTGACTGACTTGAATATGAGAAAAAAATGTTACAACAATTTCACCTCCAACGAACATGCAGCCCCCACCAAAGGAATGAGTCAGAGGGAAAACACGAGACTGACAACAAAATCGAAACTCAGGCGAACATCTGCAAAAGTACCTTTAACGGTAAATCTAAAGTAGGTACGTGACACTTGCAAGGGATTAGAAAAATTTCCCTAAAAATGACCTTCAAAGAATAATTAAGAACAGATGTAGCTGGCGCCTGAGGGATTATATTGTCGCGTCTTAACAGCGAATAACTGTACACACAGAACAAAGAATATTGTAACAGCAAATTTAAGCACATTTTAAGGTATGTGAAGCTGGAACAGCCATCTTAGCACACTTAAATAAAAATACTACTAACATTTAGAACTAATTAATTACTAATTAATTACCGTTACAAGAAATTAATTACCGCATCCTTTAAAGAGAAATCAATGGCTGTGCCACCTACTGAAGGAAGCTGGCACAGCCATGTATTTTTTTTTTGTTTCTATATAGAATGTCATAATAATTGATTACTAATTAATTACTAATTAATTACCAATCAATTACCAATATATAACTCATTAATTATTATTTAGTTATGAATGACTTCACCATTGAACTTCATTAGTGTTTTGAATGATGTTTCTGCACTACAAATAAGAAAAATGTTTCAATTTCAATATAATCGTTAGGCAGTATTGATAATACATTAATCGAGCACTATGTACATTATTCGACCAATTAATATAGATAAAACTCGAATTTCGAAATTACTCTAGCATAACCAGAGGTGATACATATTAGAATGGATTAATAGTGTAATCAATTTTAGGTGCGCCTTATCAAAATGAATATTATCAGTTACTATATATAATATTTTATCGTTTTAACTTTGTCTTGAAAACATCAACTATCGTAATATCTCCGACATTAGAAATAACGGTTTTCAGTGCATGTATTTGAAAAAAATCATTTGATTATTGATTAATTTTTTTATATAAAAATAATGGCCAATCACCATTATAAATAAAATTGAAAGTAAAATACGCAATAATTAAATATACTGAACACATTTTTATTTTTAAGCAATAAATCAATAAAATGAAATTTATTTATAATTTTCTTAGAAAATAAATCAGAAATCTGAACATATCTTTATTTGTACCAGTTTTGATTTATCTTGGAATAAACGTATCGATGAATCAATGTAAACACTTGAGTTTAAAATTATTACTCTAGCACAACTTGCGGAAATTCATTTTAGAATGTACTTATCGATGTATCAATGTAAACACTTGAGTATAAAATTAATTACTCTAGCACAAGTCGAGGAAATTCATCTTGGAATGAACTTATCGATGAATCAATGTAAACACTTAAGTTTAAAATTAATTACTCTAGCACAACTTGAGAAAATTCATCATGGAATGAACTTGTCGATGAATCCATGTAAACACTTGAGTTTAAAATTAATTACTCTAGCACAACTTGAGGAAATTCATCTTGGAATGTACTTACCGCTGTATCAATGTAAACACTTGAGTTTAAAATTAATTACTCTAGCACAAGTTGAGGAAATTGATCTTGAGATGAACTAATTGATGAATCAATGTAAATACATGAGTTTAAAATTAATTTCTCTAGCACAACTTGAGGAAATTCATCTTGGAATGAACTTATCGATGAATCAATGTAAACACTTAAGTTTAAAATTAATTACTCTAGCACAACTTGAGAAAATTCATTATGGAATGAACTTATCGATGAATCAATGTAAACACTTGAGTTTAAAATTAATTACTCTAGCACAACTTGAGGAAATTCATCTTGGAATGTACTTACTGATGTATCACTGTAAATACTTGAGTGTAAAATTAATTACTCTAGCACAACTTGAAAAAATTCATCTTGGAATATACTTATCAATTAATCAAACTTGAGTTTAAAATTAATTACTTTAGCACAACTTGAGGAAATTCATCTTGGAATGTACTTACCGATGTATCAATGTAAACACTTGAGTTTAAAATTAATTACTCTAGCACAACTTGAAGAAATTCATCTTGGAATGTACTTATCGATTAATCAATGTAAACACTTGAGTATAAAATAATTTACTCTAGCACAACTTGAGGAAATTCATCTTGAAATGCACTTATCGAAATCAATATTAAAATAGGAGTTTAGAATTAATTACTCTAGCATAAGAAGTTGTAATGCATCTTGTTATGAACTTATTTATTAATTAATATCAAAACCCTAGTTTTTTAGAATTAATTATTAGGGCACAACTGATTAGAAAATTTAGTACTGATTTATTATCAAAAAACTAAATTTATTACGGTTACTCATTAAGAAATGATTGTGGTTGTGCCAGCTTAACGGTTAAGCTTAAGCTAGCACACCCACTCAATTAATATATAATAATACCTAGCACCATAATAATAATTGATAACTAATTAATTACCATGTAATTAAAAATTAATTAATGATTAATTGTTTATTAACTACTGATGAAATTCTAGTTATGAATTGGATAGGGTTTTCTCTGATCTACCAGCAGGATAAATAGATAGTTCATTACTAGAGTATTTTATAAGTAATTAATTATTTATTAATTAGTTATCAATTTTTAAATGATGCTAGCTATTATTTCGTATAGTTTTTGCGTGATTGCGTTAATACAAACCCAATTATCTTTAAAAAATAAACGTTATAAATTTTGTTCAGTCATTAATGAGTAATAAATTTTGTCATAGGTTTTATTTCATTGTGCTACAATGGTTGGGCTAGCCTAACACACTTCAACTAATTTTACAAATAAAATGCAAAAGCCAACATTTAATACTACTACAGTTTTAATACACACAATCATTGCACTGGAAGAGTGAAGCATAATTTTTTTCTTTTCTAACTGACTCAACGTCGAAGCTACTAGTGCTGCGAGTGCCAACTTACGTCCTTGATTACTTCGTCAACTCACTTGTCGCGTCCTTGGCACTGTCTTTCCCGCAGTTTGCACAGTTACAGTAGATATTTTATTTCCACTATTTTTAAATATTAATTTAGCCCGTTTAAAAGACGAGTGTTTCTAATTTGTTGAATGCTATTGGTTGTTTTGGTTAACCAATATTTGTTCAGTTTTGTGATCAGTTCATGACAGACGGTTAGTTTGCACAGTCAAATAATAGACCATTTCAAAAATTCAAAGCGCATGTGCGAACTGTGAGACTGCAACAAAATTTAGTGCCCTATGCCCGTCTCTGTCTATATCAGGGGTGGGCAATGTCTGGCCCGCGAGATCTTTAGAATAATAAATAAATATTTTCAAAAACAAAAATTTTAAATTAGGTTAGTACCCAACATAAAGAAAAAGGGGAGATTTACTGTTAAGTAACAAAAATATGTCAATTAACAACTACGGCCCGCTTACGAAACGTAAATCTTATTCTGGCCCGTTATACAAAAGGTTGCCCACCCCTGGTCTATATGACAGTTCTGCCTCTGCTGCAAAGTTTGAGGTTTGATTTAGATTCTTAAAACTTATGAAGCTTTTATTAGTAGTTTTATTAGGCAAATGATTGTTGACTAATATTCATTTACACTTATTTCGATTTTAATTTATATTTTCATTTGTATCATGAGCATTTTAAAATTAAAATATTTGAATTCATTGTGACACTTCCCAAATGCCGCCATTTACGGCACTAAATTTGTAGTTCGAAACTTGAATATAGAGGTCGCGCACATTTTTGAAATGGTCTATTTACCAGCCAAGTTTTGGAGTGGAAATAATCATTAATTATGAATCTTGGTTACGTCAGACGTCGGGGAAGAAAAACTAAAGTACCAAAAGAAGCTATTTTAAACATTTTGGAAAAGAATCGCGATGCAATTTATAATCCAGAAACTGAATGCTGCATTTCTAAAATCCATCCTTTGTGGTCAGATCTCTCGAAGGAGCTGAAAAATGAAATTCTGCCTTCGTCGCTCTACGTGTACGCATGCAAGTTATTCCATGGAAAAAATGCAAAAGTATGTGGAAATCATACACGTACAATATCAGACGAGTTCGTACAAGATTCAGAGAATGCTGATAATGAGAGCCTGCATAGTACGGTTTCGTCGGTCGATAATATTTTAGAATTTGAAATTGTGTTCGACAAGAAGGAATTTGATAACTTGGTAAAATTCAAATTCTACAAACGCTCTACCACACGAAATGCTTCCTCAAAGAGATTGTGGAGGATTTTGGAGGCTGGGATGTGGGAGTCGGTGCTGTCGGACAAAATGTACAGCAAAGAAAAACTCTCATGTGGATTCATTTTTAAAAATCATTACTTGCCATTAAATAAAGGCGACGGGTACGTTACAGGTATGATTCTCGTTTACATTAAACATTTATATATATAATCGTATTTAATGTATTTATATAATAACTACCTTATTAAATTTGAGGTCAACTTGTCGATGATGCATTTCACCTCCGATTTCGATGAAACTTGGAGAAAAGTTTCCTTTAAGCATCCTAAATATGGGAAAAGTAATAACAATTGGCGGTAAAACTTGGTTGACCTTGAAATCCATGTTTATTATACACACACACACACATAATAACACAGATTATTGAATAAATAGAATACAAAAATAACAAACATTGATTTCAATGAGTGTGTGTGCGTGTGTGCATTTCAAGGTCAACAAAATTTGACCGCCAAGTGTTATTATTTTTCCCATATTTAGGATGCTAAAAGAAAACTTTTCACCAAATTCCATCAAAATCGGAGAAGTGCATCAACGACTAGGTGAGCAAATTTTATATTAAAATGGCATGAAGTTAAGTACAGATTTAATTGTTTTTATAATTTTTAAGAAAAATGTGACGCATTTTCAAATTATTATTTCAATTATAATAGTGCACTACGTTCTTGGCGTAATGAAAATTTTTAAAAACTACGTTAGTTTAATTCATTGAGAATTAGTACATTTAATACTGTTTATTCATTTTTAAATTCAAATTTTTCTAAATCTTTTAATTATTTTTAAATATATCGCGATTCTGTTATGGTGGGCGCCGTTTCTCGCTTCCTATTCGCCAAACTTTTCTGTCCATTCAATCTTGATCTTGGATCTGTTTTCTTTTCATAGCTTTTCTTATGTCGTATTGCCAAGTTAAGTTCGGTCTGCCGGGTTTTCTACGTCCATATGGGACCCATTCCTATATTTTTTCAGACCATCTTGTGGTATTCATTTGCTCTAGCATTTAATCTTTTTTGTCAATTGTATCTAGTATGGTTTCTTTTACATTTATCTTTTCCCTTTTTAGCTCGATTATAACATGCTGAACCTTCGATATTCCACCACTTTTCCTCCCTAAATCTATTTCACGACCTAATATTCCCGTTTCTTAAGTCCCAAATTTCACAGCCCTATAATCATCGATCTTGTTAACTCGTTAAAATTATTGTAGAGTTTTTCACGATATTAATCGAAAGGGGCAGGAGGTTGAGTTGTAATTAAACCATACTATGTTGTTTAAATGAATCGGTTTTGAGGTTAATCACTAGACTAAAATATGTGTATAAATAAAAAAAGAAGATTTAGAGATTTACACTTTTGATTTTGTTATAGTGCTTTTTCGAGCCGGTCCAAAATGTTTTTGGTCCAAAATTTTATTTTTGTAGTCCAAAATTGTCTAAAATTATTGGCGTCCGTTAACCTAAGAATTTAATTATCTCCGATTTTTACTGATATCAACCGTAAACTAATGAAAAATTGTTTTTTACTTTAACAAATGTAAATGCGGAAGCAATTTAAACATCAAAATCGATTGTACGCAGAAAGAAAATGTTCCGATGCAGTGCGTGGTAACTTTAGGAACATTAAAAAAATGCGGTAAACGATGGCTTCGAAGACCGCTACGACAGGAGGTTGCAAAAGAATTAAGAAATAAATCTGTTGACGTCTACAGAGCAGAAGTTGCGGATAAACTGATGGAGTTTGGAGACTGCGAACCACCAACATTATGTAGCCTAGATGTCTATCGGAGTGCGAAAAAGGAAGATAAAATGTCGGAATATTTGGATCCTGATCCACTTATGGCTATTTTAAAAATAGCTGCCGGGAACTACAAAAATGTAATCCACTTATATAGTTTAGTGCCATTTATGGTGTGTTACTGGATAAACTACCAAGTTCACATTTACCAAAAGTTATTTAATAAAGAGAAAGTGACAATATCCATTGATGCTACCGGTGGATTGTTCCACAAAATCTGTCAACCATACAATGATCTATCAAGCCATATTTTCCTGTACCAACTGGTTACAAGTGTCAGGGGACAGCAATTTACTGTCGCGCAAATGGTATCAGAAAATCAGTCTGCAAATTCGATAAGAATTTGGTTATCTGTTCTCAAAGAAAGCGGTGCTCCCATCCCACATGAAGTGGTAACAGATGAATCCAGAGCATTGTTGAATGCTGTTGCAATTGAATATGCCTCCTGTGAAGATGTTTCGCAGTATGCAGATCAATTATTTGAAACGGATAATTTGCCACGATGCTATCTACGTCTAGATGTTGCGCATTACACAAAAAAATATGCCAAGGTTCTGCGAGATGTTAAGCTGATACGAATCAAGAGGTTCTACATGGCAGTCATTGGCTCTTTAATAATGTGCCGCACCATGGAAGAGGCTACCAGGATACTGAGGAACATATTTACTGTATGTTACAGTGAATATGACGGGAACTTAGAAGATGGAGAAATGACGTTATGCGAAAAGGCTCACAAAGACCTAACACAAATCATACTAGGTATATTATTTTTTACTTCTCGAACTCTTTTTCGGTGGATAAAGCCGATGATTCTAAAAGAGTTGAAGAAGGTTGCGTGTGCGCAGTAACAGTGGTAGAATATCAAGTTTCCAACACTCCCGTGTCGGAATACTAACATTCTACTTTCTACTACTGACGCGCATGTGGCCTTGTGCTTCAACTTTTTTAGAATTATCGACATTTTCCACCGAAAACTCGTGAATATTGTGCCAATTTCTATGTTCTCGTGGCATATATTAATATGTACAACGTGTGGAAAATAATGGCAACTCCAGGCTCGTGAGTTTGTTGCACGCTGTTCGCTCTTGCTAATTGCTAATTTGCCCACATGTTGCACAATATTATGTCAAATGCAATATTCATTTGAATAATATCTCAAAGCTTACGTTTCACAGCAACGTAGTTTGAAATACAAATATAACGTATATTGCATTAAAAATTAATTTTATAAACTACTAATAAAAAAATTACATTGTTCTAAAATGAAAATTGAACCAACATTAAACATAGGTTCATGTTTAAATTCATTCAATGACTGCACTGAAAGCGTGAAGTATGAACATTTTTTTTTTCAATTACCTAAGGTTTTGTCTCGTTGGACAACTCGCACTATATTGTACTATAATAATAAACTTTAAATAATTCATAATTGCATAAATTATTGCTTATAATGACTGCATTATGAATCAGGATTTGGCTTGTTATGTAGGTCTCCGTATACTATAAACCTGATATTTAAAAACTTTGTTTTCACTTTCATTAATATTAAATACTCTTTCAAATGGTCATCTGATTAGTTAGTATAATGTTTAAATACAAACTTTTTTTTATAAACCAATAAGAACGAAACGTGTCCATTGTTACCGGTGACTGGATTGTGGGCGGTCTCTGTGACTTAATAATTTAGTTATTATTCAGAGACTGAATTTTATGAAACATTGACAATGACAATTTGTCTTTATATTTTTTATATTCAAATTATTTTACAAAAAAATAAATAATTTTTACCAATATTTTTTTAATTCAGTAATATTAAGGACAAAGTACATATTTAGGTAACGATTCCGTATGTTTATATTCTGATCGTAGGCACTGAGCGAGACGAGGTTGATATTACCGAAAGCAATGAACATGATGACGCAAAAGAAGAAGAAACTTGCTCGAAGAATCGCTGGTACAAGTGGGGAGAAAACATTCGTCATCAAGTTCGAGATACCCTTCAGAAAGAAACTGTGATGTTTGCTGATAAAATAAATGCATATTATATGCCCGTCGTCGCAGAACAGTTGATTAAAGATATTAATCTTTTTCCTCTTTGGTCCAATGTTAGGACGGACGATTTTGGGTATGGTCGAATTCCAGCTCCTTCAGCGAGATCTGAAAGCGAGTTCGACAGAGTAAAGAATGTCATCTTTAAAAATGATTCCCGGCTCAGAGTTGATGAATTCGTCAAGAGGCACCTGGATTATTTGTCAGGCAAAACAAAAATAATAGAAGCCAATACGATCAGAGAAGAACACGAGGAGATAGATGAACAAGCCATTGAGGACAATTTCGAAGAGCTTTTACTTGAGGATAATGAAGTTCGCATGGAAGAAGAGGAGATTCGTCAAAACGAAATCGTGCCAACTGCGCCGAAAATGACTTCATGTCCAGTTTGCAGGAATGGAGACCTACCAGGTGGCGCACATACATGCATTGTTTGTAGTAAACCCGTCCACACCCTGCCCGAATGTTCCGCGCCCTACGACCAAGAAGAAGGATACGGCTCGAAACGCATTTGCTTTACATGCAAAGCTGGTGGAACGGCTCGCCAAATTGTTGGAACACGAGTAGCTGAAAACTGGAGAAATTTAGTTGCAGAAAAGTCGAATAAAAAAACAGCTCTCTACCTGGGAAGGAATAAGCACGTGCTTAAAGACTCATTGACTTGGACATCACATTCCAAACTACCAGTCATGAAAAATGCCAACAATATGGGGATACACGAGTATAAAATTGATAACGAATGCATATCAGTGACGAATACTTGCGCATTCGACAGCTGCTTCCAAGTATTGTTTGTCGGAGCGATTGACCATCCAGAATTAAGAGAGAAGGTACTTTATGAATGTATTATTAGTATGCTGATTAAATGATTATGTAATGAGAATATGCATTATCGTTCCAATGTTACAATACGGTGAAATTTACAAAATATCTCATGATTTTAACAGTTACAGATTCGGAATGACGTTCCACTATACAGCCTCGTAAACAGTGTAATCGAGACACGGATGTCAGCGCATATATATAAATTGCGGACCAAGTTGCTGATGGAACATGGAGAAAAACTAAAAATAGGCAGCACAGATACATATCAGCTGGTATGCAGCACAGATGCACCTGTACTGATGGAGACAATATTCAATCAATGTCCATCTTTCTCCGAAGTCACAACATGCAGCGAAGGTTGTGTGCGTTACAAAGTAAAGGGTCGCTTACAGATTGATGTGAATTAATTAGTTAACAGTTGTCTTCATGACAATGCATTAGATACTGTTACTCAAATATTGCAGAACACGACCTGTAGCGAGAAATGCGACAGTACAACCCAGACCACTCCAAATGAATTAGGTACAAATAATTGCTCTCTTCCCTAAACAAAACAAGAACTTATTTTGGGTAATTGTAATTTAGAATAATTCTCAATTTTATTTTATTTTTCAGGGGACGTCGTTCTAATTGAACCATATAGGGAGATGCATCTAGGAGTTCCCGTTGTTCCATTAAAATCAATGAAACAAATCATCAATAATGTGCTTGATCCAAAGAAAGAACTAAAATTGATCGGTTTGGTGAAATACCATGGACCAATCACCACACGACGCAGTTGGACACAAATAACGCACTACACATCAATGTGCAAAAGAGCCAATCAATGGTATGAGTACTGCGACCTTCAAGCAACTACAAAAAAAATCAGCGGAAATACGAGGATAATGCCAGCACTATTATTTTACTATAACAGGCAAAAAAAATAAATATTTGTGGATTACTGATTTTTTGTTTAAGAAAAATTTTTTTTTAGATAATTGATTTATTGCTTAACAAATAAAAGTTGGTTGGACTTATTGCACAATTTACTTCCAATTTTAATCACCATTATATTCCAGATCAATTTTTGAAAATAATCAAATGATTTTTTCAAATACATACACCGGAAACAGTAATTTCCAACCTCAGAGAAGGTAAAAAATTTATGTTTACAAGGCAAAGTAAAAACGATAGTAAATTATCAATGGTAACTACGTTTATAAGACAAAGGAAAAACGATAGTTAATTACTAATGGTAACTCATGATTTTCAAAAGGCGTACTTAACTTTGCACTATTAATCCATTTTAATATGCATCACCTCTGGTTATGAGTAATTTCGAACCTCGAGTTTTATCTATATTTATAAGTTATGCTAGAGTAATTAATTTGAAACTAGAGTTTTGATTCATTGATATGTGTTAGAGTAATTAATTTTAAACTAAAGTTTTTACATTGATTCATCGATAAGTTCATTCCAAGATCAATTTCCTCAACTTGTGCTAGAGTAATTAATTTTAAACTTAAGTGTTTACATTGATTCATCGATAAGTTCATTCCAAGATGAATTTCCTCAACTTGTGCTAGAGTAATTAATTTTATACTCAAGTGTTTACATTGATACATCGATAAGTACATTCTAAAATGAATTTCCGCAAGTTGTGCTAGAGTAATAATTTTAAACTCAAGTGTTTACATTGATTCATCGATACGTTTATTCCAAGATAAATCAAAACTGGTACAAATAAAGATATGTTCAGATTTCTGATTTATTTTCTAAGAAAATTATAAATAAATTTCATTGTATTGATTTATTGCTTAAAAATAAAAATGTGTTCAGTTTATTTAATTATTGCGTATTTTACTTTCAATTTTATTTATAATGGTGATTGGCCATTATTTTTATATAATAAAATTAATCAATAATCAAATGATTTTTTTCAAATACATGCACTGAAAGCCGTAATTTCTAATGTCGGAGATATTACGATAGTTGATGTTTTCAAGACAAAGTTAAAACGATAAAATATTATATATAGTAACTGATAATATTCATTTTGATAAGGCGCACCTAAAATTGATTACGCTATTAATCCATTCTAATATGTATCACCTCTGGTTATGCTAGAGTAATTTCGAAATTCGAGTTTTATCTATATTAATTGGTCGAATAATGTACATAGTGCTCGATTAATGTATTATCAATACTGCCTAACGATTATATTGAAATTGAAACATTTTTCTTATTTGTAGTGCAGAAACATCATTAAAAACACTAATGAAGTTCAATGGTGAAGTCATTCATAACTAAATAATAATTAATGAGTTATATATTGGTAATTGATTGGTAATTAATTAGTAATTAATTAGTCATCAATTATTATGACATTTTATATAGAAACAAAAAAAAAATACATGGCTGTGCCAGCTTCCTTCAGTAGGTGGCACAGCCATTGATTTCTCTTTAAAGGATTCGGTAATTAATTTCTTGTAACGGTAATTAATTAGTAATTAATTAGTTCTAAATGTTAGTAGTATTTTTATTTAAGTGTGCTAAGATGGCTGTTCCAGCTTCACATACCTCACATTTTATATTGTTGCTGAATCGCCCGAACACCATTATTTCACTACATTTATTAAAGCAAACATATTACTTACATTGAAGATGAAAAACAGAATAACAACTCATACGATATTTTATATAATGCACTAAACGTTAGCTTGCTACATAAGCATGCATTTGAAGAGACACCAAGCATGCGCGTAGAGGCGGAGCTTATATGATATACTATAGCTTGTACAAACTAGTTTATGATTGTCAGAAAACACGTTAGTATAACATCGATCTGTCAAATGCGACGGTACAACTATGCTCTAATAATATATTTTCATTATCCATTTTATTAATTTAATGAAATTTACTTTTAAAAATAAGTTAGGTCAACCAAGTGATCGATGACTGCGACATTCAGTTATCCCCACTCCTGGCCTGCACTTTTGACTTCACCTCGCGAGGTAGATCGTAAAGTGTTCCTGGAAATTTTTCTAGTCGAACAGACTGTCACACTTTTTTCATAAAACACATTAGAGCAGAAAAGTTAACACTAGAACAACCTAGTTCAAGTCATCGAACATAGCTACTGTTCACAACAAGACGACTCCCTCCTCTCCCACCGTTTGTGATGTGATTATGTTCTTAAGCAGTGGACTTGTAGGAGAGAAAGGGGTAAACTGTCACATGGCCAGAGATATTTGGAAGAAAGCAATGTTGAAGGTTGTAGGTGAAAACTTCCAAAACGTCAAATTCGAGCGTAAAACCAAAGTTGTGTCTCTTTCCTCTACTGTTCGTATTGTTACTGTTGGCAACAGACAAGTGAGTATCGACCCACTCACGGGATATGCGTTTTGAAACAGTCGGATGAACTTTTTCACGTACGAGCTTTCTCCATTCCCGATGTCTTTATTCACTCAAGATGGAATGAGGAAGGGCAATAAGTCCTCTTTCTATGCAGCATTCCAACCTGTCAATATTAATGAGTCACGAGGAAAAATTAAATTTGTGGTTGTAGATGGTGGTCATCTCTTTCACAAAGTGGTGTGGCCCAAGCACTCCTCGTTTGGGTTGATAGCTGCTCGTTATGTAAAATATCTCGAGGCACGGTACGGTCACAACATAGCTGTAGTGTTCGATGTTTACCCAACAGAGCCTGAATATCAGGTATACTTATACTCGTATTGTTGATGAAATTTACCATTAATACGTACCCACATGTTCAAGATACCATTATTTCTTTATATTAATACTTAACAACATGTTTGTTGCATTTATATTAGGATTTCTTGATAATGTTTTACTTTGAAAAATTCAACAAGTAAATATTTTCATTCCATTTCAGCAGGGCTGGATTTACAGCTTGCGGGGCCCCAAGCACGAGGAAGGGATGGTGCCCCTATCTCTACTCGCTACTTTAAAAAATGTATCAAGGAAAAGAAAAGGTCTTTCATAGTTTACTATTATGATTATGCAATAATTTCTATTTAATTTATTAAGGGAGTAGTGGGGGGTATTAATAATTAAGTATAATTAATATTAACCTTTTATTTATTTATTAATTGTTCTGAAAAATTTCTTTTTCAATAAAAAAAAAAAGGTTGACCGGGGGCCCTATTGGGTTGGGGTCCACAAGCACGTGCTTGTTCCGCTTGTACGTAAATCCGGCCCTGCATTTCAGGAGGGACAAGACGATGAAAATGGCACTGAAGGAGGCGGATTGGCGGATTTGTTTGGGCCTTGTAATACAAACATCATTTACACTTTTTACATACACTGTATGTAAACGATTGTTAATAAATTTTTATTTCAATTTCAGTCGTCTAGTTATGAACAGTGACCACCCCCTTCCACCAAACCTTCCCACTACCCCTTACCCCTTTCAAAATATTTAATTGAATAAATTTTTACTTCACTGACTCATATCAGACAGGTTATTGAAGATTTAAAGACAATTGCATATGATGAAACATGAAAATTAGCTTAAAATTTTCAAGTTTGGAGAATTTTCCAAATTTTGAAAAGCTGTATCTCGGAAACTGTTCGGTCTATCGACCCCATTCTAGTCTGCGTTTGTAGCAAATTTAATCTAGTTTAAAAATGTATAGAATAATCTTTGACGAGAACGTGCTTCTTCATGGTCAAAATAGGAAAAAACTGAAAAAAGTGCAAAAATTTTGCAGTTTTTGTGAAATTCAAAAGTGATCCGGAGGGTTGCCGAGGTCTAAAACTTGGATTTAGTATCTCAGTCACATCCCATACAAGAAAAAGAAAACGAAACCTACTACCATCATTTGATGCAACTTTAGATGTGCTGGGTTACTGCACTAATATAAGAATTTTGAATATTTTTCTTTTTTCATAGATTTTAATAAATTATTGTTGCAATATACTAACAGAAAAAATCATTTTACATTTTGTAGTTAGATAAGGATGATTGTTTAAAGGTGCTGCTGGTTGGGGTAAAAAAATCATCTATTTTGTGAAAATGTTTGTCTCTCCATCGGCAGTAATTCCTGGTGTTTCTATGGAATACACATATTAACGTTCCGACGTTATACATGAGGTCCACAATATAATGTTGCAAGCTGTTGTAGCGAAGTTTGGAAGACGTACACTTAAAAGAATTGTCGTAGACAGTAACTTCATTTCAAGCGCAGAAGTTCTTAGTTCGACGAAGTGTACAAGGAATGCCAACTTGATCGGCTAATACTTTTTCCAACACCCCTCCTAGATGAATCTGACCCAGTGGAATATAGTTACTTCGACACTTTTTCTGAAAAATAACAATATTGAAATATAAACCAGAATTCTTGATAATTAAAAGTAGTATAGGACTTGAATCAAGAATACAATGTTTAATTAAAATAAATATAATTCAAGAATGATGAAGAAAATATTTTGGACTAGATTCATGTAAAAAATGAAAAAAACTAGTCGGAGGCGCAGTCAATATATTTAAAATTAATAATTTAGTCCTCATCAGGGTAATAATTATTATTAACGGAAAAGAAAAATTAAAAATTAAATGGTCGAAACCGGTCGTAATAGTGTAATAAAGAACAGTGTAAAAGACTTAAGAGTTTAATTTTTCTTTTCCCTCAATTTTACTACACATTTGGGTGTTTTATTTATAATAAACCTGATAACGATGTTTTGTTGGTAATATATCTTTATATCCATCCAAACAAGTTGCTACATATTTCGCTGGAAATATAATCTTTTTGACAAAAGTATTATCGGTTTCACTAGAATATAGTTATTATCGTGGATTTAAAAGAAAAATTAAAAAGTACGTATAATACTTACAGTAAATCCCGCATATAACTTGGATATTTCTTCAGATTATAATCAGTATCGGGATCTTTATCAGATATTGGTGAAGGCGATTTATAAATACACTGCATTTCTAGTGAATTTGTACTGGTCACTGTAAAAAAGTATACCAATATTCACTACTGCTTAAAATTGGCTAATTTCTATCATTGGAAAATTTACCATTATAATACGGTGAACATAAAAAATGTATCGATTATAATTATCAAACTGGTTATACTATATTAAAAAACTAGGAGTGTTTTGAAATTCTACCGCAGAAATCTACACTTGTGATCAGGGGCGGATTTACAATATTGCCGCCCTCAGGCAAGCTAAAATTTGCCCCCCCCCCCCCATCATAATTTTCTTAAAATATTATCACGCATTTTACTCATTTTTTAAAATATTTGCATAATTATTTTTTTATGTCAATATGAAGGTCTCAAATCAATACAAACAGATTAAATATAGTTATTGAATTGGTAAACTAAATTAAATTATTTTTATTAGAAACAAAAATTAATTATACAATCAACCGACAACAAAATTTTGAATCAACTGATACAATTAGATATTTATTGCAGACATTTACGGCGTGCCTTTTGTCTTGCGAATTCTTGAATAACGCCAAAAAATTGAGCTGATTTTCCGTCTTCGAGGATCGCAAATAATTCTTTGTTAGTTTCAAGCAAGAGAAGGACCGCTCAGTTGTTCAATTTGATGCTGGAGTACACGCAAACATGCGACATTTCGACATTTGGATATATGCAGTTCAAGTCGTTTTCTATAATACATTGGTACAAATGATTCGTAGTTTTCGGTCTTACTTTCGGATCATTTTGCACAAAGTATAATTATATTATAAGTATGACGAAAATAATATTGTTTCCTTCAATATAATTAGCAAGTTCAACTATCTTAAGCGCAATGATTCATTTTAAAGACATGGCGCTGCAGTCTTACATTAAAATATGAATGAAAGATGGCGCAAATTTTGAATAATTATTAGAATATATGAAATGAAACTCTTTTACAAGGAGATGATATTCTTAATTTTCAATATATTTTGGTGGATTTTTAAAATTTGTTTTTGAAAAAACATACTGCGACTCGAAAAATTTGCCGCCCTCAAAAATTTGCCGCCCCAGGCACGTGCCTATTGTGCCTGTGCGTAAATACGCCCCTGCTTGTGATTGAATACAATGTACAAGTTTATTGAACGTCGTATCAGTTGATCTGTCAGTGAGTGAGTCGATTTTATATTTTCACGTATTCGGTATATTGAGTATTTTAGCATAATTCCCTTTTTGTGGCATTCCACAAATACAAAAATCCGTGTTGAGGTTACCTCCTTTTCATTGTGAACTGAATCCCATTGAATTGACATGGGTGAAACTAAAAAGTGAAATTGCATCCAAAAACATAACTTTTAAGTTAAAAGACGTAAAATAACTTTTCCTACAAGCTGTTGACAACGTTACAAGTGCTGCCTGGCAAAATTGTATCAAACACGTTGTCAAAGAAGAAAAAGTTTGTAATTTGGATGGAATAATGGCCAATATGATAGAACCATTTATTTCTCTTTGTGCTGGTAGAAATTACAGTTTGTCTAAAAGTTAGGATGAAGAACATGATTAAATTTGTGATAGAGTGTTCTATCTTTTAAATTTGTTTACTCGTATTTTGATATGTTAACAGCGTTTTGTATTTTTTCTGTAACCTTATAATAATGCTAACATGTATAATACAAAAATATTATCAATTTTGTATTTTTGGTTTTAATTTAATAGTTAATTAAATTTTTGAAGTATTATTGGTAATTTGGAACAAAATAATCTGTATATAACAGCTGCCAATCCATATGCCCTCCAACGACAAACGTTGAAATAAAAATTTGCTACGAAAAAATTCTAGTTTCTTTTTTGGTGTGTTTACTGTAGTAGTATTTATATGATGATGATTTGGGTTTTTATTATTATTTTGTTTAATTGCTTATGTACTCAAAATTATGTAAATTATGTTAGTGCCTCACCCCATATTGCGCAATATTCATAGAAATTAAATAATCTTAAATTTATATAGTCAGCAGTTTAAGGTGTCAAGTAAAAAGGCACGTTTCTAAGAGAATCTTTGTATAAATATGTTAGCACGTAGAATTAGAATTATTCCTGTTGTATTCCTGTTGTAACCAGCGTTCTAGCCAGAACCATTTATTCTGTTTTTAATAAAATAAACTTTTTTAAAAACGATATTTGAAGTTCCTAAAATATAATTGGCGCAGTCGGTAGGATAGCCAAGTCTACGTATACCGAAAACCTAAAAACGGTTCAATTCGTTAAAGTAACGTATTCGTAGATTTTTATCGGTAACGCGCTATCCAAAAAACGAATCTACGAGTGACCAAGTTAATCCTGTATGGCACAGCGACACCTCTGCTTATCTCCAAAAACGTATCTCCGAGTGACCAAGTTAATCCTGTGAGGTACAGCGACACCTCTGCTCATATCCAAAAACGAATCTACGAGTGACCAAGTTAACCCTGTGAGGCACAGCGACACCTCCGCTTATCTCCGATTCATCGAGGAACTCATCAACACGGAATCCTTCTCCAGCCGTTCCTGAGCGCAGATCAAAACTGGAGAAGTCAACAACCCGGTCTCCTCAGAATCGAGCGAACATCGATCCCGAGCCAACCAACACCACTCATTGTTATCGATCCAATGATCAAAGACATTTTATTACTTTTGTAAGTACACTCTGTACATCTTTTTAATTCCATACTGAAAGAGCTACTAAATAGCCTAAATAATTTAAATTTAAAAATGGTACCCCCAGAAGGAAATATTTTCACCACTTTAAATAATGAAGTTATTAAATTGTTAGATTTAATACCAAATTTTGGTATTTTGTCAAATTTTATTAGCACTGTAGATGATATAATTACTTTAATCAATCAAACTAACCCATCTGAAATAACGAAAAAGATCGTGACATTAACTTTGAAAAATAAAATAAAAGGCAATGCTGCGCAATGTCTTAGTATCACAGTTATCAATTCGTGGAAAGAATTAAAACTACACCTGTTACAAAACTACTCTGACACTAGATCAGAACACACACTTATGTACGAACTAACACATTTTAAACAAACGAAAGATAATATTTTAGAATATTATTCTAAATCTAATGATTTATAAAAGTAAAGTTGAATGCAAATATTCAAACGAAATTAGCAGAATATTGTTAGAAAATTCCACAAAATATTTTACACAATGTTTTATAAATAACTGCAGAGATCCGTTCAGATCTTAACTTTCTGCTCGAAATCCGCAAAAATTATCCGAAATTTTAAATTTAATCACTAATGATTTACAATACATTCACAACCAGAACACACAAGTTCAAAAACCCCGTCCATCGAAAAACCAACTACAATTCAACCACAACCAACAAAAACATCAATCTCCCATGCATAAATACCCACAACCTGTGGCCTACCAACAAAACAAACTTTTTGCACCCAGTGCAAATACTCGAAACACACAACAGACAGTCACACCTATGAGTATTTCAACTTATCAAACTACTAGACATAGTCAACCACGAACAGAACGATTATTCGATCAAGAGCTAGACTCAAACTATAATGTAAACCAAGAAAACTATGAATTTGAAGACATTAAACAAGAAAACGAAATTTTTGATGAAAATTCTTTTTTAGACGTAGACAGCCAATTAGAATCAAGTCCCTAACAAATAATTTTACTAAATTACCATTTATTAAAATTCTTGATTTCAAAATTTTACTTGATACCGGATCAACACAAAATTACATTAATCCAAAAAAAATTAATTAAACCCAATTTTACTTAATTCACCGTGCACACTTGTAACGGCAAATCATCAGGAAATGAATTCACCTTCTTTAAATTTAAAAATAATAATATAAAAAGTTATATCTTTGACTTTCATAAAGACATTGATATCCTGTTAGGAATACCTGGCATAAAATTGTTTAAAACTAAATTTGATTTCTTAAAAGAAGAAATTACATTCTTAAATAAATATAAGTATAAACATCAATACTTTAATTCAGACATAGCGGAACACTTTAATATTGAAATTAAAAATCAAAAAATACGGGATGAACATTTAAATACGGAAGAAAATTGAGGCCTGCACACAGTTTTAAATAAACTTAAATCACCAACATTACAGGAAAATAAAAAACATCCATTTAAAAATAAAATTAAACATAAAATCAAAATTACTGAAAATACTCCAAGGTATGTCAAAAAATTTAATACCCCAAAATTTATAATCCCCGAATTCAAAATTGAATATAAAAACTTAAATATTTTTGATTCAAATAAAACATTAACTCACTATATTTCTAACGATATGATAAAGGATTTGCGAAACACGTAAAACAAAATTACCCCTGTGAACATTATCACAACTTAGATAACAAAATTATGATACAAAAAGACCCTAGACTAATCTGTCATTTAATAACTAAACAAAATCACTTTGACAAACCTACTTATAGAAGTATAAAAAATTGTTTAGAAAAATTATTAGAATTCTGTATTCAAAATAAAATAAACGAATTTGATATGCCCAAAATCTGTTCTAGTTTAGTTATTCGAAACTGGAATAAAATAGAAAATTTGATTACAAAAATATTTCTAAATTTTAATATGAAAATTAATATCTATGAAAAACATAATGCTGAAGAATTAAACTTAAACACAGATACAGACTCAGTTATCGTAAAACGGGAAAGAGAAACAACTGATACAGCACATTCCGACGACGAGAGTCCCATAAACGGTTTAACATATCTTGACACACCGATAAACACATGTAAAAATCAGATAGTAAGTAAAGAGACAATTAATAAAAATGAAGTTAAAATTAATACAATTTTTAATAATAAAATACAGCGCATTTATTTGTACCTTAATAAAATTAATAATAATAATGCAGTTATGAAATTTTTAAAAGAATACTTACAACCCGGTATAACTTATTACTGCTTAATACCAGAGAACTTTAAACCAAACGTGAACTACGCGAGTAGCTATAAATTAGTAGCATGCAAAACTATGAATACGGATGTAGAAAATAAAGAAGAACAACAGATTGTAATTCGAAATTATCACGTTGGTAAAACGAACCACAGAGGTATAACAGAAACATATAACAGATTAAAACAACTATACTATTGGCCGAATATGCAAAAAGATATTAAAAATTTTATTAATAAATGCACCACTTACTTAACAACTAAATATGAAAGAAACCCTATTGAAATCCCGAATATTCGAACACCAACAGCAGATAAACCATTTGAAAAAATTCATATAGACCTTCTATCATTAAAACAAATTAAAATATTATCTATTGTAGACTCTTTTTCAAAATTCGCTAACGCTTACATTGTAAAAGATAAAAATGCGATTACAATTTTAAATAAACTTATAAAATATTTCACTCACTTTATAATACCGAAAGAAATAGTATCCGATAATGGCCTGGAATTTAATAATAAAACAATACAAAATTATTTAGCTCTTAGAAATATAAATATCCATTATATTTCTATTGATAATCCGAAAAGTAATGGAATAGTGGAAAGATTCCATTCTTCATTAATAGAACACATGAGAATTATTAATCAAAATTTAATAACTAAAAGTTTACAATTAAAAGAAAGATTAAATTACGCTTTAATAGCTTATAATAATAGCATTCATTCAACAACAAACCTAACACCCGTGGAAATTATATTTGGACAAACATCAGAATTAAACTTAAAACCGGAAGAAACGCAAATTGACGAATATCTACAAAAACACGCGGATATTTTAAAACGAATAAATGAACAAGTAAAATTTAATATAGAAAAGAATAAAGCAAAATATTCTAAACAAATTGAAACAGAATATGAAATCTCCGAACAAGCCTACGTCAAAATACACAAAAGAAACTCTGGAAAGATAGAAAAACCAAAGTTCAAAATTTTATACGTAAAAACTATAAAACATCTAAGAGTCAAATTATAGACGAAAAAGATAAAAAGCATAAAATATCAAATCTCAAAACACCTCTACTTGTTACAGATTAATTCCTTTTTTTTTCACAAATTATACAAGACAATCTGACAATCCTTGTCGAAATCCCATCCAATATCCTTAAAGAAGAACTTATACAAGTTACATTGATACTTACACATTTACACAACACATATCAAACCGTAAATATTGTAAACGGTCCGTATATTAAAAATTATTGTAAAATTAATAATGTTATAGAAAAATTTTTATATATTAAATATGAAATGGAAGGTAGTATTTTAATAGAATCTGTAGATAATGTAAAGTTAAATAATTATAATTTATATTATGATGGTATTAATAATTATTGTAATTTTATGTTGTAAATATAAAGATTATCTTAAAAGAAAATTGAAAAGGTCAAATGATTTGGAATTAAAAGAATTTAGTACAAGTTTCAAAAATGTAACTTCCACTCTTGAGGAGGGAGGAATTATGTGAGCGCCTCACCCCAAATTGCGCAATATTCATAGAAATTAAATCATCTTAAATTTATATAGTCAGCAGTTTAAGGTGTCAAGTAAAAAGGCACGTTTCTAAGACAATCTTTGTATAAATATGTTAGCACGTAGAATTAGAATTATTCCTGTTGTATTCCTGTTGTAACCAGCATTCTAGCCAGAACCATTAATTTTTTTAAAAAATAAAATAAACTTTTTTAAAAACGATATTTGAAGTTCCTAAAATATAATTTGTATATTCTTTCTAGAGCTTCTCTGTTATTGGGGACTTATATTCCTGTTGAGAAGCCGAATTTTGAAAAGAATGAATAAATAAATAAATAAATGATCGATCTGAATAGGAATAAAGGTATGAGTAATTTTGCTTCTGCAATACTGTTTGAAAGAGTGTTCCTTGATCAGTTAGAGGCAAAAAACAAGGTACTCAAGATGTTTTTCTATATCAAGAAGTTGGGTTGCGTTTTTTTTTTTATAAAGCTGTATATACTATCTCGCATATGCGTTATATTACCTATTGCAGCCGCGTTACTTCATTCCACTTCAGTGGATAATATGCAAAATAACCAGTGGTTGCTATTAGTGGGTTTCTTGTTAAACAAAAATGATCTAGAGCATCAAAATTTTATTATCATGGAATGCAAAAATTGTATTGTCATTTACTTTCTTAAATTTCAACATGTACAAAATTTATAAATATGGACAGGCTGTTCAAGAAGAGTCAATTATAAATTATAAAAAAAAATGTTCAAAATAACAATAATTGATAACAAATAAGGAAAAACTCTTTTCCATAGTAAACAGCTACTATAATTTTATAGTAATGTTAAAAGTACGAGTTGTGTATACAGAAATAAAATATTAAAATCGCCGTAGCTCTGAAACTAGGCTTTTCCGGATGTATGTTTATATGAATTTTTTTTATCGTTTTGAGTTGTTTTATCCACTATTAAATCCGTGACCTCTATTTTTTTAACAGCCTGTATATAATATGCATAGCATTAAAAACTTTAAAAAACCTTTATTCTTTTATTTTTTCACATATTTCTCACTGAATGAATTTGTTTTTAGTGTGTTGCTGTTGTTGTTTAAACTTCCTTAATGACTCAAAAAGCAAAGGGTTAAAGGCGACAATTATAAACGAGAAACTGTTGGTTAATGGAGAGTATTACACCGAAGAAGAATTAAAAACAGGTACGTCTACACGGCAGAAAAATCAAGCCCCCTAAAAGAAAAAGGTCTATGTCACTACTCAGTGTATATGAAGATCCGGATCTAAAATACAATGATGAATAACCATTGTCAGAGGAAGACTCAGAAATGAAAATAATCATTAACAAACAACAAACTTCAGACGCTAATACTTTTAAAACAATACTCCTGCACAAGAAACATTGCATCATTTTTTAAGACCAAGAAACACCCCAACCCAAAAGAAAACAAAATAATGTCGTAACAATACTACGAGAAACAACTACATAGAAATTACTTTCTGGAATGCACAAGGATTTAAAAATGTAATTCATAGTTTTACCCAAATGAATGAGTCAGCAACTGAAACATGGCTTACCAATCAAATAAAAAAAAATTATAAAACATTAGAATATTATAACATCAGCAGCACAGAAACCATTAAAGAAAAGAACTGGGGTCGGGCAAACGGGGGACTCGCAATTCTTACAAAAAAGAGCATACAAGAAATTGTGAATACAGGATCTTCGTTGAAATTGCACATAGCAACTTGAATGCTATCATAGAAGTAATTTAATTCAAACCAAATTTAGATATTAACGTCAATCTAGATCAACTACAAATTACTATAAATGATATAAGGATAAAATACAATAATTGTTACTGGATTATAGGAGGAGACTTTAATTGTAGAATTGGATAACTAAATTCCATGTCGGAGGATGTTTTAGTTGATACTGATTTGATAGCACCACGAGAAACAATGGATAACACAACAACCAGAAAAGGCCAAAATTTAACAGGTTTTATTGAAGAAAATAGTTTCATAGTGATTAATGGACGAGCCAAAAGTGACTACCCTGCTCAAATCACATATTATAGTGCTATAGGGCAAAGTGTTATAGATTTAGTGTGGTGCGAATTACTAAGCAGTGCTATAATCAATGATTTGTTGGTTAAATCCTGTGTAAATGACTCAGATCATTTCCCGGTGTCTTTAGCTTTAAACATGACATTACAAATTCAACCAAAAGGTATTCAAAGTGTAGAAAGACACTATTTACAGTGGAACAAAGATTTAACACAAAATTATTCTGAACTTATGGAAGTAGCCCCCAGCGTTGTGTGGTCAGTAAATCAATCTCCTAACGATATTAAACTCTATTTTTTATGTAGCTAACATACTACGAATTTATAAAAAAATGTATATGTGGCCCCATTGAATAGTAATAATCGCAAACCATTTAAACCATTTAAAGCGTGTCATAAGTTAGTAAAGCATAATATAAAAATTAGTAAATCATCCAATTTTGAAGTCAATTGTAAAAATATGTATTTAAATTCAAAAAAAAGAGTATAAAGCATTAATAAAAAAAGAAAAGAATAGAATACAAACAGTTAGTAATAAAAAAAAATGGAAAATGTAAATAATTCAATTAAAATTATTCAAGTAAAGTTCATAAAATTAATATTATAGATAAAAACACATGTGAAAATTTGCCTACAAATGATAAACTTATTTTTAACAATTCAAATTTTATATTTGATAATGAATTTACAACCGAAGAAATATGTTTGTCAATATTGAAATGTAAATTGGGAAAAGCGTTCGGACTATATTTAATCAGCAATGAATTCTATAAAAATCTTCCAAATAATTGGCTGTTATACATAGTGTCAATGTTCAACAAAATTTGGCAAACCGAATCTATTCCGGAGCGCTAGTCCTAAATCGAAATGATCGAGCTCCATAAAAAAGGTTACAAAGAAAATCCGGCAAATTACAGAGGCATTGCCCTCGTTAACAGTATAGTAAAAATCTTTACCCAAATTATATACATATGATCGTCTATTAATTTAGGAAAATTCAGAAGCCGTTATAACGAAATGCCAATCTGGCTTTCGTAAGGGTCGTTCCTGCATAGAAAATATTTTTACTTTAAATGCAGCAGTACAAATACAATTAAGACTAACAAAGAAATATGTCTATGCAATTTTTAGAGATTTCAAAAGAGTATTTGATTCTGTACCTCATATTCTACTTTGGAATGAACTACATAGAGTAGGTATAAGTGGAAAAACAATTAGAGTGTTGAGTAAACAGTACGAAAATTCCCATATGAAAATAAGACTGAAAGACTATTCGCACACAAATCACATACAGGCAGATTCACAAAAAGAATTAACGCTAACTCCATTCTTTTCAACATCTGTAATTTTGTTTTTAAATTAATTAAATTAACAAAATATATCAAATGATATGTTACCCAATATTAATTACAATCTTAGTTAAAATAAATATGTTTTGAGAATGGAAAATGTTAAATAAATAAATTACTTTGTATATTGCTATATTTGAGAAATAAAGTTATAACTAATAATAAAAATGGAGTTAGCGCTAATCCCTGTTGTGAATCTGCTTGATAGATATTACGGAAAGTGTGCTACAAGGCGAAATTTTAAGCCCACTGATATTTAGTTTATTTTTAAATGATATTTCTGTAATAATGATGCAAAAGGCTTAATTATAGATAATAAAAATGACATCCTTATGTTGCTCTATGCAGATGATTTGGTAATTTTTGCTGACTCTCCAGTTTATATTTAACGAAAATTAAATATTCTGGAAAATTATCGCAATTTAAAATGTTTTACGGTAAATAAAACAAAGTCCGAAGTCATTCGATTTCACAGAGGTGGCTCAAGTAATTATAAAGGTACATTTATGTACAAAAATAACGAAATTCAAAATAACAATAAATATTATTATATACGGGTTTACTTTTAAATAATTCCAAATAAAGTCACAAGTCATAACACAAAAGTGGGTAATGACTGTAAAATTATACTCAACTAAATCAACTACAAATCTAAACCGTTCGGTTATTCAATCTAGGGAGCTAGATCTGCAGAAATGTTAAAACTTGTTATTTATCTTGAAATTAAACTAATTATTCACAGTACATATGTTATACAAATAAATTACTGTTAATCGAAAAATTTTATAGATACATGAACTTCAGATCTAGACTGAGAGGGAACCTACTGTAAGACGCGCGAGAGTTCCGACTGAGGTGAGATTTATATGTTTTGCCAGCGAGGAGTGCAAGAGCTCGGCAATAAAATTATCAATATCAGTAACTGTATTAACATCGACCTCTGATCCAAAATCTCGTTCCCTAAGAGCCCTTGACAGTATGAAGTTTGCTTCATGTGAAATGTCACTTTCTTCTAAAATTAGGAGTTTAATTCTCGGCGACCTATTCTGCGCGGCTGGCAGATATATGTTTGCATGCTACCAAGCAACCTGGGGTGTCCAAGTGGTATAGTTGCACTTGCACCCGGATGTCTAACGTGATACAAACTTTGAAAAACATACTCTTTGTCCCATAATGCATTCTTTACTGCTTCTTCAGGATATTTTGGCTTTACCTAGGGACTAAATAAAATATTTGATGTTAAAATTGTACCACATGTGTCGAGATGCGGCTCATATTGCTTGTTTCATTTTGAACAGGATCCGCGCTTTCTTCTGAAGTTGAGGATTCAGTTGACAATTTCTCAATAACTCTGTAAAACAGATACCAGAAAACATTATTTTCTTCCAACACTAAACAACAAAATGTCATTCTGTATCTGCGACGCGCCTGTGAAGACGTCGATGCGTAATAAGAGTCAGAGATATGTACTTTTATTTCGTATTAGTCTTTATTATAAGAAACGGCAACTAGCATAATAATGTGTGGAAAAATGCCTATATTAAATTTTATAACGAGCATTGATGAATTAGAAGACATTTGAATGTCGTTTTCGCTGGGTCCATATCTTTCAAAACCTAATGAGTTATCTTTGTTCATACTCGCTTATGTTAAAGCGAACTTCAATAGTGTAACAAGTCTAAGTCAGCACTTTATAGTTCACGCAATGATTAAGTAAGTAGGTCAGCTATTGTTTATTTGTGACACTTATTTTGCTGACTTAGGACTTGTACAAATATATATAAGGCTACTATGTAAGGAAGTAAGTAAGTAAGTACAGTAGAGTATAGTAAGCTGTAGAGTACGTTCATCATTAATTATCGTTAAATAAAGATCATGTAAGTAGTCAACGAAACCAAGTTTTATTGCTGCTGACTCCCAGTCTCGACAGGCCCCCTTTTTATAATGTACCCTCGTTTAAGGGGGTTACAATAGAATGTTTGCAAAGAAGGAGACTCGCGACTGGAAATGAAACCATGTGTATGCCTTTGGAGTATTTTTCAATTGATCTAAGCATTTTGATATGGGGTAAATAGCTCCGAGGTAACGCGTCGGACTGTGGATCGTAAGATTCTCAGTTCGAGTCCCACAGCTGACAGTTGCCAATTTAAATTTAACCCTGTGATTCCCCCTCCACTAACATCTTTGAGGGCTGTGATTTGACGGCTGGTAACCGCACTTTATACCTAAAAATATATCACCGAGATCTGCGTAAGCATCGTGCCGCACCCATAATGGCTTAAAGGCGTGATGATATATTTATTTTATTTATTTATTTTGATGACTTAGCGAGCGGCCATTTTTTATTTTATTAGCAAATTTCCTGGCACTATAATTTTGTTTTCGCTGGGTCCTCACAATCGCTGATGTTTAAACAAACTTAATCAAGAGATTTATTACCAGGGCACAGAATAGAAATTCTTATAAAAGCTAAATTTGAAAAGAGAAACTATTGGTTTTTCATTTTATATATTATAATTCAACAACACTAATAACAGACCTAAAAATATTATTGTTAGATTCGTATCACGTCTAAAAAGGGATAAATTTATTGCAAGTGCACGTCAACGGAAAAACTTATCCGCCACGGACATAAGCTTCACCGAAAACTCTCGCATATTTGTAAACGACCATTTAAGCCCAAATAACAAATTTTTACTGAAGAAAACCAAAGAAGCAGCTCGTGATAAAAGCTTTAAATACACATGGGTAAAAAACTGCAAAATTTTCGTGCGAAAGAATGACACATCTCCCATAATAATAATTAATAATGAACAAAATTTAAATAAACTGAACTAACTTAAATTTTACACCAACTTTTAATATTTATATCGAGTATCTACATATCTATGGTCAGTTTATATTATCAGAACGTACGAGGACTAAAAACAAAATTGATAAATATATATAATGAAATAAGTGCGTGCAACTACGATATAATTTGTCTAAGTGAAACGTGGTTAAATAATTCGGTAAATGATTGTGAAATATGTGATGTAAATAAATACACAGTGTACAGACGCGACCGTAATGATCTCGTTAAAAAACAAGGCGGAGGTGTCTTAATCCTTGTATCTAAAAAATATTTTTCACAACATCATCCTAACTGGTATTCATCCGCGGAAGACTTATGGGTATCTGTCTCCAGTAGTGACCACAAAAAATTTACGTATGCTGTGTCTACATCCCTCCCCAGAGTGACTCCAACCCTTACAATGACCATTTTAATAAAATTAGTGAGGTATCCCTTCAACTTGCCGACGCCACTCTTATAATAGCTGGCGACTACAATTTACCGGACTTACAATGGACCAGTGTTCCAATTAACCCCCTCCCACCAGTCGCACTAAGAAGATCTGAGAACCACACCATTTTAATTAACACCATGTCCCTCTGTGATCTAAATCAATATAACATAATTCCCAATCATCAAGGCATATTACTAGATTTAATTCTTTCTACGCACAACATTAGCGTCTCCCAATGCACTGAGCCTATAAGTAAATTAGACATATTTCATCCTGCACTAGAAGTAAATATTAATATTTCAAACCACTTGTAAATAAGTATTTTCATAGTTATAATTTTGCTAAATGCGACTATGAAAATCTCATTTATAAGCTATCCGCCATTGATTGGGACACGAAATTTGTTCACAATAATATTAATGATGATGTTAGCTTATTTTATATTATTGTTTACAGCCATTTGAATACTTTCTGCCCTGTTTATAAATGTAAAAATAGAAAGTATCCAAAATGGTTTTCCTTGCCATTAATTAAATTAATTAAAGAAAAAAATAAATACCATAAGAAATGGAAAACTTACAGTAGCATACAAGATTATAATATCTTCACAATACTTCGCAGAAGGGTAAAAATTATGATGTCTCAAGACTACATTAACCATATTAAATACATTGAAGACAACATAAATAGTAATATAAATCACTTTTGGCAACACACTAAACAATTACGCAAAGATAATAGCCTACCAAATTCATTATACTTAAAAGACACTGTAGCTTCTTCTGGTGAAGAAATCAGTAATCTCTTCGCTAGGTTCTTTGAATCAGTGTACACAACTCACCAGAATAGCAACAATATACCTTCTAATTCCACAAACTTAAATTTAGGTCGAATATCTATCCCAGAGACAGATATTCTACAATCTTTAATAAACTTAAACACTAAGAAGGGTTGCGGACCAGACAGAATACATCCTGAATTTATAAGGAATTGTGCTTTTTACCTTTCATATCCACTATTTCTACTATTTAACAAATCCTTGCAGACGGGTACATTCCCAGACGTGTGGAAAACATCACACATTACCCCTATTTTTAAATCGGGTGATAAACGGAATATAGAAAATTACAGACCTATTTCAATATTATCTGCTTTCGGAAAAATATTTGAATATTTAATTGTATGTAAAATAAATGCAGATCTAAATAGTATAATAATCCCAATCCAAACTGGTTTTTGTAAAGGAAAATCAGTTCTAAATAATCTTGTACCCTTCACAGAGTTTGTTGGAAAATGTCTAGACAAGAAAAAACAGGTACATGTTGTGTACACTGATTTCAGCAAAGCTTTTGATAGGGTTAATCACACATTACTAATTAACAAGTTAGCATCTTATGGAATTCATGGCTCCCTTCTGCGATGGATTGAATCTTACATTAAGAATCGATCTCAGATAGTATTTGTCAATGGTTTCAAATCACGCACAATCAACGTCACTTCCGGAGTACCACAAGGGTCACATTTAGGTCCATTGTTGTTTAATATTTATATCAATTCTATTTTCAACTGTTTTGATCAATGTGAATTCCTGTTGTACGCAGACGACTTGAAAATATTTAAAATGATAGACACTTTAAATGATTGCTACTCACTACAAGCAGAACTATTACATTTGACACAATACTGTGCTGAGAATGATTTAAATTTAAACATTTCCAAATGCTTCATCGTAAGTTTTACCAGAAATAAGAATATTAAGTATTTTAATTATTCATTACATAATCTAACCTTAGAACGTAAAAACATTATCAAAGACTTGGGAGTTCTGTTTGATTCTAAATTACTGCTCAACGAACAAATTTATTCAGTTGTTGGAAGAGCTTACAGAATAATGGGATTCATATACAGATGTTGTAATCAATTTACTAAAATTGAATCACTTTTATTGCTCTATAAATCTTTAATAAGACCAATTGTCGAATATGCTACTCCAATTTGGAATCCGGTTTACAACAAACATGTTAACAATTTAGAATCAATTCAGAAAAGGTTCATAAATTTGTTAAAATATAAATTCTCTTTTGACAAAGTACATTATCTGGAAATCTTAAATGAATTAAATCTGCAAACATTAGAAAAGAGATGAACTATTGCTGATATGCTCTTGTGGTATAAAATCCTAAATAATCATTTAGATAATTTCAATATTATAAATTTATTAAATTTTCATGTTCCACAATCCAACACAAGAAACAAAAGTTTGTTCTATATACCAAAATGTAATACAAATAATTATAAACACAGTCCTTTAAACAGAATTATGGAAGTATACAACAGAGATTACCAGCACATAGATATTTTTTCTTTGTCTAAACAAATTTAAAAATGTGTTAAATTGTTGATAAACTCAGATTTTAGATTTAATGATTGAATCATAATACTGTGCAATATTTTCTTTCCATTTGTATAATTTGTATTGTTCATAGTGGAAACCTATTATTGGTTTATACTGTTGGTTTCCCTAATATAAATAAATAAATAATTATGTATATACTTAAAATAATATTAATTACTGTATATTAAATTAATAATCTTAAATTATTATAAATAATATTAATCAATCTGACTTATTTGACATTTTTAAATTTTCCGCCGGAAAATAAATTTAAATGCCCAAAGGATCTATACGCGAAACATCAAAAGAGCCGACCAGAGTTTCGCTTCAGGTAGAAAATCAATTCTGAGACTAAGGCGGAAATTGTCAACAAGGAATGAAATAATGTACACTGAAAAATTTTCAGGTATTTGGAGGTTGTTTTCGCTAGGTTCAAACATTCAGATTACTTACTTACTTAAAGTTGACTGCTAGAGCGAATATTTACAGACCGGATATGAATGTCTTAGAGAGCAATATTTATTTGTATTTACTGATGCTATAGCAACTAACCATAAAATTGGCATCTAAGGCGGAAATTTACCGACCGTAAATAAAACAATGTACACACACATACGTTTTAAGGATTCTAAAAAATTTTCCGCTGGGTCTTTATATTTTGACGACTAATAAAACTGCATATGCTAACATTCCCTCGTGTTTATGCAAACTTAAAAAAAGAAAAGTTGCTTTGTTGGAAATTTGCCGATAGGACACGAAATAATAATTCATACCTTTCCGTGGAATTAGCGAGCAAAATTTTCTGACTCCCGCGGAAGTTAAGTAAATTTAATCAAAAAATTTGCTTCTAGGACGTAGATTCTTGACTGTAAATAAATCAATATGATTTGTAAAGTTCATAAGCTTTTGGTTGTTGTTTTCGCTGGGAGCACACCTTCCGATGATTTAGCGATCAGCATTCGCTCACACTCTCTGATTTTTAAACAAACTTGATAAAAAACTTGTCGACATTAAATAAAATCATGTACATGTAAAATTCGTCAGGCTTCCAGGGGCAATTTCCGCGGGGTACATACGTTTTGATATCTTATCGAATAGCTTTTGCTAACACTCGATAATTTTTATGCAAACTTAAACCTGTAAGATTGGCTGCTTGGGCGGAACATTGCCGACAGGAAAATTATCAATGTGCATTGAGGGTTATTTTCACTTGATCCATACTTTTTGATAGCTTAGCGAGCAGTCATTCTCTATCATATTAACAAGTCTGCGTGCATTAAAATATTGCAATTTCATTTGGTTCAAGTGAAACAAATGTGAAATCACTAATTCACTTTTTTTGTGTATTCACATAACTTTACTCATCAAAATTACAATTTTACGGAATGATGAAAAGAGGTACGTTATAACCGTATCTATATTTATTTTTGCTATTCTCTACAAGGCTAAAGAGTAGCTGGCGACCAGAAAACTGAAATTAGCTGCAGGTTCTACTTTCTTTAGCCGGTCATAGTTATAGAAAACTATTTTACAAAGTATAAAAATTAAGTTTTATTTTAGTTCGAGGTTAAATAAACACGAATTTATTCAAAGGCATTTGCAAAATGCAAATTTGCTAGGTTTTTGTATGTTTGACTTGCACCACCACAAACTTGTCATATCGACCAAACATCAGTAGCGCTCCGCAGCTAACTTCAGTTCTTGCTGTCAACCCGTTAAAATATTAATACCTGTTACGCGTGGGAGGAGTTACATTTTCTGAAATAGGTTTAATTCGGTACCATGACCACACATAATACATTTTAGGATAGAGATATGTCGACATACATAATTAGAATCATAGGATCTTACTTGAAAAATAGGAAGATCTTATATCAGGAAAGAGAATATCCTACGAGGCTCAGTCCTGGGTACCCTACTTTGGAATATATTGTACGACGGAATGCTATAAGCCCAGATAACTAGAGGCACTCAACTAATAGCATATACAGACGATCTGGCGGTATTAACAATAGACAAGGACGAAGAACAACTGATTTTGAAGTGAAACTGAATACTGTAGTAGAATGGGTACAGGAACAGGGTATGAACATATTGTAATGTTCGTGGGTTTTAAAACGTTTTTTATTTAAACAAAAAGAAATATTAATAATAACAAATAATGAATAATTATTATATTAAAGGTAACACACACACCCTATTGCTTGTAATACCCGTAAAGCTTCACCACGTAATGATGTACTTAACATAGACGCTTTAACACTTGAAATCCAACCATGAACCATAGAAAGTGTCTCGAACAGGGTCAAATATTCTTCCCATGATGATTTTCCGCCGTAAGTTATCATGACGGCCAGGGACTGTTGTCACTTTCGGTTCTTGCAGCTGGGTAGTTGTATCCAGTGATGGTTGATTAACGGCTGGTAAACTGTCAGTCTTGATTTCGAGAGCTTGCAGCTACTTTTCCAGATCTTGTATTTTGTCGTCTACGCTCTTGGACAACCCTTCAAAATCTTCTTTCAATTTCGTCTCAAGGCTTCTAAAATGTTCGAGAAATTCTTCATTCAGGCTTGTAAAATTTTCTTGAATTTTCATTTCCAGGCTTCTAGAATGTTCGAGTAATTAATTTTTCATACTTCTGGAACTTTCTTCCAATTTGCTTTCCATAGTTCTCGAACTTTCCTCTAATTTTGTCTCAAGACTTCTTCTTGCACTAGCACTGCTCGAAGACGTTCTAGCAACACAAATTTTTTTTTCAGTCGAATCTTTATCTCTCTCTTTAAGCTCTTTTCTTAATTCACGTTCACTTTCAACTCCATCGACTTTTTCATCGCCATGATGCACTACACTTTAATTTAACACTTATTTATTTAAATATTCGTAATATTTATTTTTAAGTATAGCGCGGTTATTTATTTTTAACCGTATCCCACTTTTGGCACCAATTGTAACGTTCGTGGGTTTTAAAACGTTTTTTATTTAAATAAAAAGAAATATTATTAATAACAAATAATGAATAATTATTATAATAAAAGGTAAAAGTTAATTAACACCAGGTATATAACACTAAAATAACGAATACAAAAACTTATAAACTAACACTTATCACTACTGTAAATAAACACTATTATTTATACATATAAACTAGCCGAGCGATATTTATTTACGACAATATATTTATATTCAGACCGAGAGATATATTTATGTTCACAAATTCTTCATAGTAGCTCGGGAGTGAACTGACTGACTGACTGGTCCCGGTGATTCGCTCTTTTATATACCACGTTCCTTGTTTCTAGAAGGGTCTGAAACAATCTCTATTGTGGAGCAAACGACTTGTCCGAACTAGCTAGCGTTGTGTCATTCACTCGGCGGCACGGCGTGGCGGCGTAGGCCAGCATGCTTCAACTTGTCGCTGCTGCGTCCGTTACAATATTGCCGAGAAAAACAGAGGTAGTAAACCTATCGGAATCTTTTTCTTAAGGGGAGTCTTCCGCTTGAGAATATTTCTGATTTTTGTAGGCTTTTCACAGTTTTCTAAAAGTGAAACATTGTATAATGTAAGTTACGACTTACGTTTCAAGATAAAAGGAAACCAAATACCGCAAACAAGAAAGACAATAAGGAGCAGTAGGTCGGGCTGTAGAATAGCTGGTACAATTAGGGCGAGGCCTAGCGGCTTAGGTACTGTCCTTGCCTGAGTCTTGTTAACATTTAATTCAAGCATTTTCATCCAAGATTAATTAAATAGAGAACCGTACTCAAACCAAAATATTTGTTAAATTTAAAAAATTTTATATATTGTTAGAAATCAGTTCTAAATTTATATAAATGAAAATTTTAGTAAAAACTGCAAATAACCGAAAATTTTAATTTGTAACCTTTTTTTCTGATTGTCTCCTAATAAACGTATCTATTAAAATCTCGATTATTTCTAGTTTCTGTTTTCATTTTTAGTAAATCTGACAAATATTATTTGATAGTAGTACCTAACGCAACGTTTGAGTGTAAAAGTGAAACGGTGATTTAGTTGTTTTATTTTATAACATCTGAATCGTCACCTCTCATACGATTATACTAAATATGTGAGGTCAATAAAATAACTCAGTGGTAACGTGTCAGATTATCGAACTGAGAACCCAGGTTCGTAACTCGCTACTGATAAAAAATTATACCAGAAACAAAATTATCGCTGTGAATCCATTTCCACTAATATCTTCGAGGGACTTGGGTTGACGGCTGGTAACCAGATATGCGCGCAATCGAGATTTCGCTACACTCAAAAATGGATAAATGGCGTTTTACTAAGTTTCACTTTTTGATAAATTTTTTACAGGTACATGAATAAATACTGCACCAAATAATTAGAGTGCGACATTAGAAAGAAAGGTTTTATAACGAAATATTATAAGAGCATTTTCACTAAATATGTAAAGTGTTGTTACATTTTGTATTTTAAATCTACCATTTCAACACTCATTTGTACGGGTGTTCAAACAATAAAAAAACACAATTTCTTTCAGTTTTAGCCAGCTGCCCTTAGACCTGGAAGTAATAGTTATGATTCCTTTTTAATTTAAGTTCACCATCTTCTAACATCAAATAAGAAATCTTTATTTTTTCAAAATTGCTTCCTCGGGTGATTATTCTCGAATGGAATATGGACATTTTATTATTTTAAAATTCTTAGTATTATTTAAATGCATTGTAAATCATTTAAAATAGGTCTTCCTAATTGCAAAAGACATTAGTACATTCACATCCCAATCCTTATATTTACAACTCTTATATGTTGTACTTTGTAGTTGTAAAATAAAAATATAATGCAAAAACCGTGCAGTGTGTTATATATTAGACTAATGACGGTCATAGTGTTTTTCTCTCGCCAAACTGTTATGTAACAGACTGTATATGTGAAAATAGTTTTACGTTATGCTCCTTTAGTAGTCAAATAAATTTTGTTAATAAATTTATGCTGTATTTCTAACGACAAGGGTGATATCGAAGACGGGCATTTCGATGACTCACTCTGTATATAACAAAGTTATGGTATTTTATACTTTTAAACTGCAATAAAAGTGAAATCACGAACATGACAATTTTCAAATGGTTCGATTTCTGTAATTCTGAGCAAAAGTGTTAATCCTAAATTTTTATGGCACAGTTTATTTCGATAAAGCAAGTATTTATATTTGCCCTCGAGTGGATAGACGACAGCACGTACAGTTCTGTCCATTATCTCAATTAACTTCCTGCAAGTCCCGCCTACCATGCAACTTGTACCACAACTGAAATTTGTAATTTTTATCTAACTTTTATTCCGTCTATCTTCTTTATTTATTCCTGGATAAAATTTTTTTTTAACCGGAGTATGTAAAACCATAATTTTCCCTAAGGAGGACAAAAGAAGATTACCGGCCGCTGTAGCCCAGAGCACAATATTATATGGAGTGCCAATCAGGGGGATGCACTACAATATAAACAATGTACCCAGCTTCTTAAATTCGCTAATAGGAAAACGGCGATAGGGTTATGCAGAGGCCATCGCACAATGGCCATGAAGGTAGCGGAAGTACTTGTACGATTGGCATCCTTACAACTGATAATGGAAGAGTGGATTCTCTGTTACGAAGCCAGCAAGGAAGACAGGAAGCAATAAAGAAACTTAGAGTAGACAAATTCCATATAGCACAAATAACAACATGATAAACCTGATGCTTGAGATAAAGGGAAATAGAAGATCAATATAGAGTAGACAAAGGAATGACGATGAAGTAATGCTTACGCGGTTCCACGTCATTGACAGGCAGTAAGGGTATGCGTTGCTTCGGTATCATACTAGGTGTGCATGACCATTCTCTCCTACCCATAAAATTTTTTTCCCGCGGCCGATGGAAAGTTAAATATTGTTTTTTCAAAGCACTTCAAGCGATAGTTTCTGGATGGGAGAGGCTGGGTAGATCGGGTCCCGGATTCTAAAAGGAGAAAATATATAAGTAACATTAATAATATTAAATTCATAATATTGTTATTGCATATAAAAATCAAACCATAACGAATTGAACTTGAAAGTAGTAAAATCGTATTCCAGGAACTTTAAAACTTAAAATGTAAGAAAAAAAACACATCAAATATTTTTAATAATATTATTATAATGTAGGGATGAAGCAACGTTATTATTTAAAAAAACAATTCATAACCAATTCCAACAGGAACTAATGCATATGAAATCATACAACATCCTGATGATAATGTCGATTTATTTTATGATATTTTAAGGACAATTATGAAAACACTAATTTAAGCTACAAAACTGTACTACTAATCCATAAAACACCAACACCGATTCTTGAATCTAGAATATCGAAACATATTTAGAATAAAGAAAATACACATGCCGATCATTTGTTACGTTCCAATTTAGTCCTTTGTTCTATTTGTCCTACTTCCTAATATTTCCTTCCACAATAACCTAAAAACAGAATTAACTTGCTATAACTTAATTATTTTATTATTATTTAAAAATTAGAGATGTACTTACCTTGTTACCTTCATCGTTTGAATTCATTGATTCAATGTCATCATTTTGTTTTCTAAATCTAGTTTTCTTGATCCTAGTAGATGTTCAATCTGTTGACGTTTGTTAATTAAAAATAGTTTATTGTTTTGTCGTTAGCTAGCAGGTAGCGCGAATCGCTTAGTAAAGCTAGGTTCACACTGCGCATCATTTTAGTTGTTTGATTTTTTTGCAATAATATTTAAAATTAATTAAAATTCAAACTAAGGATATTTATTTCCGTATTAAATACATGGTTGATTTTGCATTACTCGTTTACTTATGTTTCGGAATTTCCTAATTCTAATTGCCCCTAGGTCACTTCATGTATTTCCTTCTCTCTCGTCATGTTGTTTCGTCCTTTCTTCGGCCGATAGATTCTGGGAGGGATTTGGGTAATTAATAAATTTCCGTCTTTGATTGATTGATTCGGTGATCTTGGATAAAGACAGTCGTTGTCGCGGCGTATTTTATTATTTCGTACTCGTGGGAGTAAATAAGTTTCCGGGAGCTATTCTACAACCCTGTGTGGTTACGCTGTCCGCGGATTTTTAGCACCGGAATATTTTTGTGACTCGCTTCGTTAGTTTGTGTGGTGTCCCGCGAATCCCACGTGTTTCGTTGGGGACATTTTGGTGTTGGAAGGAGTCTAACTCTACGGAGGATTCGTTGTTTGCTTCCAGAAGTCAACTTTTGGACATTTTCACCGGTGTGCTGCCGTTCGCCCGCCACGGTCTGCCCTGCAATCCGGTCAACTACTGTCCCAATTTCATCATCCCTGGAACCAGCCGCTACAGGATCTTTGGCTAAGTTTTCTAAATTTTATATTTATATGTTGTAACTCCTGTTGCGCTGAAAACATCGATTGAAGATTTACATTGTTTGTTTTGATACCAAGATTGTCTTGGAGTACATTATTTTCATAATTATTTTATTATTACCTTGTTATACTAAAAATAATAATTTTCTTTTTCATTATTATTATACTTTACATCAAAATAATAATTTATTTAATTTAATTCGAATGTTTTGTTTGTCGCGGACGTATCCCGACCATCTGGCTGTAACTCGCCTACGTCCCAGCGTTGGCCAACCTTGCGTCGTATAATTGTTACTCGGGCTACGGGCTCCTCTACGTCACGGAACTTTTGGATTTTTTTTATTAACGTCAGTAAACAAGTCAATTTTAATCACTGATAATTTATTTTTGAAAAACCTTCTTTTTGACGTTTTCAAGCACCATAATTTTACGGTAGGTAAAAGCAGTTATTATTGAATATTCTCGTTTTCGTAATTTTCGCGTCAAAAATTACGTGGCTTTTTTTTTTTTTAATTTTCAAGAACCACCCCTTCTCCACGGTCAAACCTAACGGCCGCACACCCGCCGACCTCGGGGTGCGTAAAGTGACAATCGCGTCTACGTCTTCAATAATTTTTATTTATTTATTACGTTGACGGATTTGATGTCACACATTGTAGCTACAAAATTTTACTATTGAATCATTAAATTTAACTTTGGGATTGATTGGAAAATTAATCGATTTTTTTATTCCTCACGTGTTTTCAAGTCACGAGCTGAAAGGAAAGAATATTGTAAATATTCTTAACTGTAATATGATAATATAGTATCAAGTGAGGCTGCGGTAAAAATTGATGGTGGATTGACTGATTTCGTATAGATTTAATGTGAAACAGGGTTATGGAATGTCGCCATGGTTATTAAATTTGTATATTCATATGTTGCATTTAGTGAAATGGATGGTGGACGTAAAGAATATAAAGAATGATTGTGAACGTGAATAAAGTAAGGAAAGATTTAAATCTGTTATTGATGTCGACAAAAGTGAAGTGTTGATGTTTGAGATGAATGATTTGGTGACTGATTGTAATGTTTCCGTTAATGATGAGATTAGAACATTGGAATGAATATGTATATTTGGGTAGTGGGTTTTCGAAGGATGAATGCATTGTCCGGCGAATTGAAAGGCGAGTGTCTGAAAGGCGCATAGCATTAGGTGCTCCAAATATGCCCCATTGAGTGAGAATAATGTTATGTTAATGTTTGCATTGATATGTGGTTCCAAATATTGGGAGAAGTGAAGAAAAATGAACGACCTATAACTTCTATGGAAATGAGATATTTGATAAGAGTGTATGGCTATACGAGATATATTCGTGTCCGGAATACGTTGGTGTACGGTGAGTATGAGCAATAGAAGAACGTTGATAAAAAATGGAATGAGCCAGTTCAGGTGGTTTAGCCATCTCGGGATGGGAATGTTTGCAGGAGATTGATTGTTGGTTCATAAGAAAGATTACTGTTGAAAAGTTACTTGATAAAAAAAAGCTGTTCTCTGGCTTTGTCTACTTAAAGAAAGTTTATGACAGTGTTCTTCGAGAGACTATATGGGTTGTACTCGTAGAGTACTATATAAATGGTAATTTATTGGGAGAGATTCAAGGCGTTATATGAAAGAAGTAAGAATTGATGTTGGTGCGAAACAGAGTTGTGGCATATCTCCTTAATTGTTTAACTTGTACATAGATGTGTTGTTACGAAAGGCATTGAATCAAATAGATAGTTTACGTATTGGTGGGCGTATAGTGTCTACGTTAAAGCATGCACATGATGCTGTTGTGTTGGGTGAAACTGAGAAGCAATTCAGAAGAATTATTGTGAGCATAAATGGAGTAGGGAAAAGTTACACCTGTTATTAAATGTCGATAAATGTAATGCTGCTGCTTGAGACGAATGACTTGGCGACTGACTGTAATGTAACATTGAATGATATGAGACTAGAAGAAAGCAATGAAATTGAATATTTGGGCAATATGTTCTCGAGGTATGGACGTATTGACCGGGAAATTTAAAGGTGGGTTTCTGCAGGATACACGGTAGTGGATGCTTTGGAAACATTTACTTGAAAATATATATATATATATATATATATATATATATATATATATATATATATATATATATATATCGTTTAGTTTGATTGTGGCATTGATAAATCTGAAAATTACAAAACAAAACTCTAATTGTACTTTCGATAATGTTACACTTAACAATAGCAAATCAAAATATAAATTAAGTGAACTTTGTCATTCTGCTAAAAATGCTAGTTCTAAACTACATAAAAATTAAATTAAAAATAAATCTCAATTAATAAACAAATCAATTTGAAAAAGATTCAGGTTATAAATTAAATAAAAATCAAACTAAAGTATTTACTGTTATTATACGATTATTAGATAGTAGTTCAGTGGATGAAGAAATCGATAAAAAGTCGAAAAATGAGTAAATTTTTTTAACTTTTTAATTCGGGCTCTACTACACCGACAACTAAACAAACAATACCTAATAAACAAAATAATACAACAGATGTCAACACTAACATGAAATCAAATAATTCATATGCGCGAGCAATTATTACGCGATCTAAAACTGGAACCTCTACCAATGTTACTTCAAAAGCAAATAGTCAAGATATATCTACGAGTACTAGCATCGCAGATAATACCATGGATAAAAACGATAAATTAAACGAACATGACAAATTTGAGATAGTTAGGAATAAACGGAATCGAAATAAAAGTAAAATAACAATAGGGAAAGGTGCAGAGTCAAGCAACCTCACTTATAATTTGAGTGCAGCGCCGCGAAACTCGCACTTTTTCATCTCGCGTCTTTCAACTGATACAACTGTATCTGCTGTTGAAGAACATCTAAAAAAATTACAAATAAACGGTGTAAATGTTACACAATTAAAATCTAAATATAACACTTACAGCTCATTTAAAATTAGTGTACCAAACATTTTCAAAGATAAAATTATTTGTGCGAACACATGGCCAGCTGGAACTCTAATAAATCATTTTTATTTTTCAAAAAAAACTGTAAATGACGGTAATTTTTTAGACCAACGCTCACTCAGTGCACCAATAAAATAATATCACAGTTAAATTTTAGATGCAAGGACTATGTGAACACTGGTTAACTAAAACTGAAATTGACCTAATTAATTTACACAATTTTAAACTTGCATCTGCATCCTGTCGTGATAACGGCTACGGAGGTACTGCCATCTACACGAGGTCCGAAATCGCTACTAAACCAATTTCTTCAGTAGAGAAGATATTTTCCGAACTTTCTATAGAAGGAGCTGCCATCGAACTACTCAGGGCTAACTTGATTATCGTGTGTATATATAAACCTCCTACCCAAAATATCTCGGATTTTTGTAATAATTTTGATATTGCGTTAAATAATTTATGTAAATCTCCTAAAAAAACTTTAATTGTTGGTGACTTCAATATCAATTTTTTGTCCGAAAACAGCAAAATCTTACGTAATTTGTGTATTAGTTATGGTTTATATTTTATTATAAATGATCCAACTAGAAAAAGTGATAATACTAGTACATGTATTGATAATATTGCTACTAATATCAACAATAATCAGTACTCGTTGCAAATACTGGATTTAGATCTTTCTGATCACATGGCTATTAAATTTAGCTACCATTATGATTGTAACAATAATTCTCAGAACTATAATTACATTAATAGACGTATTATTAGTGATACAAATATTCAATGTTTTAACTATAATCTAAGTAAAATTGATTGGAATCCAGTTTTGCAGTCAGAAGATGTCAATGATGCTTTTAATATATTTTTCAATATATTTTATTATGAATTCATTAGTGCTTTTCCAGTAAAAAAATTAAAATCCCAAACTTTTCAACCAGCTGTAAAATCAACTGGATTACAGATGAAATTAAGCAAATAAAGGAGACTCTCTCATTTATAAAATCGGTCTACAATAAAAATAATAATATGAAAACATTGTTAAACAACTACAGGAAATTTTACAAACAGGCTGTCTCCGAAGCTAAAAGCAAAGCTTACTCTACTTATGTTAGTAATTCTAAAAACACCAACAAAGCTAGCTGGGAAATCATCAGTACTGTAGTAAATAATAAATCTTGTGCTAAAATCTCTGATAGTCCACCAGTAAATGATTTAAATAACTTTTTTACTAATATTGCTAATGAACTAGTTGCATCATTACCTGACTGTAACATGGACTCTTTTGAATTCATGAATAAAACAAATTGCAATTATAGTTCATCTATATTTCTTCATCCAGTAACAGAAACAGAAGTTAAAAAATATAAAGACAATAAAAATTGTCAACTGTTTCATAAAAAACAGCCTCAGAATAATAACTAAGTTATTAATTCATTGAGACCGGCCAAGTCAATCAATCGGGAACTACAGACGCGTTTCGCTCTTATTGGAGCTCATCAGTGTAGTGAACCCACCAGCTGCTGTGAGGCAGTGGTACCGATGATTGACTTGGCGAGATCTAAGATCCCACAATGCAATGCAATTAGTGACATCATTCTCTTTATTGCTGAAAACTTCGATAAGTCAAATTTAGTAAAAGCTATCTTAATTGATCTTAGCAAAGCCTTCGATTGCGTGGATCATTGCATATTACTGTCCAAACTTAACTTCTATGGAATAAGAGGTGATTGCTTAAACCTTTTTAAATCATACCTAAGTGGTCGTTCTCAGTCAGTGGTATCTAATGATTCACAATCAGAAGTATTGCCAGTTATTCATGGGGTGCCGCAGGGCTCGCACCTTGGCCCTACATTGTTCATCATTTACATAAATGATTTAATTATGACATGTAATTTTGTTAATTCATGTTTATATGCAGACGACACTACTTTCTTCTTCTCTGGTGATAATATAGAAGATATGCAATATCTAACACAGATTACGATTAACACCTCCAAAGAATGGTTTGCAGCTAATAAATTAACAATTAACTTCGAAAAAAATCAAGAAATTCTGTTCACCAAAAATAATAGCTCTGACTCTCATAAATCAGTAACTCTGTTAGGACTTACCCTACAACCTAATTTAAATTGGAATGATCAAATAGAATTAGTTTGTAATAAATTATCTAAAGCCATTTTCTTGTTAAGGCAATTAGCGAAATGTGTTAATTTATCTTCACTAAAAACGGCTTACTATGCACTTTTCCATTCACATATGGTTTACGGCATACTTTTTTGGGGCCATCATAAGAAAAGCAATAATGTTTTTATATTGCAAAAAAAAGCTATACGAATCATATCAAAGTCCCCCTTTAATTGTCATTGTAAACGATTATTTATTAATTATGGAATCTTAACATTCTGGGGACAATTTATTTTAGAAAATGTATGCTTTGTTAAAAAAAATATTGCTAAATTTAAGCAGCATGTTGATATACACTCTCTTAATACTAGAAATAAAAATGATTTGGTATTGCCATTTGTCAAAACAAATAAAAGTCAAAACAATTTGCACTATTTACCTCTTAAACTTTTCAATAAACTACCGGTAGAAATAAAATCTCTGCCATTTATAAAATTTAAGTTAGCCGTTAAAAAATGCCTTCTTAGTAAAGCTTATTATAAATATGAAGACTTTTTAAATGATTGTATTTAATTTTTAGTAAAATTTTGTTTTTTTTTGTAACATATTTATTGTTTTGTAACATTTTTATATTATATGTACTTTTGACTGTAGCCTTGTTTCCTATGTACTGTTTGGCTATAAAATATGTCTAGAAAATCGAGTGGATATGCTTATTCTATTAGACAATGCTCCTGCACAATTTTCCCGTGCCGGTAAATATTAGTTTACGCATCATTTTTGAACAAATTAATTGGGCGAGGTGGTGAGGAAGTTTTAAATGTAATGAAATGGGCTCCGAGATCGCCCGCTGAATTTCATTTTGTACGAATATTTATTAAACAAAGTTCAGTGCTAATGGGAATTTAACAAATTTTGACAGCAGTCCGAAGATTTTCTAATTTAAAGTTTATTATTCTCGATCACGGACATGGCAAAAGTTGATCAGAAGAATTCGTGAAGAATGAGAAAATATTACTCCGCAACAATGTGCTGTATGCACAAGTGTACTGAAGAAGAAATGGGGCACGTTGAAGTGTTCTAAAATATTTGTAGTTGTTTCGTAAAATTAATTACACTTTTACCGTTTCTTAACAAGTGTAAAATAAAAAATATTGAGTACCGCTTTCATATTTAATTATTTAATCACAAATATTTTCTTCAAATAGAATTTTTGTCTGTCTCTAATAATTAGGATACTTTACTCTCGTCGGCAATTTCAATAAACGCTATTTTTGAACAGCCTGTGCGTGTTAAATATGATTTCATGAATCATGATTGATATATAGGTTTTATTTTAAAAGGAGTAATACTAATTATGTTCTATAATTCTTCTTGTCAGATCAGTAATAAACTTTTTTTTCCGAAATCGATACTAAAGTACACGATATCACTCCGCGAAGTTAGCCAAAATAGTAGTTAAAGTACATACTCTTATGTCAAAGTTTTACTTTTTAGGCTCACCTGACTCAACTTAAATTGGAAAACATATTATTCAATAATACTATCGGTGAATTTATTTATTATTTACCTTTGATAATAATTTATCGGATATAATGCAGATCACATCTAGACCACGTCTAAGAATATATAAAAAAAATTATAAAAATTATAACCAAATATTTGACACTTCGACAGAACTTCTATTATCACAGCCATCCCCGTCACAACGGCTTGCTGACGTAAATTCCATATTCGTAATAAAAAATTATACTGTAGTGCCTCGATATACAAATAACTATTTTCCCATTTGTTAACACTTTTTACAGTCACTCTGTATATTAGGACACCAATAAATATTTCAATAAAATATAGAAGCGACTATGTTTAATATGTATTCCTCCGCCCAATTGTCGTTTATTTTCATAAACAAAAACAAGGCTTAATTGACATCACTATATATATTACTCTTATATTACTAAGTATTATTATATTTACTGAATTTTTTTTTCCAAAAAATGTCAAGCTACAGTGATATTTCAAATACAAATCCAAATCGTTGTAAAGTATAACTCAAAAATTATGAACCATAAAGGGATTACAGAAACAGTAATACATATTATATTGGTTATTGAACAAGATCTATATCGTGTAATATATCATTACAAAGGTACTTTATGCTCTTATGTTACATTAAATATCAGATTTGGAGTGAAATTTTGTAATACTTCAAATAATTTGATATAAAATAAATACATTTTAGAAATTGTTCTTTCTGTATTATTCAAGGAACTATAGTAGGATACAGAAATAATAGAATGTTTTATTATGTTAATTACTCATTAGAATGAAAACAAAACAAGTTATTCTTTGTTTTATTGATATTCCTATCAACAATGTCTTTGCATCGAGAACAATTAACATATTAAGATTATCGATTACTATACGAAATAAAACTAAAATAAACAATATACTGTTTTGTTCAACAGCATACCTGAAGTTTTTTCCATATTAAAGATGATAATTTATTAACTAATGAATAAATGCTACTATAGTATTGAGGAATATCTAAGAGATGCAAGGTTTCGAAGTCGACTTTAAATTAAATATTTTACCCTTTTTTTCTTCTCTTTTCTAGCGTATTGCCTGACGAAAAATTCAGCACTATGTAAATATTTTGACATACTATGCATGTATTTGCTATTTGCTAAATAAATAAATTAAATTAAATACTGACAATATATACACTGGTTCAATAAAGCTACTTTCACAAGGTAAGGCATTACTAATCAAAGAAAATAGTAATATTTGCTCATATTAAAATCCAAGAACAATCCATATATATTCTAATTTATTATCAATTAGCAAAGGGTATAAGGAATAATTCTAATCAAACAACAAATTATAACTCCGTTATCTAGGATTTTGTATTGTCAAAAGAATGTATTTCAATTTAATGTTATTCTATGTGATTTTTAAATTTAAAGTATTTTGTCAGCGCAATAATAGTATGTTTTGTTTCATGATACTTATGTGCTATGTACAGTATTATTCAGAAGTGATGTCCCATAACCCCTCCCCAGGTACTAGAGCTTCATGAAAAACCGACATACGTTCTCGCTACTTGAATGAGAAAGACAAACGATACGAAATGAAGGACAGATATATAATCCTTAGTTTACATAGAAATTTTAAAATTTCTTTCATCTGATATTACAATATTTTGTAAAATGGAGGTGAATGTTAGATGGTGTACACAATTTCGATGACGCATCCAAACTTATATATCATCAAATATTTATGACTTTTAACAAAACATATAAATATATTGTTGAAATAAATATGACGTGGCTCTCTTACTGGTTTGAATAACAAAATTCTAAAATTTTCAAGTAATAATTCCTGCTGTGAATGAGTCAATGAACATGTTAAGCAATCCAGTTCGGAACTAAAGTCTTTATTTCTTTTAACTAAAGATTATCCTGAACTTTTAAACATATACAAAGAAAAGAAGAAAAAACATATTAAACTTGTAAGTGAAACTAAAAAACAATTTTTTCACAAAAAGATTTTCTCTACTGATAATATACTCAAAAGTGCCTGGAATGTAATTAATAATTCTATCAAAGGAAAAGCTTATTTCAACATGAATTTAAAAATAAATGATAGAGTAGAAAAGGACCTGTTCGAAATCGCCAACTTTTTCAATATTTTTTTTGGGATGCTCCAAGAAACCTAACTGACAGCTTTAATAAAAATTCCATCAATATAGACACTGAAGCAGAAGATACAATTAGACGAAATGAAAACAATATGTTTTTGTTTCTTTTTTGTGAGGTAGAGTTACTAAATTTGTTACAACATAAATTGAAAAATACAAAATCTTTGGACCTGATGAAGTCCTCAGTTTTTTAGTTAAAGGTTGTCTCAAATTTTTGATAAAACCAATAAATTACTTGGTAAACTTATCCTTTCAATTAGGTTGTTTTCCAGATAAATTAAAGCTTTCAAATGTAATACCTATACACAAAAAGAATGATAAATTTGTAGCCGATAACTACAGACCTGTTTCAGTAACGTCAATATTTTCAAAAATTTTTGAATATTGTTTTCTTGAAAGACTTTTAAGTTTTATGGATCGCTATAAAATTACTAATGAAAATCAGTTTGGCTTTCATAGGAAATCGTCTACCTACGATGCAATCCAAAGCATGCTTAATCAAATTTTTCTACATCTTGAACTTAACGAACAACTTATTGGCTTATTTCTTGTCCTGAGTAAAGCGTTTGATTGTGTCAATCATGGTATTCTTACAAATAAATTCCAATCTATGGGCATTAGAGGGGCTCCTCTAAATTGGATAGATAGCTTCTTAACGTATAGACAACAATATGTCAGAGTAGCTGACAAATCTGGTAAAAACATCAACTCAAATAAAATAACATTAGAAATGGGTTCGCCATAAGGTACGGTACTTGCTCCTACTCTATTCTATTTATACATTAATTGATCTCTTTGATAGTACGGAAAGCACATGCATGACTATCATGTTCGCAGATAATGTTTCTATTCTTATATCAAACAGGAATAATGATATTTTAGCTCCGCTGTGTAACGATAATATAATAAGTGTTGAAAATTGGTGTCGTGCCAATTCTTTAATTCTTAATTACAGTAAAACCATGTATATTAGATTTCACAATAAAAATACATCAAACTTAGACATTAACTTAAATAATAAAATATTTGAATCAATACTATATAAATATATTTATAATTCTGTAAACAATAAAATTACAATACATCAGCATGGTTTTATGAGCGGAAGATCCACTACTACCAATCTCATAAATTTTACAGAATACACACTTAACTCCCTACACAATAATACCCAAGTAGATGTCATATATACCGACTTTGCGAAGGCATTTGACCGTATTAATCACCAAATTCTCTTACATAAACTTGATACAAATTTCCAATTCTCATCTAACCTTCTCAACTTTTTGTCTTCATATTTGTATAATCGAAAAATGTATGTTTACTATAACAATTTCAAATCAAACCCTTATTTTGCTACCTCTGGAATACCTCAAGGTTCAAATTTAGGCCCTTTGTTGTTTTTGCTTTTCATCAATGACATTGTTGACTCAGTTCATCACTCAAAAGTATTATTATATGCTGATGATATAAAGATTTTTAAGACAATTGTGAACTTGATGCTGTATTACTCCAGCAAGACACTAATAATGTATTAGCTTGGTCTCAATCTTCTAAATTGTTTTTTAATTACAGTAAATGTAAAGTTATGAGTTATTTGGTTAAAAAATGTGTTTATACTAATCCATATATTATGAATAATGTTGCCTTGGAAAGAGTTAATCAGATCAAAGATCTTGGCGTTTTGTTTGATAGTAAACTAACCTTCAATGACCATATAAATGCCATTGTCAAGTCATCATACAGAAACTTAGGTTTTATTATCCGTAGTACCCAGTGTTTTCGTAAACTATTTACACTGAAGAGTTTATTTTTTGCTTTCGTGAGGTCAAAATTAGAGTATTGTCTGCAAGTATGGAGTCCTACTTACTATAAATATATTTCTTTAATTGAATCAATTCAAAAAAAGTTTGCAAAATACTGTTTCTATAAAATTTACAGACAATACCCTGCTCATGACTATGACTATCACAATCTACTGCACGAATTGAATATTTGTTCACTTGTGTCGCGAAGAAAAATTCAGTTCTGCATTTATCTGTATAAGATGATACATGGTATAATTGACGATCCAATTTCTCTAGGACTTATTTATTTCAATGTTCCTCGACAAAGTACCAGAAACAAATTAACTTTTTATTGTACCACTGCACGTACAAACTATGAGCAAAAATCACCCTTGAAGCAACTCAACAATACATATAATGAAATGTCAGGTATTACTGATTTGTATGATTCGCTTAGTAAATTCAAGCGTTTGCTACATGATTTTATATAAATTATGCTGTATATCTTATTGTATCTATTGTATTGTATCTATTTTGATTTAAATGTATCAAAGTGTATGTGTATCTGTCTAATGTATAATTAATTCTGTTAAATATCTGTATCGAACATTTTGTATATAGTTTTTGTTATGTGATAATCGTCCTGTAATTGGGATTTCTATCCTGTAGGATTGGTTTATAATAAATAAATAAATAAATAAATGATGCTATTCGAAATGTGAACAGCGCTAAAATTTTGGGATTCATGTTAGATAAAAATCTGAATGGTAAACATCACTGCGAACATGTGGCTGCTGACCTGAGCAAACACTGCTTCCAAATTAGATTCTTAAAAAATATCCTACATCTAGATCACATAATAATGTTCTACCATACGACCATTGAGGCTAAGCTACGGTATGGCATCCATTTTTGGGGTAGTTCCTCACACGCCACTAAAGTTTTCATTTCTCAAAAAAGAATTATTAGGTGCATTGCAGGTGTGCCCAATCATCATTCTTGTAAAACTCTCTTTCAACAGTTTAATGTATTAACACTTATCGATATGTACATATTTGAAATAAGTGTTTATATGTTTCAAAATAAGCATAAAATTAAATCGCATGGCGACATTCACAGTAGGAATACACAAAATAGAAACAAACTTTGCAAACCTGTAGCCAAATACGTTTGCACTCAAAATTCTCCCGATTTCATTGGTGTAGATATATTTAATAAACTTCCAGATGATATAAAATTACGCAAAACTTTACCAGTTTTTAAGGAAAAATTTAAACTGTTTTTATTACAGTATTCTTTCTATAGTCTGGACGAATTCTTGTAATTTGATATGTCTTTTCTGTTTTAGAAGACTATGTGTAATTATTTTTATCTTTGTGTTAGACGTTTACAAAAAATGAAAGTTTTAGTGATTCTATGAAGGGAGGGTAATTCGCTTTTGATGAGGCGTTCACACTCAACCAGCGCATAGGCCTCAAAAATGACAATTTTTCGTGTTTTTTCATATTTCTTCAATTAGACCATACTATTAACGTTATATATATATATATATATATATATATATATATATATATGCAGTTTTTTCATACACAAATTACTCCTGGGACCATAAGCTTTAAGTTTAGATATCGATATTTTGGCCTAAACCGGTGAGACGCTTATTACAATAATAAATGCGTCACAATTGGCTTCTAATCTACTCTCCATACAGATTTATTATTTACACTTTACCGTAAGAAGTAAAAGTAATAAGAAAACATTTCACATTTATTGTCGATCTATAATAAAAAGTCGATAAGTAGACCTAAAAAATGAATCAATGTAATTAAATAAATTAATTATTTTGGGGTTGTACTTGTAATTATGATTTAATTATAAATATTTATTTATTTACTTCTAAATGGCGTCTCATTCTCTCATGTGATAATGGCTATGTTATAATTTAAACATAAAATCATAGCTAGAGACGTTAATAAAATATGTTTTTCTATTATGTAATTTGTATCTTTATAACAATATTAGTTTTGTAGATAGAAATGATATGTGGTCTAGGGATGGACATATATTTGTAAAAGTGAACGACAAAATCACAAAAGTCACTAAGTTCTCTGATTTCAATGTTGATACCGTCGATGATACTAATGCATAATTCTCACTTTTGTACATTGTCTGATTTGATCTGGAGCTGTCAAATTTCCGCGTCAAACATTAATTTGTTTTATATAAAGTAATTTTAAGTAGAGCTCATTTAGTTCAATTTGCTATACTCACAGTGAGATCTGTCTTTTTTCAAATACACTTTATTTTATTTTGCTATTAAACAAATCACAACAAAATATTAATTAACAAATAATTAATTCCACCTGTTGTCTTAAACTGAGTTCAATAAACTTTTTCCCCAAGGTTGTTTAGTTGTATACTGTATTCACTATTCATTTTTGATTCTATATTTTATTACTCTTGTATATTTATATTAGCATATGCATCTAAGTGTAGCCCATCTAAACGTGCGTTCGTTATGTACTGGATTTGATATCTTAAAACTCCATATTCTTGATAATAACTTTGATGTTATATGTTTGACGGAAACATGTTTAAGTAGTGATATTGATTCAAAAAGTTTTACAATTGATGGTTAGAATCTTTTACGTCATGATCGTATTACTAGAGGAGGAGGTGTAGCTGTTTATTTGAAATCTAATTTTAAATACTGTATTCTTAATGTATCCACCCATGCTTCCGACCCTATAGAACATATGTGGTTAAATTTGTTTATTAATAATTTTTCCTTAATTGTTGGTGTTATATATAAACCACCAAAAGTTAATGATACCCAATTTGTTGAATATTTTGAAGATGTGATATCTAATTTTGTACTTAACAATAATAACATTGTCTGTTGCGGTGATTTCAATATTAATTTCTTAAATATCTCGAACAATACAGTGAGTATAATTAAGAATATTGTTTATTCATACAGCTTATGTCAAATAATAGAGGAACCAACTAGATATACAGAATTTAATGAATCCTTATTAGACTTAATGATAACAAATAAAGATAATGTGCTTTCTTCAGGCGTTACAAATTTACATGATGTATCGGATCATTGCCTTGTGTTTTGCAATCTAAATTTTAGTAAACCTATCTCTCCACCGAAGTATGTGACATTCCGAGACTTCAAAAATTTTGACTATTATCAGGTTTCACTAAGCCTCTCTTCTATTAATTGGTCTGCTATATACGATTTGCATTGCCTTGATGAAAAAGTAGATTATCGTCAAGCAAACATACTACAAGTATTTGACGTTCATGCGCCTCTTCGAACAGTTCGTGTCACTAAACCAAAAGCTCCCTGGTTGACTGACAACATCAAATATTTAATGAAATTGCGTGATGATGCGTTTAATAAATTTAAAAAGAATAAAAATCAAGTTACCTGGAACTATTATAAGCAATTACGCAATTATACAACTGGGGCCATTCGAGGGGAAAAAGTTGCATATACTGAATATAAATTGAAACAATCTGATAAAATTAATATGTGGTCCAATCTTCGTAAATTGAATATTATACCCTATAGAAATACTCCTATCCCGTCATCTATTGATGATGTTGATAATATTAATGATTACTTCTCGAAACAATTTTCTCAGCATTCTGCTAGTACTGATTTAAATGATTTTTATCTCCATAACACATTCTCAGATATTTACACCCCGTTTTCTTTTAATCAGTGTTCTGTAGATGACATAAGACATAAGATTATCTCTGAAATTAAAAGAAAAGCTAGTGGAACTGATAAAATGTCCATAAATATGATCAGTTTATGCTGTCCATTTTTAACACCATACTTAATACACATATTCAATACATGTATTTTCCACAAGCATGGAAACAAGCTCTAGTCACACCGATAGCTAAAAACAAAAACCCTACCAGATTAAGTGATCTGAGGCCTATCAGTATTCTGCCAGTGCTTTCCAAAATTTTTGAAAAATTCTTAAACTCCCCAATCATTACTTACATTGAATCTACCAACATTCTTCCTTCTACTCAGTCAGGTTTTCGCAGCGGTCACAGCACTATATTGTTAAGGCTACGGATGATGGTAGCGTAACCGCACTTGTGCTGTTAGACTATAGTAAGGCCTTACATACACATACAATTGATCATAATCTGCTTATTTCTAAACTTCACTACTATAATTTTGACAATTTATCAATATCTCTTTTATCTGCCTACCTCACCAATAGAAGTCAATGTGTCAAATTGAATGGTAAATTATCTTCTCCTATTAACATTTCCTCCGGCGTACCTCAAGGATCTATCCTTGGCCCACTGCTATTTTCCCTTTATTCAGCAGATCTTGAAAAGCATATAAAATATTGTTCCTGTCACTTCTACGCCGATGATACCCAATTATATTACTCTTTTACACCTAGTAATGTCGACGAAGCTTGTGACAAAATAAATAATGATTTGCGTGGTTTAGTAGAAGCGTCTACCTCACACTCATTGCGTATTAATCCTGAGAAATCCACAGTAGTTGTTTTCGGTAGTAATCAAAACGTAACATCTGTTTCTAATTTAATATCCATCGTGGTTGACAATAAACCTATTACTGTATCTGCTAAATGCAAAAACCTAGGTGTATATATTGATAAAGACCTTAGATTCATACAATACATTAACTCTCTAATTAAGCAATCATACAGTATCCTGAAGCAATTATGTCTAAACAAAAATTTATTAAATTCTCATTTAAGAGAAAAGCTTACGGATACATTAATTCTCTCCAGGTTTAACTATTGTGATATACTGTATGAACCTTACATAGATAAATTAACAAGTGACCGTATTCAGAAAGTTCAAAATGCTTGTGCTCGCTTTATATTTGGTATACGTAAATTTGATTCCATCTCACATAAATTGAACGACTTAGAATGGTTAAATATGAGAAATAGACGTTATTTACATTCACTCTGTTTTACATTTAAGGTTATCAATCAACAAATTCCCACATATCTGTTTAGAAAACTTATTCTATTCAATCTCGCCTCACATTTTAAACTACATTTAAACTGCTCTCGAAGCGAGGCCAGATGCGATAATAATATTTCCTCGCGGACATCACTAATAATGACAGACTTCAGAGGTAACAAGTGATTAACATGGTACATCTGCAAACTGTACATGTCTAATTATTTTGAGGAAAAGGGCACAAATACTATTTATTGATAGTTTAATTTTGTAGGTAGGTACCAAAGGGGTATATAGGAAAACATGAAGTGAGATTTGTGAACGAAATAACTAAAACATAGCTTAGGATCCGAAGATTCGCTATCCACAAAACAAAGAACGACAGGCTCTGAGCCTAATACAAGTTATTGTTTATCCTTTCAAATTTAATATAAGCATGTAAGGCATTTATTGTATTATATTTAAGGCGTTTTTATTGTTATTATAAATGTGAAAATAAGGTTTAACCCTTCCGTGACCAAAAGTGGTATCTTACGTATCCCATAGATTTATTTTTAAAACGGGTTAACAACGGTATATATTTAACATTTGTCGTTTCATGTATTTGTCCATTATAAGTCGTTCCATTTTGAATTGTTAGAAATTTATACCATGAGATTTATGGAGAGAACAATTAAATATCTTCGTGGAGTGTGGAATATAAAAAATAAATAAATAGCCCAGGGAATAGAGACAAATTGCTTGCAAAAGGTCAAGTAGTTTTAATATTTTAATGTTACATAGGTCGGTCTCTTAGTTAAGAATCCAAGTTTTTGAACAATAATTGTATTACTGTTCTGTATATAAACATTTGGAAACACATTTTACTTTTCTTATTTATTTTATTTGACAACGTTAGAATTTCAGATTTTTGTATAAGAAATCAAATAAAGAATTACATAAAAACAGAAGTGTATTGGCAAAAAAACGAGAAGTATTTCTTCTAAAAATTGGGGTATTAAATATACCCTATTTAGGCACACGATTGGAAATTATTTTGGTTACGGAAAGGTTAAATTTGTCAAATTTACTGATTCACTAGTCCTGGAATTAGAAGCGAATATAAATTTATAACTATTATGTACTGTGCGTATTATATAAATTAAGAAATATTAAAAATATATAAATAAGATAAAGAAACATAATACAGGATGTGGAATACAACTTCAAAATTGGTAGATTGTGTTGTTAAAATCCCTATTTTATTTTATTTATATTTATATAATCACCCCATTTAAAAATTTTGAGTGTGAAATTCTTATTTCAGAGATCGAGGTAAGTGATATACTTTTACACGTGAAGTGTGATTACCAGTCGTGAAATCATATTTTCAAATACGATATTACTAATAAAATATATTTAAAAATCTAAAATATGGAAACTATTTAATAAACAATAACAACAAACGCCCGAACTTTATATATGCACGCTAATTTGTTTATAATTTTAAGGCCTAGAGGTTTCATTTTATTTTATTTTTTTTAATTATTAATAAAAGTTTATTTGTTTTTGCCATACGAAAGTTATTTCAAATATGTAAAACATAACCTCTTAGTATAGAAAATAATTAAAAACAAAACTCACAACAAACTGTCACTTGATTGTTCTGTTCTGATTATTTTGGACCAAAATCAACTGCATATTGTTTGTCTGGTTCTAGAGTCGAGCAAAATTCACATTCCTGACGTTACTGCCTGTCATAGTTGTTTTGAGTGGGTAAAATAAAGGGGCGGGTAGGGGTGGGGGTTGTTCGTTTAGGTTAAAATCGATTTAGTTTTGTTGCCTGGCCCTAAAATATAAAATTCATGCCTGTTTATTGTTTTCGAATTGGGCCGAAAACCAGCCTTATGGACCTTCGTCGTTTGTTAAATAAATTAATATAATGTAACTTTGTAATTTTAACAGATTACATAAAAAAATACTGGCAAATTCTTAAAAGACAAAGTGGTGAGAACTGGTAAATAATTTCCATTGCGGTAATAATACTATATAATGGATATTATAAAGTAGTTATTTTCAGTTCTTACATTGCTCTAATTACACGACCATTTAATACGCGTAACATATGACAGTCAACTGTTTAGTAGGTTGCGGCAACTAAGGAAAAAAACAAGAACAATGAAATATTTCTCCGTTTCTGCGGCGAGAGAATTAAAGTTATATTGTGTATAATGAAGCTAGCAAATAATAAATACTGAAACATCTATTCGTATACCTTTTACACAAAGATGAAATAAAATAAATTACAGAGCAACAAAATACTATAACAAATCTTTAAAAAAATAAGTAAAGATACATTTGAAATCAATTAAAACCACTTTATTTGCTTCAAAACTACTATTCAAACTTTATTTTCAATGGGGTCTTTCACCATTTTTTTAAATTTTTTTATGAAACTTTATCTAAATTGAAGACTATCTACACTTTAAAAAATTTTAATTGTTATTCATTAAGCCACAATGATTTTTTAAAAATGTTGTGACGTCATTATAGAGGTGTTGGTGGATCTAAAACAGTAGAGATTTAAATAATTTTTGTCACACAAATGTTCTATTTTATTGTAATAACAATAATAAAATAAGTAAAAAAAATATATGACTACAATTATTTACAATCTGTACCGTTTAAGATATAGCAACACCTCTACAATGACGTCACAATATTTTTAAAAAATCATTGTGGCTTAATCAATAACAATTAAGACTTTTTAAAAGTGTATATAGTCTTCAATTGAGATAAAGTTTCATAAAAAAAAAATGAAACAAAAAATTGTGAAAGACCCCACATTAGATACAAATAAAGATGTTAGTTGAACTGCCAAGGTTCGTTTCCGTTACTAGCTGTTGTTATCATGTGTTTTTATTGATTATTTTACAAAAACTATATTCGTACAATTTGTAACATGCGTGTAATGTTGGTTGCCGTTATATCAGGGATCTTCATCCTCTATATTCCGGCCACCTTGAAGGGTTCCCTTCAACCCTGGTTCTTCTGGGGTGATGTCGTCACTTGGAAATAGAATTGTGACAACACGAATATGGCACCCGAGTGTGTCTTGATTATCCTGGCCAAACTCCAATGTAACGGGGGGAGATTGTCCTCTTCTTGAAGGACTAGCGTACCTTCGTAAAGGTTGGTTGTATCTTGTTCCATTTGTGTCGTAACTGTAAATGAGATAAATAATCTGACGACCATCGTCGCCAAAAATGCTGATGCATATGCTGTATCTGGTGCCATCTTGTTAGCCGCGTTTCTGGTTGTGCTGTTAGATCTGATTCAGGTTCGCTTGTAAGCAAATCACCAATTAAAAAATGTGCTAGAGTTAGAATTGCAAAATCGTTAGGATCGTTTGTTAACGGGACTAATGACGTGAGTTGAAACATTATTCTACCATACTTAACATTATATACATTTGGAAAAGATTATTAAGCCGAAAAAATTGTAAAGGAAAATAGTAATAAGTCACTATGTAGTTATTGGATGACTTGGCTTTAAGTAAATTTATTTAAATTTATTTCGTCTTTGACGACGTTTCGGCTGTGGTTTCAGCCATCTTCAGGTCTACAATTTTACAATATTAGTATTATACAAAATTACAAAGAATTTTTGTGCTTACCTAATTTTAAATTACAAAATATATTTGAATGTTTATATAAAATGAATTTTAACACTAAATAATTACATTTTGTAATGAAAAGTTAGTTGGAAGTGTACACTTCCAAGAATCGATAACGATTAAATTAATGATGGCTGAAGATCCAAAAATTGATAACAAGCCCTCTAGTGTGTGAGATTCAAAGTACAAAAAACAAGAAGAATAATACAAAATCTAACTAAATTTTGAAAATTAAATGTCACTAAATTGAAACATAACCAAACTAAATAAATGTAAACAAACACAACATGTCAAAATTATTTGAAGTAATGAAAAATATTTTGACGTTTTGGTGATCTAAATTATGGTTATTTAGTCATTATTGTTGATCACGCTCTTCTACATAACCATAATTTAGATCACCAAAACGTCAAAATTCTTCATAAAGAACCTAACAGAATGAGGAGACTTTTCCTAGAAAGTTGTTACATCAACATACATTCTAATTGTGTTAACACTCAAACAGATTTTCATACAAGCGTTGATCAATACAGAAATATTTTTCATTACTTCAAATAATGTTGACATGTTGTGTTTGTTTACATTTATTTAGTTTGGTTATGTTTCAATTTAGTGACATTTAATTTTGAAAATTTAGTTAGATTTTGTATTATTCTTCTTGTTTTTTGTACTTTGAATCTCACACACTAGAGGGCTTGTTATCAATTTTTGGATCTTCACCATTATTAATTTAATCGTTATCGATTCTTGGAAGTGTACACTTCCAACTAACTTTTCATTACAAAATGTAATTATTTAGTGTTAAAATTCATTTTATATATTTAACTTAACTTCAATTTCAACATGTACTGACTACATTCAAATATATTTTGTAATTTAAAATTAGGTAAGCACAAAAATTCTTTGTAATTTTGTATAATACTAATATTGTAAAATTGTAGACCTGAAGATGGCTGTAACCACAGCCGAAACGTCGTCAAAGACGAAATAAATTTAAATAAATTTACTTAAAGCCAAGTCATCCAATAACTACATAGTGACTTATTACTATTTTCCTTTATTATGTACATTTCTTCATAAGTTATATGTATCTTGCCGACTATTCCTTTCAAGTGAAATTTTACTGATTTTATTCCGGCATCCCATATGCCGCCAAAGTGTGACGTATGCGGAGGAATGAATCGCCATGTTATGCCTTAATTAGCAGCAGCTTCTGTGATGTGACTGCGTGTGTCTTTCCTTTTAAACATCTAATAGAGTTCATGAAGTTCATGACTAGCTCCTCGGAAATTTGTTCCGTTGTCGCTGTGAATTGTTTTGTATTTGCCACGTCGTGCCGTGAAATGTTTTAAGGCCATTAGAAATGATTTGGTCGACAGATCATTTACTCTATATGTATTGCACAAGTGCATAAACATACAAACAGTGATATGTACGCCTTTGTTATAGGAGAGTTTCTTCGTTTACCTTGTTAAATGTAAATCGGTCCTGCATAGTCCACACTAGTGTTCAAAAAAGCGCGAGCAGGTTGTACCCTGTAATTCGGCAAAATTCCCATGATTTGTTCACCTGTATTTGCCTTGAAACGATCACATGTGATGCAACGGTTGATTATGTAACGTGCAGTGTTCCTACCGTTTATTGGCCAAAAATTTCTTCTGAGGCTGGTTAATATTGCTTGTACACCGCCATGTAATAATCTTCTGCGTTCGCGTTCAATCATTAACTTCGTAAGAATGTGTCCTTTTGGTAACATTCGACCGGCCACCCTGAGCAGTTGCTTCTGATCTAAAAAGGCGTTTAATGAAATCAGACTACTTTTTGAGTTCAAGTTATTTTTTAGATTAAGATGTATTTTTCACCTTGTGCCTTTTTTATTAAGAATTCTAGCGCATGATCTAGTTCCTCAGTTTTTAATGAACCATGAATTAAATTTAATTTTAATTTTGATCTTTTGATATTGTTAATGAACCGAAAGCAAAATGCTGTGACTCTTTGTAGTTTCGTAAGAGTTGAATACTTGTTAAATAATGTGAATTGTGTGTCTTCTATACTTACAAAAGATGTCTTTGTTATTTTTCTTCTGGTACTTCTACGGTGTTGTTCGGTTGTTTAGGCCATTCTGCCTTTGGAAGTGTGATCCATGCTGGACTGTTCCACCACTGTTTGAGTGAATTAATTCGTTCAGATGTGTACCTCTTGACAGACATTCAGCTAGGTTGTCTTCTGATATGTGATTCTATGAACACTTTGATGTCGCTTCTTGAATTTCTGCCGTCCGGTTAGCCACAAACGTTTGCCAACGAGCTGGTGTTGACTGTAGCCATGCCAGAACAATAATTGAATCTGTCCACAAATAAATGTTTTTTATATTAAGTTTCAAACAGGGAATCTTTGTTAACCGTACCAATATTAATGCTCCAGATAGTTCAAGTCTGGGTAGTGACAATTGTTTTATCGGTGCTACTCGTGCCTTGGAACGTATCAGGTTGACTGATTTAGAACCGTCTGTATATTCAGTTAAAGCATATGCTCCATACGCTACCTGTGAGGTGTCGCAAAATCTGTGGATTTCAATGTTGTCAATTTTCTGCTCTTCAAACGAACATATTGAAAGTTCTTCATTTTTCTCAGCTAAGTACGCCAATGTTGCCAAATTTTCTGTACCTCACCTGGTACCAGCTCATCCCAATTAATTTTTTGTTTCCAAAGTTCTTGCATAATAAGTTTTGCTTTCGTAATTGCGGGACCAAGTATGCCTAATTGGTCAAATATGCTCGCTATTTCTGAAAGAATTTTTCGGTTTGTTTCTGGCGCAGTTTTTGCATTCACATTTATGCTAAATTTCAAGCTGTCTTCTCCAGGAAGGCATAAAAGTCCTAATGTTTTTACTTCAATGTTTCCTATGCTCAATGGTGAATGTGTCTCACGTTCTTCAGGGTTTACATGTTCTAACAACTCTGATCTGTTTGAGCACCATTTCTGTAAATTAAACTGCCCTTCAGCGAGCAAATTTATCATTTCTCTTTGAAGTATTAAACTATTCTCAATCGTGTCACTTCCTGTCATTAAATCAACAACGTAAAAGTCTTTGGTCACTCTTACGGAAGCGATTGGGTATTTTAGCGCTTCGTCTATCGCTAGCTGATTTAATGATCTTGTTGCTAAATACGAAGCCGATGCTGTTCCGTGCGTCACTGTTTTCAGTTGATATAATTTTAGTTCTTGAGATGGATCGCTTCTCCAAATGATTCGCTGATAAACTAGTTGA